>LPNX010884176.1:12627-44014 GCA_001517045.1 Pseudotsuga menziesii | reverse complement strand
AAAGTTCAATAAGCAAACCTTCACTTTAGGGTATTACTTCATCCATCTTTATCCTAAATATATACACCAATTATAAAACAAAGAGTTAGAAAAAGGGTTTAATAAGATTAGAATTTTTGTCTAATAATTCTCTACACTTCATGTCTGGCAAATACTCCCTTTAGCCTCTGACTGTATTTACTTGCTCCATCATTCTCTAGAGAGTCCAGACACCTACAAACTTGTGCCCTTGTGCCTTTTACTGTATTCACTTGTTCCATAATTCTCCAAACACTTTCACATTTGTATGGAAATGCATGATTCTGTAACACATTCCAGCGACATTCGAAATCCTTACACCATAATAAGAAAACAAACAAAACTTATAATCTCGTCCTTTACAACATAATAAGCAAACAAGCAAAATTCATAATCTCTTCAAGCAGCTGGGCCTTTCAAAGAAAAGTCCAATCGGATGGGAAAATGCTTCAATGTCCTAGCAAATGAGAACATGGTATTTTTAGATATTGATTTGTATATAGATGTTTTTAGATTATAGGTTTTATTGAGCCAATTAATATGATTAATTATAGTGTAACAAGTGTATAACCACGATTCATTTTAATGTGGTAACATATTGTTATGCTTAAATTCAACTTGATTAAGATTTAAATAAGTTTTATCTAAGTGTTGGTTAAATAAATATTTTTATAGCAATTATTATTATTAAATGGTATTTGTTTTATGTTTATATCAATCAATTTAATGTTTATTTGGTAATTAGTTTAATGTTTAGTCTTTCTTTAACAACCAACCATCTCCACAAAACTAAGTGGCTAGTTGTGTCTATGTGCGTTCACCAGCCACTTTACTTGTGGTTGTGCTATGAAGGTTCACCACCCAATATAAGTGATTTAACATTTCCTAAAAAATATAAATTCAAATCCAAAAAAAAATATGTACACCTTCCCTTTAATTCTTTAACAAATAAATTATTATTATCATTATTTTACAAGAATACCATAGTTCTCAAACATAAAAAATAATCATCTTTTTTTTTTCCACAGAAAAATATCACAACTTTATTTGGATTTAAAACCATATTGTTCAAACCACCACTAAGTCATAATTCTTCGAACACTTTTACATTTGTATGAAAATGCATGATTCTCCAACACATTCAAGCTACATTAAGAATCCTTACACCATAATAAGAAAACAAACAAAACTTATAATATTGTCATTTACAACATAATAAGCAAACAAACAAAATTAATAATCTCTTCAAGCAGCTGGGTCTTTCAAAGACATAATAAGCAAACAAACAAAATTCATAATCTCTTCAAGCAGTTGGGCCTTTCAAAGAAAAGTCCAATAAAAGTCCAATAGGATGGAAAAATGCTTAAATGTCCCTGCAGATGACATATCAAAAATGGTATTTTTGTAAACATGGATATGCAATAGTATATAAAAGTTTTTAGATATTATCTTATATTATAGGCTTCATTGAGGGGATCCACGAGATTAACTATAATGTAACAAGAGTAGAACCAAGATTCATGTTATGATCATAGTATATTGTTATGCTTAAATGTATCTTGATTAAGATTTAAATAAGCTTTACTTAAGTGGTTTTTAAAGAAAGGGGTCATATTAATGGTTTCTATTATTATTATAAAATAGCATTTGTTTTATGTTTATATTAATCAATTTAATGTTTATTTATAAGTGGCTAGTTGTGTCTATCCGGGTTCACAAGCCACTTTACTTGTGGCTCTATCAGCCATCACCAGCCAATATATATTATGTAACATTTCCTAAAAAAATATAAATTCAAATCCCAAAAAAATATTTACACCTTCTCTTTAATTCTTTAACAAATAAATTATTATTATCATTATTTTCCAAGAATACCATAACTCAAACATAAAAAATAATCATCTTTTTTTTTCATGGAAAAATATCATAACTTTATTTGGATAAACCATATTGTTCAAACCACCACTAAGTCATACAACTCTAGATAAAAGTATGTTACCTTGAACAAGTCCAAATGGCTTAAATAGTCAACAAAAAGATACCTTGAAAATCATTACAACAAGCATTAAGATATATATATGCTACATCTCATAGTATCAAAAGGAGATGGAGATGTGGACCCAACCGCTTCATAGAGCCATGAGAGAGCTCCCATTTGTCCCGGCAGAAGAAGACCTTGCTTAGAAAGCAAATCCACCACAAAGTTACTTTCCCTATAGATATGCTGGAATGAAATCCCATGAAAATGAAATGTGACCGTGTCAATATCCTAATATAGAGGGAGAAGAAAAATATCCCAAGAAAAATTGCCCAAAACCAATCACTATTTTGAAATTGTCAAAAATATGGAGTAAAGTTATAACGAAAAAATAAAAATAAAAACAAAAAAAATGACAAAAATAATCATCATATTGTTTTTGAGTATTTAACTTATTAATATAATGAAATTATAAATTAACTAAATATCCAAACATATCAACTAAACAATACAACATCATTAAAATTTACAACTCAAATCTTTATCCTAAATATATATTCCAATTATAAAACAAAGAGTTAAAGAAAAAAATTCAATAATTAGCCTCTTAGTGCATTCAATTGCTCATACATTGTCAACCCTGAATATATAAAAAAGTGAAGGGAGCCCTCATATTTCTTACAATTATATTCTCTACAAAATTCGAAAAAGATGAAGTATAAATTAACTAAATATACAAACATATTAACTATACAATACAATATCATTAAAATTTACAAAATTCGAAAAAGATGAAGTATAAATTAACTAAATATACAAAATATCAACTATACAATACAATATCATTAAAATTTACATTATATCATTGAAGGTAAGTTTTTTAACTAAAAGCTATGTAAATGAAATTCCAACCTTGAGTGATTAGTAGTAATTTTGCATAATGTCTTGGTAAATTCAGAATTTAGTTAGAATAATTAAAATTATAAATTTACTTTATTAAAATTATATAATTTAAATATCTAAAAAATTAAAAGAAATAAAAAATACAATTTTAACATTAATCATTTTAATTAAAAACTCTAAAAATACAAAACATCTAACTTTTAACCAAAACCAACATATATATATTAATTGACTAGAGAAAAATTAATTCCATCTACAATTTTGAAGATCATTCCAAAAGAACCCTCTTTCCAAACCCTTCATCCAAGTAAGTCCATGTTTTATACCCTCTTTCCAAACGCTCCATCCAAGTAAATCCATGTTATATATATATATATATATATATATATTTGATTGATGGCTAAATGAATGGAAAGTTATTATTTGAATGAGTTATTGTTTTTATATATAGTATATATAAAAAATTGGTTGTAATATATATAAGTGGTGAAGGTAACTTAAGTTTTTATTTTTATTTTTAAAATGATATGTTTATTAATAATTTTTTATTTAATTTCATTTATTAAAATTTATGTTGTTACTAGTTTTATTTGTGTTTTTTTTAATATATAGAAAAAAAATTAAAAATTTTCAAAATTTACTAATTTACAAATATTATAGACATGATCACTTATCTTCTTTGAAACTTCAAAACCATTATATCATAGAGTATTTTTCTTTATATTGAGATCATATTCAATCCTCTCTCACATTGAATGTCTTTTCAATTATGTATCAATCATGTCAAACTTTGTACTTTTTATGTGACTTAAATGCTTTATGGACTTGTGAATATATCTTCATAATCTTATCAATGATTTTAACGACAGGATCCCACGGCGAACAGTGCGACAGCCTCGCATTAATTGCTACACTGCATAATATGTATTTTTCGCCATCTACGTTACTGCTTCATTAAATCAGCCACGACAAGCTAGTTATTATTCCCGTACACAGAAGTCGTTCCATAAAAGTAAAGCAAAGAGAGTTAATCCGTATAAAGATAAATACCAAAACCCTTACATATTTGCAAAAGTAAAAGATATAACAACGTTGGTAACTTATGGCATGGCATGTCTTTTCATCAGCCTGTAAGTGTTAAATGAATTTCGTGATCAAGGGACAGGGAGGCGCATATATTGGCTTTAATGCGATTCGTTGAGTCAATGACGCTATATGTTTCAAATATTGAAAGATTATATGGCGCTATCTGTTGTTTGGATAAAAACAAGTTTTACTGATTATTCTTGGCCTGTTGTCCATTGTACTGCAAGAACGTAGATCAGTACATTAAAAAAAGTTAAAAAAATGAAATCCATCAATCTAGATATCACACCAAATGATGTGCAACATTTGCATGCGTGATCTAACATATTCAACAGTACAATAAGACAAACCCTATGTTAGATTTGAATCGACTCCTGAAAATGTGACTGCAACTGTGCAATTTCAAAGGCTGAAATGCGTTCAATTGTTTCCCTCAATAAAAGTGGATAAAATAGTAGCCATGCAACCATATTAATTATAGCCTTTAGGAAGAGCAATTGCCACAAACTTTTTTTTTCACATGGAAAAAAACAAAACATGTATAGTTGTTTCATTAAAGTAAATCAAAATATACGTAAAAACTTCGAGGTCAAAAACTAGATTTTTTCCTCAATCTTACATTGGATAGTTCAAAACCCCCCACTGGCTACCATAAAATACTAAAAACTCTTAGCATCCCTGTTGTTGTTTTTTGCTTCTTACACTTTTAAAGATTAAAAAAAACAAATTTAAATGATAATAATTACAGTCAATAGTTAACAAACTGGTACCAAGGTTTACGGCAGAAATGAAATTGAACCGATAACATAAAATCTATATATATATATCCAAATGATGAATGTTTTTAGGCAGGTTCGAAACCATGACAAATTTTAGGGTCAACATCTTAACACATTGAAATATATATATAAACAACCATATATATGTTGATAGACATTTAGATATTATCATAGATTTTGGATTTGCTTGAGCCAATCAACAACATTAACTCAAGTATTATGCCCATAAGCATTTATCAACCCATGTGCAAGAAGTGTATAACAGGGATTCATTTCATGGTCCCCGTATCTTGTTAGATTGATAGAAGTTTTTATTTGAGATTTGGGGTGGACGAGACAAGTGTAATGTGGAGATTGATTCTATGGCAGCCGTTCAAAATTTAAAATAAACAATTACTAGCACACCCACATAGTTTGTGGTTGGATCACTTTGATAGCCCGATCAAATGGTTAAGAGATAGCTATGGAATGGAAGACACTTTGGTTTTTTTTTATTCCTCATATTATTCTAGTTAAATGGGTTCAAATGTGAGTTATCCATGCCTAACTACATGTTATCAAGGACATTCTTCTTGTTATCCATTTATCAAATGGATGTCAATTATTTTTTATATTATTTTTCTTTTTTATCTCACATTCTTAAGTTATGTGTCATGAATGGTTGGTTATCCATTCATCACCTACTAGTTATTTTTTACATTCATTTTTTTTATAGTTGTTTATTTCGAATTTTGAATGATTGACATAGAATCAATCTCAACACTACACTTGTCTCGTCCTTGTCCATAGATGAAAAAGCATAGGCTGGAGTCCACCCCAAATCTCAAATACTAGCACAATCGCTTAACTTGTAGCTCGTGAACACTGATACGTTACAAGTTAAGTGCCACTAATAAGTTATAAATTACTTGTTCTCGCCTTATTCTAGTTAAATGAGTTATCTCTCACAAACACCTAGTTATCCACGCATCAGCTAAGAGTTATCTATGCATCACCGGTTATCCATGTTTCAATTATTTTTTATATTCTTTTTTCTAATAATTGTTTATCTTGAATTCATAACGACTGCCATAGAATCAATCTGGGTAGTACACTTGTCTCCTCCTTGTCCATAGATGAAAAAACATAGGTGCTTTTCCACCCCAAAATCTCAAATTAAAACACCTATCGGTATAAAAATGTCTATTAACATAATAAAAAAAGGAATATAAAGTATAACTCGTAGCTAGCTTATGAACGAATAACTCATAACAATACATGGATAACTCATAGCTGATGAATTGATAACCAACAGTTCATGGCAGATAACTAGAAGAATGTGACATAAAAAGAAAAATAATATAAAAAAACTCATAGTTGATAAATGGCTAACACGAAGAATGTCGGTGATAACATGTAGCTAGGCATGAATAACTCATAGTTGAACCTGTTTAACTAGAAGAATATGAGGAATAAAAAAAACTCCAAAATATATTCCATTCCATAACTATCTCTTAACCATTTGATCCCTATCGTTGTGATACAACTAAGAGCTTAACTCCATCGATTATTAGATACAACTATTAGCTTTACTCCAATGATTCTAGAACTATTAGCTTAACTTTAGCTCTAACCACATTTATATTGGATAACTATTAGCTTTACTATTAGATACAACTATTAGCTTAACTCCAATGATTTTACAACTATTAGCTTAACTTCAAATCTAATCACTTAAGGCTTAGTCCAACTCTATTTGGCATCTAGGAGTCTAGCTAATGTGCAATCATGTAAGAGTCAGAATCCTAATAAAATTGTTTAAAATCCTAATAAACTCCTCCAAACTCCTAATAAACTCTTGCATCTCGTTATGTCAGCAACGTATATATCTTAGAATTTTGGAGTGGACTATCATCTATGCTTTTTCATCTATGGATGAGAATGAGACAAATGTACTGTCCAGATTGATTCTATGGGCGTTGTTCAAAATTCATAATTCAAAAAAATAAAAAATAGCTTAGATAACATCTGATACTATATAGTTCGTGATAGTTGAAAAAATTAAACTTCAACTTCAACTATTCAATTATTAGATATAATTATTTGATTATTAGATACAACTACGAGCTTAAATCCATTGATGATACAACTATTAGCTTAACTTCAACTCCAATCATGACTTTTACTTGAAGTGCAATTTCCCATATATTGACTTTTAAATTAATTACTTGAGACATCTATTAGCTTAACTCCAATCATTCTACAACTATTAGCTTAACTTCAACTCTAATCGCAGTTATACTAGATAACTATTAGATAATTATTACCTTAACTCCAATAGTGATATGTATTATTACATTAAATTTGCATTAACGTGGTAATTACAATGTGGTAATAAAAAACTATTAGATGAAGGTTTAGTTTTAATCCAATGACTTCATCTCTTAGCATGCGAAGTCGACCTTGAATGCAGTGAAACCATGCACAACTTAATAAGTGTTCCATTTGGAAACCTAACATCATGAGAACAATTACTTAGGTAATGTGTTGAGAGGGTGATAAACTCAATGCAATCTATAAATATGAATAAGAAGGGGTGAGGGTTCTCAAAAGTTTTTGTTTCGTATTAGTAATTTAAGATTGTCCATTAATCTTAATATGGTTGTTGGTCATAAGTACATACTAGCAACAACCATATTAATAATATTAATATGTTTGGGATACGCCGAAAGGAATAAATTATTAATACATCATGCTCAGAGCACATTATCTAACGAATTGTTCTCATGATGTTACTATGCCAAATGTAAAGCTTATTGGGTGGTGCATGGTTTCACTGCAATGAAGGTAGACTTCTCAAGATAAGAGATAAGTCATTGGAGTACAACTACATGTTCATCTAATTATTTTTTATCACCACATTAATCTAAATTTAATTTAATAGTTGTATCGATTTATTGGAGTTAACGTAATATTTATCTAATAGTTTTCCAATATAACCACGATTAGAGTTGAAGTTAAGCTAATAGTTGTAGAATCATTAGTTGTCTCTAATAGTTAAGGGAATAGTTGTATCAAGTTATTGGAGTTAACGTAATATTTATCTAATAATTAAGCTAATAGTGATACAATATAACCGTGATTAGAGTTGAATTTAAGCTAATAGTTGTATAATCATTGGAGTTAAGCTAATAGTTGTATATAATTAATTTTAAAGTTAATATATCAACAATTGCACTTCAAGTAAAAGTCATGATTGGAGTCGAATTTAAACTAATAGTTGTATCATCAATGGAGTTAAGCTCATAGTTTTATCTAATAATCAAATAGATGTATCTAATAATAGATAATAATTGAAGTTGAAGTTTATTTTTTCTAACTATCACGAAGTGTACTTATCATATGTTAACTAAGCTATTTTTTATTATTTTGAAATTATTAATTATGAATTTTGGAGGAGGCCCGGGTAAAAGCATGGTAATGTGTCTCACTTTTTCCAATTTTGCGGCGATGAAATTTATCAACTAAAAGTATATGTTTATAAAAGTACAAATCCATCAAGAATCAGATAATGGTGTAAGGAAACAAAAGTTTTCATTATGAATGAACTTGTATATGGTATTTTTTTTAAATTTAAAAAACTATTTTTATCTTATTTATTTCATTTTATTTAAAGGCCATTTACTATTATTTCAGGTATCTCATAAGTACGGACAAAACCGCGACCCCCCATATCTACCTTAATTTAGTTTTTTAATTTCAATTTTTTTGAACAGGTTTTTTGTAGACACTTTTAAGATTGTTGTACATATTTTTTAAGTTTATTTTATGATATATTTTAATTATTATTAAATTATCAATATAAATAATAATTTTTATGTGTACGTAAAAGTGCGACCCAAAAAAATATCATTTTAAGAGGTAAAAATCAATATTTTTTCCTATGAATTAGGAAATAATATACAAGCGATTGTTAAAATTATTTTAAAAAAATTTTTAAAACAAATTTTTTAATTTTTATAATAAATATTTTAAATAAATTAATAAAAACAGAACAATTTTTATTGCCGCAAAGTGAGACACATTACCATGCTTTTACCCGGCCCATAGAATCCATCTCGACTGTACACTTGTCTCATTCTCATCCATAGATGGTAGTCCACCCCAAAATTTTAACATATATAGCCTATCAGCGTAATAATCTAATAGTTGATGTTGAAGTTTAATTTTTCCAAGTAATAGTTAATTTAAAAGTTAATATATCGACAATTGCAAATCAAGTAAAAGTCATTATTGGAGTTGACATTAAGCTAATGGTTGTATCATCAATGGATTTAAGCTCATAGTATATTAATCGAATTGGTGTATCTAATAATTGAGTAGTTGAAGTTGAATTTGGACGACACCTATATAATCAATATGAATTAATAAGATTAATAATATAATGAGACAGCACACTTGTCTCATTATTGCTCGTAGATGAAAAATCATAGATGGTAGTCCACCCCAAAATTCTAAGATATATACGTGCATATCGACGTAATAAACACATATCAGTGTAATTAGCTAGATTCCCAACTGCGAGATGGAGGAATTTATTAGGAGTTCAAACGATTTTATTAGGAGTTCGATTGTTACACAGGTGGACATTAGTGAGACTTCTAGATGCTAAATGTACTTAGACTAAGCTTTAAGCGGTTAGGGTTGAAGTTAAGCTAATAGTTGTAGAATCATTGGAATTAACCTAATATTTGTATCTAATAGTTAAGCTAATAGTTATCCAATATACGAGTGATTAGAGTAGAAGTAAAGCTAATAGTTGTAGAATCATTGGAGTTAAGTTAATAGTTATATCTAATAGTTAATTTAAAAGTAAATATATCAACAATAGTAGTTCAATTAAAAGTTGTGACTGGAGTTGGAGTTAAGCTAATAGTTGTATCATCAATCATTGAGTTAAGGTAATAGTTGTATCTATTAATTGAATTGTTGTATCTAATAATCGAATGTTGAAGTTGAAGCTTAATTTTTCCAACTAATAGTTAATTTAAAATTAATATATCGACAATTGCACTTCAAGTAAAAGTCATGATTGGAGTTGACATTAAGCTAATAGTTGCATCATCAATGGTCAAGTTAAGCTCATAGTTGTATCTATTAATCGAATTTAGTTGCATCTAATAGTCTAATAGTTGAAGTTGAATTTTAATTTTTCCAACTATCACGAGTTGTACTTATTAGATGTTAACTAAGTTTGTTTTTAATTATTAATTATGAATTTTGGACAATGCCCATAGAATCAATCTAGACAGTACACTTGTCTCATTCTCATCGATAAATGAAAAAGCATAGATGGTAGTCCACCCCAAAATTCTAAGATGTATACACTTATTGGCATAACGAGATGCATGAGTTTATTAGGAGTTTGGAGGAGTTTATTAGGATTTCGAGCGATTTTATTAGGAGTTTGACTCTTACATGACTACACATTAGCTAGGCTCCTAGATGTCAAATGCATTTGGACTAAGCCTTAAGTGACTAGAGTTGAAGTTAAGCTAATAGTTATCCAATATAAGTATGATTAGAGTTAAAGTTAAGCTAATATTTCTATAATCATTGGATTTAAGCTAATTGTTGTATCTAATAATCTATGGAGTTAAGCTCGTAGTTGTATGTAGTAATAATCTAATAGTTGAAGATTAATTTTAATTTTTACAATTATCACTAATTGTACTTATTACATGTTAATTCTACTATTTTTCATTTTTTTGAATTATTAATTATTAGTTTTGGGCGACGCCCTTAGAATCAATCTCGACAGTACACTTGTCTCATTCTCGTTTAATTTTGGACGACACCCATAGAATCAATTTGAAAAATGCATTTGTATCATTCTTATCGGTAGATGAAAAAGCATAGATGGTGGTCCACCCTAATTTTTTGTTCATTCCTAGTTTTTACTGCTTGTAAGTAAGCTATATTATAAAATATATGTATATTTTCTTTATTAAAATATTGTTTTTAATTTTATTTTATATACTTATTATGTGCATTCATTTTTAATTTTATTTTATGTACTTATTATGTGCGCTTTAATACAAATAATTATTTTTGGGCATAAAACAAAGTGAATCCAATTTTAAGCCTAATGAAGACCTATTGTGATGTTCGTGAGTGAGGACCGAGGTGAATAAGTCCTCTGAAGTTCTTATTCCAATGTATCATACCAATGCCAGATTCCACAATAAAAAAATTAATCTTCTCGCTTTGATAATTGTAGAATGTTGGATCAAATGTAATTGCTAATATTTTCACTTCAATGTGTTGGAGCCAAGGTTAGTCTTAAAACACGGAAAATAATATTGGTGGGTTTGTATTTATATAAATCCAATCAACCTATTTCAAGGTTATTAGGCCGACATTGTTGACCTGAGGTAGTGGATTGCCTGATGAATCCTAAATTATAATAATTTTATCGTGTCTGTAAATGTGGAAAGTTTGATCAAAGATTTCGACTTGACATGCCTATTGCATATTTCCGAGTTCTAATAGACGATTTTTTAGTTCCCAAGTCCTAAAGTCGAAGCCTAGATTCCAATGTTAAAGTTCGTTAAATGTTATTTTCTTTTTTGAAGGAATTGGATTACACCACCATTACTATATCAGAATCCCCACGATTTACCACTCTATGATTGTTTTTATGATCATCACTTTGTTTTGTTGGCTTGCGCATGGAGGAATAATGACCACGTGAAGAAAGATTGAACATATCAATGTTTGCACCAGACTATTAGTTATTGGCTGGCATGTTCTCTCTCACGGCGGCTTCACTTGTTGACCAATATCCTATCACGTTAGTTCATATTGTGGGTTTTAAAATTATCAAAAATTGAACCAATATATTGCAGGTATTGGGGGGATGAGGGGTTTAAGGTGGGGGTGGGTAGGGTGGTTTATAAGGATTGAGGTATAAAACTGGGTGGGGAGGAGGTTTTAAGTATTGCCGAGGGGGTTTCAAAAAAAAGAGTTTGGTTCAATATCTCTGGAAATTAAGGGTATTCTTTAATATCCCATGATCGCACGTGCTATGTGACAAGTTCACTAAGTGAAGTCCCCGTGATTCTCTCTACACATGTATTTTCACCAAATAGATCCTCATATCCATGGAAGATCTTTTCTCATCAACATAAGTTCATCATTACAATCATGTTCTAATTCCAAATCCAGTTTGAGATCTCTAAATCTACTAGTTTGCACAAATATTAAAAACTCTAACTATTTTCTATGACAATAAATATTAAACTGAAGATCGTTGGAGGTATGACATGAGATGCAAATTACATGACAATAAAGAGACTTCATTCTGATCTGGAGATCATGTTTTTCCCATGAATTCTACCTAAGAATTATTCATTAAGGACTTTCATGGAAATGAGCTTCAGATGGAATGACAAACCTTTATTGTTTTTTTTTTACTTGGTTTAATTATTTTTAACTATCACACATATAGTAATTTTAGATTTTGGATTTAGCTTGGTTGTAAATTTGGATTCTAACATTGTTTGTTATTTGTATATTTTTGGAAACAAGGGGTCAAAAGATATTGAAAAGGAGACCGTCGATTATCAATGAAGAAAAAGATTTCCAGGATTATGTGAAGAAATCACATATAATCTACCACCATTTCAATCGATAAAATAAGTCAACTTATTTGGTTTAATAGTGGAAGTGTTTACTATGTTGCAAAGTTTGAAAAGACTAGACTGTAATCGCATTTCCAAATCACACCAAATCATGTAGATGGATTCATCGTTCTATTGTTGAATGGAGGTTAATGATCCTAAAATGAGTCAACTTATGTGTATAGATTTTCACAGCTTCTATCTTGCAAAAAATCCATTCTTTGACATCGAGATTATCCTAATAGAGTGCCAAGATCAAACTATTTTTAAAGTATCATTTGGTCTGCCTTATTCTCCCACCACAAATTGAGGATTTTGTTTTCTTAGCTCAAGGATCATGCTACACATTTTCTTGTGAAGGATGGATCCATCTCTCGATGATTGAAGAAGCAATCTCTTGAATGTTACATGGACGAGTGTCAGTTTGGAAGAATGAAACTATCTATTTGCAGGTCCATTGCCATGAATTCCGAGACCTATAACCATATTATTTTCACATCGGGTCATGATTTCAGATCAATTCATAGCATGTCAAAGGAGCTATTGTTCTATATAAATTTTTAAATAGTTTTGTTTTGTTTTTATTTAGTCTAATTAGGCCAACAGGATTTTATATGTTAGAATTTTGGAATTTTGGGGGTGGACTACCAAATACAATTTTCATCTATGGACAAGAATGGACAAGAATGAGATAAGTGTACTGCCCAATTTGATTCTATGGGAGTCGTTCAAAATTACTAATGAACAGTTTAAAAAAAATAGCTTACTTAACAAGGGATAAATAAAGCACATGATTGTCTGAAAAGTTAAAATTCAATGTCAACCTGGTAATTAAAACTTCAATCATGATGATACAACTATTAAATTATTAGTTACAACTATTACCTTAACTCCAATGATTATACAACTTTAACTTAAGTTGAGCTCCAATCATGACTTTTGCTTGAAGTGCATTCGTTTATATATCATAACTTTTAAATTAACTATTTAGATACAATTATTAGCTTAATATCAACTCTATTCATGGAGTCATTGGAATACAACTAAAGGGTTCATCAATAGTTTTTTATTACCATGTTTTAATTACCACATTCATTTAAATATAATTTAATAGTTGTATTGGGATTTGAATTAATCACGCAAAGTCAACATTCATTGCAGTGAAACCATGCATAACCCAATAAGCTTTCCATTTGGTGGTGTGGCATCATGATAACAATGAGTTAAAGGTAATTTTCTTTGAGAGTGATAGGCTCAATATAATCTATAAATATGAATAAGAAGGGTTGAAGGTTCTTAATTTTTTTCTTTCTATCCAGATTCCATCAGTAAGTGAGTCTAGAACTTATGAATACAAATTTTCATTTTTGTGTGTTCTTGTTCTGTTGTGTAAAAGAGTATAACAGAGTGTATACCCAATACAATGCTCTACAAAATTAAGGACCATATTTGACTCTCTCATCATCTGGCACATTCATTCATTGCGAGAAAGAAAGAATTCAGCTTCCATTAAATAACATAACAAAGTAATTTGTATTAAAGATAAACACCAAAACCACATGATATTTGCAAAATCCAAAGATCTATCAATGGGTGAATAATAAGTACCTATTGGATTGGATCTGATAGTTCAAATCCAACTACTCACCTTCCCACAACAACAACATTAACCAATTCTTTAAAAAAAGGAACCAATTCTTTAAAAAAAAGTTCAATCTAATTAAAGTAAGTGTAGAGTTCTTAACCTATAGCCTAAAATCTATTTAACAATATAATTACGTCAATAAGCTCGAGATTGTGGGATGGACTATTACTTATATTTTTCCAGGATTGCACAAGGATGAGACATCTGTACTGTCTAGATTAATTCTATGGAAGTTTATTCAAAATTTGAAATAAATAACATAAAAAAAATAAAAGTGTACTTGATGCATGATTACAATTAAGCAAGAAGAACAAGTAACAAAGAACTTGTTCATGGCACTTGAGTCTTTAGTGACACTTAACTAGTGGCCTATAGATGATCACTAGCCACAAGATAAGTGGTTGTGCTCATTATTTAATTCTATGTTATAAGAGTGTAGTTATGAGTTCTTCATCTAATGTAGTTATGAAGATAATTCTTTTAGGTTTTGTTTTGTTGAGTATAATATAGTTTATATTCATTGAGATAGATCTATTTTAAGTCATGTTCTACTTATCACCAAAACAAATCAAAATTTAAGATAACAATAATTGTACTTGATTCATAGATAACAAGATTTTCCAATGAGATGTTTACTAACCACAAGTTAAGTGGTTGTGCTAGTTAATTAATTTCTATTTTATGAAAGCGTAGTTATAAATTCTTATGAAGATATAACTTTTTTATGTTTTGTTTTGTTGAGTATAATATAATGTATATTCATTGAGATAGATCTATTTAAAATCATGATCTACTTATCATGAAAAGAGATAAAAATTCAAGATAATATTAAAGTTTTTATATGTTAAATTAAAAATCAAGTTGACATATGCTATCTAAAAAATGATTTATAAAAGAATTATAATTGTATTATACATTAGGTGGCAACATCTCCCCTATAATGAGTTATAAAACACGTAACAACTCTTGATACATAAGAAGCCACAATTTAGCCAAATTGATAATGGACTCAACAATAAAGTTCTCTAACTTATAGCATGAAAGTTATTCTTTCAAATGGTGCTCAAGAATATAATTAATTTATATGAGGTGAAAGTGTTCCTTTTGTTAATTTCAAATTCTTCCTTTTATGATTTGACAATTTTTCATGTTGTATTATGTTTAGTGAAATTTAAAATAATTACAAAAATTATTGTTATATATATTCGATGACATCTTCCTTATATCAAAGTGTAAAGAACCTAGCTACTGCTAATGTAAAATTGTTGTATACCAAAAACTCTAACAAGATCCACATTCTACTCAACAATAGAGTTTTCTAACCTATAGTCCTCGTGTAATTGTTGTATACCACAAAATCTAACAAGATCCACATTCTATTCAACAATAGAGTTTTCTAACCTATAGCATGGAAGCAATTCTTTTAAATGGTGCAAAGCAAAACAATTAATTTGGCTACTCAATAGAGTTTTTTAATCCATAGCATAGAAGCAATTCTTTTAAATGGTGCCAAGCAAAATAATTAATTTGGGTGCTTCATGTAATGTAGCTAGAAAGACAATCTTAGAAGAGTATAACATATAAGTGTATATCCACTAGCATATGTTCATCTTAAATTCAATCTGCTATGCGCCTAAAATTAAATTCAATATGCACCTAAAATGATCTAATTTATTTATGTAATTTTTTTTTGGTATGTAAAAAATTTATACATTAAATGTGATTTTTCTTAATGCTCAATAAATTTTAATTTAAGATAAATTTCTAATATTTTTTATTAAAAATGAAAACTAAACCAACATATACTATCCAAAAAAAATTTATTAACATATATTATTTAACTTCTTTAAAAAAAAATCAAAAAAGTACACAATTTTTTAATTCAATAAAAATAAATTATTATTTTACAAATAAATTATTATTTTACAAGAATACCATACATACATATATATAAAAGTATATAATTTTACAAGAATACCATATATATATATATATATATATATATATATATATATATATAAGTTGATAACTTATCTTTTAGGGTTTTGTCAACTAGGCGGCGCATGGCACGTCTTTTCATCAGCCTACAAGTACTGAGTGGTGATTAATATATGCGTTTATAAACAAATTTATTTTCTGTAAAAGCCTAAATTAGAGCGATGTAGATTGCGATGTCAACAATATATGTCCATTATACCAGTGAATATATTTAAATGGAAATTGTATTATTTATGTAATTATAGTTGAGATTTCAAGTTTTATTTCTTTTAATTTATAAATAATATTGTTTTTGATAATTGATTTTAGGTTAAGTAAAGATTCACAAAATGTAAAAGTTATTTTGATAATTGAGTTTAGTGTCATTGGTGATAGGGAGTATTTTTCAAATACATTTTTTTATTTTTGGTAAAATGAATGAATGATTTTAATAAATTCCATGAGGTTGAGCACTTTAAAGGACCAAAAGAATCACAACCCTGACTCCTCTCCATATTCTTTTCCATGTCGGATCTTGTGCTGTAAATCTTGACTAGAAGACTTACAGTCTGGTTGATCTTATGTTCTTCAAAAAGATAAGATCAATGACTCACAGGATATCCTCTTAGGCTGCACATTCCATAACAAAGCGTCAATATGTCTCCACCACACCTTTATTGCAGAATATGCAATTTCTCTCTTCCCACACTTCCTAAGGTACTGTCACATCTAAGGTGATGTGAACCCGTCCTTAGCTGAGCAACTAACAACTTTGTTTTTCCTTTGATAGCTGCCCCTAGATTCAATATGTTTATTATAATAAATTATCTATATACTTTGTATTGATAATTTTTTATTTGGTCTTACTTGGTAATGATTCATGTGCATTCTTTGTTTGACTTTTTACTTTTTGGGTGTAATTTGGAAACAAAGTTTTTTTTTTCAAAATTCATTAATAAGCAAAGATATTTTAAGCATTATCACCTATCTTCTTTAAAACTTCAAAACAACTATACCATAGTGTTCTTCTTCTTAGGAGGACCTTATATCCTTTGTTGCAACCATTCTCTTTCTCTCACCTTGAATGTCTTTTCAATTATGTAATAATCATGTCAAGCCTTGTAATTTTCATGTGACTTCTTGAATTCCTCGTGTACTTGTGAATAGATCTTCATGATAGTATCAATGGACTTTTCATCTTTCAATGCTTCTTAGGTGGTAAATACCTAAACTAATTTTCAAAAGGGAACTCGCTAGTAGAGGGTAGGAATGGTCTATTATAAAGTAGTGTTGAATATAAATAGATCTCCATCCTAAGTCCTTGGATGCTTTTGATTGTAACCCCTTAAAAGTTGAATCAATGTCCTCTTCACTAACTTTATTTTTGAATCTACGTGTGAATGGAAATTTGTGGATCTTTTGAACATGGTGTCTATCTTCTCCCACATAAGTCAAAAGGCATTGCAAAAGTGACTTCAAGAGGGCAAGTGGCTTACCGACATGACATATAACTTTACAGAGTTGTCAAAATAGAGTTGTATCTTCACTAGGACATCTCGGTTATCAAGAACCATATCTAGTATAAATCCTCCCATAAAACTCAATGCAACAAACTATTTCTAATCAAACTAGAAGAATTGATCTCTAGGGTCATGTAAAAAAACCATCATGATATTGATGGTTTTTGAGCTATGAATTTCCTGTACATTTTTTTGAGGCCATCACATATATTTTTATGGACAATTTCATGCAAATTAGATGAGGCCCATTTAGTGTCTTCATGTTTTTTTGGAGTGAGCTAAAGAAGACTGAAAATAGAACATTAATAATAGCATTAGGCTCATTTAGTCTCTTAAAGTTTTTTGGAGTGAGCTAAAAAAAGACTCAAAATGGAACATTAAAAAAAGCATTGTTATTTTTGGAAGGCACCATATTTTCCTTTGTAACAATTGTGGGGACCAATTTAGAGCTTAACCCCAATCATGTTAGGGTTAGGATTTTACATTTTAAGGTTTTTGCTTTTTAATGTAACAATTGTGGGGACCAATTTAGAGCTTAAAAGTAACCATGTTAGAGTTAGGGTTTTACATTTTAGGTTTTTTCTTTTTAATGTTTGTTAACCTAATTATAAAATGAGTTTTAACATTGTGTAATGAGATTTTTTTGGAATGATTATGATAAACACATCTTTTTTTTAAATAAGCAACTGATATTTTTTATATATTTATATATATTATTTTTTCACTATTTAATTTATTAATATAAATTGATTATAAATTAACTAAATATCCAAAAAAATCTACTGTACAATGCAACAACATTAAAATTTTGCAACTCAAATCTTTATCCTAAATATACTCCAATTATAAAACAAAGAGTTAGAAAAACTGTTCAATGATTCTTCAAAATTTTATGTTTGACAAACCTTTACTTTAGCGTCCTACTGGATTCAATCCCTCATGCATGGTCAATCCTAAATATATAAAAATCTAAGGATGGAGCCATGATATTTCTCACAATTAAATTTGTGAAAAGTTTGAAAAATATAAAAGTTTGAAAGATTTTTTTTATTGTGTTTCGTTTTGGTCCAGAGTTGGTTATCTCTATCAACTCCCACATTCAATGTGAAAAATACAAAGAAGTCGTATACGGATAAATGCCAGAACCGATGTGCACAGTCGGTTATCTCTACCAGCTCCCACATTCAATGTGAGAAATACAAAGAAGTCGTATTATGATATATTCTACTAACTTATCTTCGGCGTTTATGATTAAGGGGACAGGGAGGCGCATTTATTGGCTTTAATGCGAATTGTTGAGTCAATGACGGTATTATGTTTCAATTATTGAAAGATTATATGGTCCAAAAAATTGAAATCCATCAATGTAGATATCACACCCAATGCTGTACAACATTTGTGATCTAACATCAGCAGTGCAATAAGACAAACCCCGTGTTAGATTTGATTTGACTCGTGAAAGAGTGAGTGCAACGGTTCAATTGTTTCTATGATGAAAGTGGATAAAAATAGTAGCCATGCAACCTTAATGATAAACTTAAATTTTTTTTTTCAAATGTTTATTTATTTAATTAAGGTGATAGACATTTTTTTTTCAAATGTTTATTTATTTTTCAAATGTTTATTTATTTAATTAAGGTGATAGACATTTTTATTTGAGATTTGAAGTGGATTAGTATCTATGCTTTTATTTAAGGACTAGGATGAGACAAGTGTACTATCAAGATTGATTCTATGGCAGTAATTCAAAATTTGAAATAAACAATTATAAAAAAAAGAATAAACAACCATAGTATTTTTCTTCTTAAGAGGACCTTATATCCTTTGTTGTAAGCATACACTCTCTCTCACCTTGAATGTCTTTTCAATTATGTAATAATCATGTCAAGCCTTGTACTTTCCATGTGACTTCTTCTTCTTTAAAACATCAAAACAACCATAGTATTTTTCTTCTTAAGAGGACCTTATATCCTTTGTTGTAACCATACACTCTCTCTCACCTTGAATGTCTTTTCAATTATGTAATAATCATGTCAAGCCTTGTACTTTCCATGTGACTTCTTGAATGCCTCGTGTACTTGTGAATAGATATTCATGATAATATAATTGGACTTTTCATCTTTCAATGCTTCTCACGTGGTAAATGCCTAAAGTAATTTTCAAAATGAAACTTACTCGTATAAGCTTGGAATGGTCTATTATAAAGTAGTGTTGAATATAAATAGACTTCCATCCCAAGTTCTTGGATGCTTTGATTGCAACCCCTTGAAAGCTTAATCAATGTCCTCTTCACTAACTCTATCTATGTCCTCTTCATTAACTCTATCTTCAAATCTATGTGTGAATGGAAATTTGTGGATCTTTTTAACATGGTGTCCATCTTCTCCGAGTGAAGTCCAAAGGCATTTTGAAAGTGACTTCAATTGGGCAAGTGGATTACCAATATGACATATAAATTTACGGAGTTGTCAAAGAAGAGTTGTATCTTCACTAAGACAAATTGGTTACCAAGAACCATATCTAGTAGAAATCCCCCCATAAAACTCAATGCAACAAACTATTTCTAATCAAACTAGAAGAATTGATCTAGGGTCTTGATGGTTTTTTAGCTATGAATTTCCTATACATTTTTTGAGGCCATCACATATATTTTTATGGACAATTTCATGCAAATTAGATTGGGCCCATTTAGTCCAATATTGTTTTTTTGGAGAGAGCTAAAGAAGACTCAAAATGGAATATTAAAAAAGACTTAAGATAGAGCATTAAAAAAAGCTTTGTTATTTTTGCAAGGCACCATATTTTCCTATGTAACAATTGTGGGGACCAATTTAGAGCTTAACCCCAATCATGTTAGGGTTAGGGTTTTACATTTTAGGGTTTTTTCTTTTTAATGTAACAATTGTGAGGATTAATTTAGAGCTTAAAAGTAACTATATTAGGGTTAGGGTTTTACATTTTAGGTTTTTTCATTTTAATGTTTGTTAACCTAGAATTATAAAATGAGTTTTAGCCTCTTGTAATGAGATTTTTTGGAATGAATATGATTATTACATCTTTTCTTTGACTAATATTTTTTATATATTTATATATATTATATTTTTTCACTATTTAATTTATTAATATAAATAAATTATAAATTAACTAAATATCCATACATATCTACTATACACTACAACATTAAAATTTACAACTCAAATCTTTATACAAAGAATAAGAAAAAAGTATATATTTGTATATATTATATTTTTTCACTATTTAATTTTTTAATATAAATAAATTATAAATTAACTAAATATCCATACATATCTACTATACAATACAACATTAAAATTTACAACACAAATCTTTATACAAAGAATGAGAAAAAAGTTCAATAAGCAAACCTTCACTTTAGGGTATTACTTCATCCATATTTATCCTAAATATATACACCAATTATAAAACAAAGAGTTAAAAAAAAGGGTTCAATAAGATTAGAATTTTTGTCTAATAATTCTCTACACTTCATGTCTGGCAAATACTCCCTTTAGCCTCTGACTGTATTCACTTGCTCCATCATTCTCTAGAGAGTCCAGACACCTACAAACTTGTGCCCTTGTGCCTTTTACTGTATTCACTTGCTCCATAATTCTCCAAACACTTTCACATTTGTATGGAAATGCATGATTCTGTAGCACATTCCAGCGACATTCGAAATCCTTACACCATAATAAGAAAATAAACAAAACTTATAATCTCGTCCTTTACAACATAATAAGCAAACAAGCAAAATTCATAATCTCTTCAAGCAGCTGGGCCTTTTAAAGAAAAGTCCAATCGGATGGAAAAATGCTTCAATGTCCTAGCAAATGAGAACATGGTATTTTTAGATATTGATTTGTATATAAATGTTTTTAGATTATAGGTTTTATTAAGCCAATTAATAAGATTAATTATAGTGTAACAAGTGTATAATCACGATTCATTTTAATGTGGTAACATATTGTTACGCTTAAATTCAACTTGATTAAGATTTAAATAAGTTTTACTTAAGTGTTGGTTAAATAAATATTTTTATAGTAATTATTATTATTATTATTAAATGGTATTTGTTTTATGTTTATTTGGTAATTAGTTTAATGTTTAGTCTTTGTTTAACAACCAACCATCTCCACAAAACTAAGTGGCTAGTTGTGTCTATGCGTGTTCACCAACCACTTTACTTGTGGTTGTGCTATAAGATTTCACCACCCAATATAAATGATCTAACATTTCCTAAAAAATATAAATTCAAATCCAAAAAAATATGTACACCTTCCCTTTAATTCTTTAACAAATAAATTATTGTTATCATTATTTTACAAGAATACCATAACTCAAACATAGAAAATAATCATCTTTCTTTTTTCCACAGAAAAATATCACAACTTTATTTGGATTTAAAACCATATTGTTCAAACCACCACTAAGTCATAATTCTTCGAACTCTTTTACATTTGTATGAAAATGCATAATTCTCCAACACATTCAAGCTACATTAAGAATCCTTACACCATAATAAGAAAACAAACAAAACTTATAATCTTGTCATTTACAACATAATAAGCAAACAAACAAAATTAATAATCTCTTCAAGCAGCTAGGCCTTTCCAAGACATAATAAGCAAACACACAAAATTCATAATCTCTTCAAGCAGTTGGGCCTTTCAAAGAAAAGTCCAATAAAAGTCCAATAGGATGGAAAAATGCTTAAATGTCCCCGCAGATGACATATCAAAAATGGTATTTTTTGTAAACATGGATATGTAATAGTATATAAATTTTTTTAGATATTATCTTATATTATAGGATTCATTGAGGGGATCGATGAGATTAACTATAATGTAACAAGTGTAGAACCAAGATTCATTTTTTGATCGTAGTATATTGTTATGCTTAAATGTATCTTGATTAATATTTAAATAAGCTTTACTTAAGTGGTTTTTAAAGAAAGGGGTCGTAATAATGGTTTCTATTATTATTATAAAATAGCATTTGTTTTATGTTTATATTAATCAATTTAATGTTTATTTATAAGTGACTAGTTGTGTCTATCCGGGTTCACAAGCCACTTTACTTGTGGCTCTATCAGCCATCACCAACCAATATATATTATGTAACATTTCCTAAAAAAATATAAATTCAAATCCCAAAAAAATATTTACACCTTCCCTTTAATTCTTTAACAAATAAATTATTATTATCATTATTTTCCAAGAATACCATAACTCAAACATAAATAATAATCATCCTTTTTTTTTCATGGAAAAATATCACAACTATATTTGGATAAACCATATTGTTCAAACCACCACTAAGTCATACAACTCTAGATAAAAGTATGTTACCTTGAACAAGTCCAAATGGCTTATATAGTCAACAAAAAGATACCTTGAAAATCATTACAACAAGCATTAAGATATATGTATATGCTAAGTCTCATAGTATCAAAAGGAGATGGAGATGTGGACCCAACCACTTCATAGAGCCATCAGAGAGCTCCCATTTGTCAATAAAACCAGCCGGCATAAGAAGACCTTGCTTAGAAAGCAAATCCACCACAAAGTTACTTTCCCTATAGATATGCTCGAATGAAAGCCCATGAAAATGAAATGTGACCGTGTCAATATCCTAATATAGAGGGAGAAGAAAAATATCCCAAGAAAACTTGCCCAAAACCAATCACTA
This sequence comes from Pseudotsuga menziesii, assembly GCA_001517045.1. Taxonomy (NCBI): domain Eukaryota; kingdom Viridiplantae; phylum Streptophyta; class Pinopsida; order Pinales; family Pinaceae; genus Pseudotsuga; species Pseudotsuga menziesii. Next base: position 20,738 of record LPNX010884176.1, on the reverse strand, counting down.
TTTTGAAATTGTCAAAAATATGCAATAAAGCTATAACAAAAAAATAAAAATAAAAGCAAAAAAAATTAATAAATGACAAAAATAATCATCATATTGTTTTTGAGTATTTAACTTATTAATATAATGAAATTATAAATTAACTAAATATCCAAACATATCAACTAAACAATACAACATCATTAAAATTTACAACTCAAATCTTTATCCTAAATATATATTCCAATTATAAAACAAAGATTTAAAAAAAAATTCAATAATTAGCCTCTTAATGCATTCAATTGCTCATACATTGTCAACCCTGAATATATAAAAAAGTGAAGGGAGCCCTGATATTTCTTACAATTATATTCTCTACAAAATTCGAAAAAGATGAAGTATAAATTAACTAAATATACAAACATATCAACTATACAATACAATATCATTAAAATTTACATTATATCATTGAAGGTAAGTTTTTTTAACTAAAAGCTATGTAAATGAAATCCCAACCTTAGTAGTAATTTTGCATAATGTTTTGGTAAATTCAGAATTTAGTTAGAATAATTAAAATTATAAATTTACTTTATTAAAATTATATAATTTAAATATCTAAAAAATTAAAAGAAATAAAAAATACAATTTCAACATTAATCATTTTAATTAAAAACTCTAAAAATACAAAACATCTAACTTTTAACCAAAACCAACACATATATATATTAATTGAATAGAGAAAAATTAATTCCATCTAAATTTTGAAGATCATTCCAAAAGAACCATCTTTCCAAAGACTTCATCCAAGTAAGTCCATGTTTTATACCCTCTTTCCAAACGCTCCATCCAAGTAAATCCATGTTTTATATATATATATATATATATATATATATATATATATATATATATATATTTGATTGATGGCTAAATGAATGGAAAGTTATTATTTGAATGAGTTATTGTTTTTCATATAGTATATATAAAAAATTGGTTGTAATATATATAAGTGGGGATGGTAACTTATATTTTTATTTTTATTTTTAAAATGATATGTTTATTAATAATTTTTTATTTAATTTTATTTATTAAAATTTATGTTGTTACTAGTTTTATTTGTGTTTTTTTTAATATATAGAAAAAAAATAAAATTTTCAAAATTTACTAATTTACAAATATTATAGACATGATCACTTATCTTCTTTGAAACTTCAAAACCATTATATCATAGAGTATTTTTCTTTATATTGAGATCATATTCAATCCTCTCTCACATTGAATTTCTTTTCAATTATGTACCAATCATGTCAAACTTTGTACTTTTTATGTGACTTAAATGCTTTATGACTTGTGAATATATCTTCATAATCGTATCAATGATTTTAACGACAGGATCCTACGGCTGACACTGCCACTGCCGTCGCATTAATTGCTACACTGCATACAAACTAGTTATTATTCCCGTACACAGAAGTCGTTCCATAAAAGTAAAGCAAAGAGAGTTAATCCGTATAAAGATAAATACCAAAACCCTTACATATTTGCAAAAGTAAAAGATATAACAACGTTGGTAACTTATGGCATGGCATGTCTTTTCATCAGCCTGTAACTGTTAAATGAATTTCGTGATCAAGGGAGAGGGCGGCGCATATATTGGCTTTAATGCGATTCGTTGAGTCAATGACGGTATATGTTTCAAATATTGAAAGATTATATGGTGCTATCTGTTGTTTGGATAAAAACAAGTTTTACTGATTATTCTTGGCCTGTTGTCCATTGCACTGCAAGAACGTAGATCAGTACATTAAAAAAAATTAAAAAAATTAAAATCCATCAATCTAGATATCACACCAAATGATGTGCAACATTTGCATGCGGGTGATCTAACATATTCAACAGTACAATAAGACAAACCCTATGTTAGATTTGAATCCACTCCTGAAAATGTGAGTGCAACTGTGCAATTTCAAAGGCTGAAATGCATACATTTGTTTCTCTCAATAAAAGTGGATAAAATAGTAGCCATGCAACCATATTAATTAGGAGTAAGCTAGCTATGGAGCAATCCTCCCTCATCGGACGGAGGAGGAGCAAAGTTAACGTTGGCTTTGCTCCTCCTCCGTCTGATGGAGGGAGGATTGCTCCATAGCTAGCTCACTCCTATTAATTATAGCCTTTAGCAAGAGCAATTGCCACAACTTTTTTTTTCACCTGGAAAAAAACAAAACATGTATAGTTGTTTCATTAAAGTAAATCAAAATATACGTAAAAACTTCGAGGTCAAAAACTAGATTTTTTCAAAACCCCCCACTCGCTACCATAAAATACTAAAAACTCTTAGCATCCCTGTTGTTGTTTTTTGCTTCTTACACTTTTAAAGATTAAAAAAAACAAATTTAAATGATAATAATTACAGTCAATAGTTAACAAACTGGTATCAAGGTTTAAGGCAGAAATGAAATTGAACAGATAACATAAAATCTATCCACTTTCTATATATATATATCTAGATGATGAATGTTTTTAGGCAGGTTCGAAACCTCGACAAATTTTAGGGTCAACATCTTAACACAATGAAATATATATATAAACAACCATATATATGTTGATAGACATTTAGATATTATCATAGATTTTGGATTTGATTGAGCCAATCAACAACATTAACTCAAGTGTTATGCCCATAGGCATTTATCAACCCATGTGCAAGAAGTGTATAACAAGGATTCATTTCATGGTCCCGGTATCTTGTTAGGTTGATATAAGTTTTTATTTTATAGAAGTTTTTATTTGAGATCTGGGGTGGACTAGACAAATGTAATGTGGAGATTGATTCTATGGCAGTCGTTCAAAATTTAAAATAAACAATTACTAGCACACCCACATAGTTTGTGGTTGGATCACTTTGATAGCCGATCAAATGGTTAAGAGATACTTATGGAATGGAAGACACTTTGGTTTTTTTTTTTTCCTCATATTATTCTAGTTTAACGGGTTCAAATGTGAGTTATCCATGCCTAACTACATGTTATAAAGGACATTCTTCTTGTTATCTATTTATCAAATGGATGTCAATTATTTTTTATATTCTTTGTCTTTTTTATCTCACATTCTTAAGTTATGTGTCATGAACAGTTGGTTATCCATTCATCAACCCATGCATTGCTACGAGTTATCCATTCATCACCTACCAGTTATTTTTTACATTCATTTTTTTTATAGTTGTTTATTTCAAATTTTGAACGATTGACATAGAATCAATCTCAACACTACACTTGTCTCATCCTCGTCCATAAATGAAAAAACATAGGCTGCAATCCACCCCAAATCTCAAATACTAGCACAACCGCTTAACTTGTAGCTCGTGAACACTGATACGTTACAAGTTAAGTGCCACTAATAAGTTATAAATTACTTGTTCTCGCCTTATTCTAGTTAAATGAGTTATCTCTCACAAACACCGAGTAATCCATGCATTAGCTAAGAGTTATCTATGCATCACCAGTTATCCATGTTTCAATTATTTTTTATATTCTTTTTTTCTAATAATTGTTTATCTTGAATTCATAACGACTGCCATAGAATCAATTTGGGCAGTACACTTGTCTCCTCCTTGTCCATAGATGAAAAAACATAGGTGCTTTTCCACCCCAAAATCTCAAATAAAAACACCTATCGGTATAAAAATGTCTATGGACATAATAAAAAAAAGAATATAAAATATAACTGGTAGCTAGCTTATGAATGAATAACTTGTAACAATGCATGGATAACTCATAGTTGATAAATTGACAACCAACAATTCATGGCAGATAACTAGAAGAGTGTGACATGAAAAGAAAAATAATATAAAAAAAACTCATAGTTGATAAATGGCTAACACGAAGAATGTCGGTGATAACATGTAGCTAGGCATGAATAACTCATAGTTGAACCTGTTTAACTAGAAGAATATGAGGAATAAAAAAAATCCAAAATATATTCCATTCCATAACTATCTCTTAACCATTTGATCCCTATCGACATGATACAACTAAGAGCTTAACTCCATCGATTATTAGATACAACTATTAGCTTTACTCCAATGATTCTAGAACTATTAGCTTAAATTTAGCTCTAACCACATTTATATTGGATAACTATTAGCTTTACTATTAGATACAACTATTAGCTTAACTCCAATGATTCTACAACTATTAGCTTAACTTCATCTCTAATCACTTAAGGCTTAGTCCAACTCTATTTGGCATCTAGGAGTCTAGCTAATGTGCAATCATGTAAGAGTTGGACTCCTAAAATTGTTTAAAATCCTAATAAAATCCTCCAAACTCCTAATAAACTCTTGAATCTCGTTATGTCGGTAGCGTATATATCTTAGAATTTTGGAGTGGAGTATCATCTATGCTTTTTCATCTATGGATTATAATGAGACAAATGTACTGTCCAGATTAATTCTATGGGCGTCGTTCAAAATTCATAATTCAAAAAAATAAAAAATAGCTTAGTTAACATCGATAAGTATAGTTCGTGATAGTTGAAAAAATTAAACTTCAACTTCAACTATTCAATTATTAGATAAAATTATTTGATTATTAGATACAACTACGATCTTAACTCCATTGATGATACAACTATTAGCTTAACTTCAACTCCAATCATGACTTTTACTTGAAGTGCAATTGCCCATATATTGACTTTTAAATTAATTATTAGAGACATCTATTAGCTTAACTTCAACTCTAATCGCGGTTATACTGGATAACTATTAGATAATTATTACCTTAACTCCAATAGTGATACAATTATTACATTAAATTGGCATTAACATGGTAATTAAAATGAGGTAATAAAAAACTATTAGATGAAGGTTTACTTTTAATCCAATGACTTCATCTCTTAGCATGCGAAGTCAACCTTGATTGCAGTGAAACCATGCACAACTTAATAAGTGCTCCATTTGGAAACCTAACATCATGAGAACAATTAGTTAGGTAATGTGCTCCGAGGGTGATAAACTCAATGCAATCTATAAATATGAATAAGAAGGGGTGAGGGTTCTCAAAAGTTTTTGCTTCGTATTAGTAATTTAAGATTGTCTATTAATCTTAATATGGTTGCTGGTCATAAATACATACTAGCAACAACCATATTCATAATATTAATATGTTTGGGATACGCCGAAAGGAATAAATTATTAATACATCACGCTTAGAGCACATTATCTAACCGATTGTTCTCATCATGTTACGATGCCAAATGAAAAGCTTATTGGACGATGCATGGTTTCATTGCAATGAAGGTAGACTTCTCAAGACAAGAGATAAGTCATTGGAGTACAACTACACGTTCATCTAATTATTTTTTATCACCACGTTAATCTAAATTTAATTCAATAGTTGTATTGATTTATTGGAATTAATGTAATATTTATCTAATAGTTTTCCAATATAACCACGATTAGAGTTGAAGTTAAGCTAATAGTTGTAGAATCATTAGTTGTGTGTAACATACCTACGAGTTGTAGTGTACCTCGGGTACCTCTAAGGCATTACGGTGAAAAGGGGGTGAAGATTTGTTCAGCTGCTACCACAACGTTTTGTCAATTATGTTAGAGACGGAATTTAAGTGACAATTCAGTGGATTCATGCATAGTTAATCGAACTATAGGCATTGTAAAAATCAATCAAACATTTGTCCCTGCATAATCATCCTCCTTTAACCACGCGATTTGCATTTTGTTTCACTAAGACCACATAAGCTAAACATGCTCATTATGCTTCCTAATATTTACATGATTAAGTAGTTCCCTCAAGTGCAGAATACTGGTATGAGAATTGTCCCTGTCATTTGATACTTACTCCAACATCGCTTACCTGCACTTTATTAACCTTCATCTACCATTATGGAACTTGTTTATTTCTTAATAATGAATGGTAGGAGAAGCACTCTGAATCATTCCAAAGGCGTAACTGTTTAAAGCATTCATCCATTCATTTGGTCTTCAACATCATAGCGTATTTAAACTATACCCTGTGCAAACTTTTTAATAACATCACTCAATATATTATAATACAACAAAACCCATTTACAAGGTTCCAGGGCAATTCATCACAAGTACATAAAAACGAATGGGGAAAAAAAACATTCAGACACATGAAAAGAAACGGACAGAGATGTACGTGGTTCACCCCCTATCTTGGGGATACATCCACCAAAAGGTGTCACGTGCTTGTGACAATTTCATTTCATTAATTGATTACAATCAGCAACGAAAAATGTTGCCATTCATTTCGATAGAGCCTTCGCCGGATCTCCCTTAGGGATTATTTCTCCAAAAATCTTTCTATACAGAGCATATAACAATGTACATGGTTTAAAGGACATGATTCTTACCCATCTCCGTTATAACAATATCTTTTCACGAGACCCTTGTTCAACTTAGGCTGATTCATCAGTTTCTCGCCTATACAACAAGTAATGCTATAAAGGTTTTCTGTCCTATTTATTTCTTAAGGCCCAAACTGGGATCATCCTTTATTTTCTATTTCTTTTTATTTATTTATTGCTGATCATATCTAGGGCTATGGCTGTGTCTCCACTAGTCCAGAGATTAACTTACAATACCATCAAGCCTGCTCGGCAAGTAAATATATAATATCATAAACCCATAATACCATCAAGCCTGCTCGGCAATATCAGAAACACAACCCAAGGCGATACCTAAAATACAGTCGATGATCCAATATTCTATGGATCAAAACACAACCAAAGGTGACCCCATAACTATGGATGCATTCAATGGTCAGGGATATGATAAGTTTAAAGATCTAAACATAGTCGAATCAATCCCATTAGTAATGGGACACAACGCCTCTATAATAGAAGATCCACCCTAGTTCTGATTCAGCTCGCTGTAAGGTATTGATAATAATTTTAAATGCTAACCCTAAATCACATTCAGCATGGTTCAGAACCGTAGCCAACATTCTCATTACTTAAGCGCAGTCCAAGATCATCATTCAAGGAGATGCGATATGTAAGTCTTATGCCAGTATTGGTTTGTATAATATCTAGATCTTCGAAGCAAAGGAAGAAATATCGCTTTGCATGAATATTTTAAATTTTAAAACTATACACAAATCCAAATTACCAAATGACCAGCCAAGGAGAAAATGCAACCTGACTCACAATTATGTGGATTCTGGCAGCAGTCTTTGTGCTGTGCAGATTTAGATATTCCATCTTATTCCAGCGATATCCCTTTATATGGATGTATAAAAAAATAAACTATACAACCTAGTAATTACCATACCACCAGCGAGGGAAACCTGAAAGCCTAAGTTGCAATGTGCATATCAGTTTCATCATGCAGAAGCTGCAATCTCAGTCTATAAAGTATGACAAGTAAAGCTCTGACTTGTAACCGGCAAGGTAATTCTAGGAACCACGCAACACAGATTAGGAGTAAGAATCGACTACCATTCGCTGGGAGGCTTAATCCAGACCAAACTAAATCCCAGCAGGAACAGAAATGCAGTGAATGGGACGGGGTATTTTAGTTCCACGTTGACAGGCTTAGACATGACAGTCTAGAATTCAGGTTTTAGCATTTGCGGACTCCTGTCCGTTTGAGGCAACAACAGCAAGAACCAAAAACTCCCAATGGGGAGGCACCCCTTAACGTAGACACAAGATGTATATTCCAGATCTCTCAATAAATACAGGCATAGAATGCAATCTACCATTTCTCAGCAAACGCACATATATATTCAGAAATATGTTGAGTTCGAGGATTACCTATGCGAAATTACCAAGTGTATATCTCGGAGGAGATCGAATAGAGGCCATAATGCATAGTTGCGCCTTATGTGGTTTCAGCCGTATAAGCTCGATTTCCCTGCACTCAGGTACCTGGAATTCTTAAAATAACGCGCACAGCATTTTTCTCCATTCCCCAAGAAGAGGCCGCCCCCTCCAGAAAATTTTCTTGACCTATAAATAACTACATGGAAAATGGGTCTTCTCCCACGGCGCGCCCAATTCCCTTGAGTGTGGCAATAAAATTGCCACTGTTTTTGCCGGGGCGGCCTTCCTAGATTTTGGCTATCCATAAAAATTTCTACAGGCATGAGTCCCAC
>LPNX010884176.1:0-12580 GCA_001517045.1 Pseudotsuga menziesii | reverse complement strand
TATCAGCATGAAATAATGCTCCACCATTATGTGGAGGTCCTTCTTATATATATGCTTAATACAATTCTTATATATATTTAAAACAAGAAGTTCCTGTTTATTACATATATATATATAATATATGTAATGTACATATGCAACAATAATACTCCTCTATATATGTTTTATATATATATGTTTACCTAAAGTCTCTTTTTAATTTAATCGTTTGGTGGCTTTCACCTATTTCTTCTATTAACATTATGACTGCTTGACCCCTTTTTGTCAAAGTCAATAAGATGGTAATTCCCTTTTAACATAGCTTAATTATACTTATAGCTAAAGGCTAGGCTAGGGTAGTTATTTTGGGCTAATTCTGGTAGTAAATTAGGAAATCCCTAACCATACTCTTTTGCCCTTATACGTTCAATTTTCCCGTCGTTAAGATATGTCTACGGCCTAAACCTACGACTTGGAACTTAGGCTGTATTAATTTCAAGGTCTTACTGGTGGGGCCTTGGCCTTGGGCTCCTCAACAGTAGACGAATACAATAATCTTCAAAAATTTACATAGCATTCAGGGGTTTACAAGAGGGACATTACACCAGTACTCAAGGTGACCTCAAAGAAAAAGGGGTAAATTTATCGTTCCATTGTTGTTACATCTTAAAAAAGAACCATGTTAGTGTCAAATTTTTGCATGGTATTTCAGTGAAGCATGTCCAATCAAATTTTGATAATATCAAAACTACACACATTCTATAGCAATCATTGAAAGTGTGTTGTTTACTTCGAGGAAGCTTTCCATCTCCGAAACAACACAAGTCAAAATTAACTGTTACATTCCTTCCACTATTGTTATTATTTACTTAATACACTAGGCGAGGGCCTTAATCAATAATTTCAACCTTTAGTCTAGATTGTACATCTTAACTGTAACATGTCCCCAAATCAATAAATAAAAGTTTTCCTGCCATAAACAACTTGTAACTATGATACAGGTACACAAACTATTGTTGTAAATTCATAACCTTCAGTCTTACCTGTACTATATTTTAAATTAACCATGAAACACACAATTATGTAAATACATAACTATGGGATAAATAATTTAGGCATTTTTCCTTTTGTGGATTCAACCTTTCTTTACAAACTTTACCTTGAAACTATAGTATAACATTCCTGTAAATGCTAATATAAAATTTAGGACTGAACACCATACATGCGATGCATCCTAGTTTAAATACTTATGTGTTCTCCCAATAGAAGAATTCTTATGTCCAGCCTTAAATTATCATTTTGTAACATGCCCAATTTAAAGGTACAATTCAACATATAACGACCTGGAACTCTTAACTAAGTTATAGTCCTCCAAGTGATTTACAACACCGTTTCAATCATAAGACGTTATAATAAATCTATCCTCAATGGTGCAGAGTTACATAGTTATCATCTCCTTAAGAGGTGCTCTTTTGAAGGGCCATTCATTATTTACCTCTAACTAATAAAACACAAGACTTTTACTTCAATTCCTATCCATAGTATTTATTTACAAAATATTTGACTCGTATATATTAGTTTTGTTGATGACAGAAATCTTAATGTGATTTATTGAAGGTTGTCAACCATTTCCATCGTTATTCATGACCTTGCAAGTAGTAACTTCAGAATAATACTAAGGTACTGACCAAGATCATTGTGATACCAATCAACTCTGATTAATGCTCATTTCTAAATATTTAACCCATTATAAGTTCACAGAACAATACAAGAAAATGAACATTTAAGCACAAAATAAAAAAGACGCCAATGTATGTGGTTCACCCCAAACTTGGGGTTACATCCACCAAACTGTCGTAGCATATCATATTTCCCAAAATAGTTGGTTACAAATTACAATAATTCTCTTTCCATCCAATCTGCAACAACTATGTTGCCATACCACTTCCCATTTGAACACTTCCAAGACTCCCTATCATTTGAGTCTAAAGTACAACTTTTAATACCAACTGGGTTCAATCATGAATCAAGAGGTCATTGGAAATATTGACCCTTAACTAGTCATACCCAAATCAATAATGATTGGATCTATAAGCATGCATGTACAATAAAATGTCTGTTCAACACTGATTAAATATATCATCTACATGTATAAGTATGTAGTTTTTCCTATCCAAATAAATACTATTCGAGTTGTATTGCTGCCTACTGCTTTATAATAAATTTAGATGCTTAAACAACAAAGGGTCATCACTTGGCATATCCAATTATAATTTTAGAGTTATAACAGGAAAAGGGTCATTACTTGTCTTATACATTATGATTTCCTATCCCATCCAATAGGAACTAAATATAATGATGCCCATAGCATTTTAATAAGTTCAGGTCTTATAACACAACATAGGATGATTATTTAGTTTATAAACATATAAGATTTCCTACCCAGGTCACACATCGAGACCCATCCCAAGATAGGTTCTATTTATATCAGTGTAAAAAGTCATGCAGTATCTTGTGGAGAATACACATTGCATGTATGTAACTTCACCTACCCTCGTCGAGGTACTTCTCTGTGGTTTTTGCAAAGCATTGAGAACATGTAAGAGCAATGAATGTTGGCAAGCAGTGACTGTGAAGTCCCTCTTCCTTTTCTACCTGCCCCCTGCAAGGCGTTCCATCAATACCCACCTTAAATTTCGTTTAAACAACATTTAAGCTGCACTTAGCTTAAATGCTTAATACTTCATGGCATGGGATAACAAGGTCCTGTTGTTATCCGTTGTAATATAAATGATAACTGTTTTCAACCTATCTATCAAAACACCCTGATAAACAAATATTTGCTTTACAAAACAGGCACTTCATTAGTTTTTGGTCAAACCGACTAATTCCAACATAAATAAGATTGATTTTGGGTCGTTTCACCTCATCCACGTGCTTTGTTTGTGCTATGCAGTATTATGTTTTCAATCCAACCCATTGAACGAAATCCATATTCTCATAAGTAAAAAGAAAAATGGTTGAATGCCTTTGTTATGGCGGAATTAAACATTGGCAAGATGGATTTCTGGCTTAAGATATAATTCCATAAATTGCACATTGTAGTGTGAAGTATTTTTAATCCATTTTTCTACTAAAACAATATTGTCATCAGTCCAAAACTTAATGTATTTTACTCCTGTCTCCATCTAAGTTTTCAACATACTGCATGATTCTGGATGGAGAATACATCACGATCTAAGTTTTCTTTTTAACACAGTATTTAAATCTAGCATACACGCAGACTTGAGGCTAGCTCGGTACTAGAAAACCTAAAGCATGGAGGTACTAGAGCCAAAACCCCAATCCAATATACATAGAGAGAAAACTCTCCCTAATAAAGGGTTTATTAATAGTCCACGCTATGGACACTAACGTTAGCCGCGGCATGGCCTTAGACATAGGCATAAGGCAACATGATGAGACCTAAATTCCTTATTCACAGGTTTTTAATAACGAATCTTTGCAAAGTGAAATTAAGCATATGTAAAAAGCATCGAAAAGGGTAGAAGCATACAGTAGAGCCCGTCCAATGTAGATAGGTATTGCAGACTATTGTGGCTGCAACGTACCCATGAGCCAACAGATTGTTGTTTTCGGCGCATTATCTCCATCTTTCAGAAGCAGCACACACCATTCCTCATGCAACAAAATTTCTCAAACACACTCCCCACCAACACGATATGCAACCCCCTTTTATCTAAGATCTGGAAGAAAAAAAAAAATCCATTGAAAAATTCCTAATGCCTCCATAAGTTACATTCATGCCTTTCTTGTAATGCCTCCACAATTGGTGGCTGCTACTCAGGGTAATTAAAATCATAGAGGGCGCATAGATTCCTCCTTCAAGGCACAAATTGCTCTCTCCAATGCTAGTAACTCTTGGACAAATTAACTTCGCCCCCCCCTTCTTAGCTAGTCTAAAGCCATGTGGCACTAATTACTTGTTACAGGAATAATTACCCATTAATGTAATAAACTAAAATTCCCATGTTTAAAATACTCACTGACTTGAGGTCAAACTTGTTCCATGAGAATTTATTCTTTTCAACGATCATTAGTTCAATAAGAGGGTGTTTATTTTAATAACTAAGTCGAGAGGAATCACAACTCGAGCTTTGATAAATCTAAAGGTGAATACTTCTTTCGTTCCCCAAGGACTTATTCCTTTTCCTCATGAGCATCCCCCCACTAACATTAAAAAGATAATGGATGTTGGTTGGAACTAGATTAATATTATAAATATACATATCTTTAATATAATGGCCTTAATGCATTGGAGTTATCCCCACTTCTCTTCAACTTGTTTGAAGTTACCCTTTTTTAAAGGATCGATATCTTTAGGCCTTGATAGACCATAAGAGCTTCCCTTAATAAAAGTTGTAAGTTAGAGATGAACTCCAACTTTCGGGGGAGTAGCATACTTTCATTAGTGTAGTGTGTTATGACCTTTCGCATACTAAGGTGTCTCTTATATGCTTTGTTTAAGTCGTAGAGCCATAGATATTAATTTACTTGTGTAGGTGCTGATTATTCCCTTTCTCGCATTCTTATCGGTTAGTTATCCGTGAGTTGGTTATATCAAAGGTCGAAGTTCCTAAATGACTTCTATAGGTCTCTCTCCTTAGGGAATCTAGCTTTAAGTTGCATCATTGATTTATGTCTCTCACATCTATAATAATTTTTTTAGGGAATTTAATCACCTAATATTTCTAGGTTTTATTGGTGGGGCCTTGGCCTTGAGCTCCTCACCAGAGAACCAGTACAATAATGATAGAGAAAATACAAAATATTTCAGGCATACAAGAGGGGATTTATGAATTATTTAGGGTATGCGAGAGGGTTATTACATTGTCTCTAATAGTTAAGGGAATAGTTGTATCAAGTTATTGGAGTTAACATAATATTTATCTAATAATTAAGCTAATAGTTATCCAATATAACCGTGATTAGAGTTGAATTTAAGCTAATAGTTGTAGAATCATTGGAGTTAAGCTAATAGTTGTATATAATAGTTAATTTTAAAGTTAATATATCAACAATTGCACTTCAAGTAAAATTCATGATTGGAGTTGAATTTAAACTAATAGTTATATCATCAATGGAGTTAAGCTCATAGTTTTATCTAATAATTGAATAGTTGTATCTAATAATAGATAATAATTGAAGTTGAAGTTTATTTTTTTTAACTATCACGAAGTGTATTTATCATATGTTAACTACGCTATTTTTTATTATTTTGAAATTATTAATTGTGAATTTTGGAGGAGGCCCATAGAATCCATCTCGACTGTACACTTGTCTCATTTTCATCCATAGATGAAAAAGCATAGATGGTAGTCCACCCCAAAATTTTAACATATATAGCCTATCAGCGTAATAATCTAATAGTTGATGTTGAAGTTTAATTTTTCCAAGTAATAGTTAATTTAAAAGTTAATATATCGACAATTGCAAATCAAGTAAAAGTCATTATTGGAGTTGACATTAAGCTAAAAGTTGTATCATCAATGGATTTAAGCTCATAGTTGTATATATTAAAATCGAATTGTTGTATCTAATAATTGAATAGTTGAAGTTGAATTTCGGATGACACCCATAGAATCAATATGAATTAATAAGATTAATAATATAATGAGACAATACACTTGTCTCATTATCGCTCGTAGATGAAAAATCATACATGGTAGTCCACCCCAAAATTCTAAGATATATACGTGCAGATCGACGTAATAAACACACATCAGTGTAATTATCTAGATTCCCAACTCTGAGATGGAGGAGTTTATTAGGAGATCAAACGATTTTATTAGGAGTTCGATTGTTACACATGTGCACATTAGTGAGACTCCTAGATGCTAAATGTACTTAGACTAAGCTTTAAGTGATTAGGGTTGAATTTAAGCTAATAGTTGTAGAATCATTGGAGTTAACCTAATATTTGTATCTAATAGTTATCCAATATACGTGTCATTAGAGTAGAAGCTAAGCTAATAGTTGTAGAATCATTGGAGTTAAGCTAATAGTTATATCTAATAGTTAATTTAAAAGTTAATATGTCAACAATAGTAGTTCAATTAAAAGTCGTGGTTGGAGTTGAAGTTAAGCTAATAGTTGTATCATCAATCATGGAGTTAAGGTAATAGTTGTATCTATTAATTGAATTGTTGTATCTAATAATCAAATAGTTGAAGTTGAAGTTTAATTTTTCCAACTAATAGTTAATTTGAAATTAATATATCGGCAATAGCAGTTCAAGTAAAACTCATGATTGGAGTTGACATTAAGCTAATAGTTGCATCATCAATGGTCAAGTTAAGCTCATAGTTGTATCTATTAATTGAATTTAGTTGCATCTAATAGTCTAATAGTTGAAGTTGAATTTTAATTTTTCCAACTATCATGAGTTGTACTTATTAGATGTTAACTAAGTTTGTTTTTAATTATTAATTATGAATTTTGGACGACGCCCATAGAATCAATATAGACAGTACACTTGTCTCATTCTCGTCGATAAATGAAAAAGCATAGATGGTAGTCCACCCCAAAATTCTAAGATGTATACACTTATCGGCGTAATGAGATGCATGAGTTTATTTGGAGTTTGGAGGAGTTTATTAGGATTTCGAGCGATTTTATTAGGAGTTCGACTCTTACATGACTACACATTAGCTAGACTCCTAGATGTCAAATGCATTTGGACTAAGCCTTTAGTGATTAGAGTTGAAGTTAAGCTAATAGTTGTAGAATCATTGGAGTTAAGCTAATAATTGTATCTAATAGTTAAGCTAATAGTTATCCAATATAAGTATGATTAGAGTTAAAGTTAAGTTAATAGTTCTATAATCATTGGATTTTAGCTAATTGTTGTATGTAATAATCAATGGAGTTAAAATCGTAGTTGTATCTAGTAATAATCTAATAGTTGAAGATTAATTTTAGTTTTTACAATTATCACTAATTGTACTTATTACATGTTAATTCTGCTATTTTTCATTTTTTTGAAATTATTAATTATTAATTTTGGGCGATGCCCTTAGAATCAATCTCGGCATTACACTTGTCTCATTCTCGTTTAATTTGGAAGACACCCATAGAATCAATTTGGAAAATACACTTGTATCATTCTCGTCGGTAGATGAAAAAGCATAGATGGTAAAAATTCAGTTTTTATTTATTTTTATCTTTTGTTCATTTCCTAGTTTTTATTGCTTGTAAGTAAGCTTTATTTTGTTTTTATCTTTTGTTCATTCCTAGTTTTTACAGCATGTAAGTAAGCTATATGTGTGTTCATTTTTAATTTTATTTTATGTACTTATTATGTGCGCTTTAAAACACATAATTATTTTTGGGCATAAAACAAAGTGAATCTGATTTTAAGCCCAATGAAAACATATTGTGATGTTCCTGAGTGAGGACCGAGGTGAATAAGTTCTTTGAAGTTCTTAGTCCAATGCATCATACCAATGCCAGATTCCACAATAAAAAATTTAATCTTCTCGCTTCGATAATTGCAGAATGTTGGATCAAAGGTAATTGCCAATCTTTTCACTTCAATGTGTTGAAGCCAAGGTTAGTCTTAAAAAATAGAAAATGATATCGGTGGATTTGTAGTTATATAAATCCAAACAACCTATTTCGAGTTATTAGGCCGACATTGTTGACCCGAGGTAGTGGATCGCATGATGAATCCTAAATTATAATAATTTTATTGTGTCTGTAAATGTGGAAAGTTTGATCAAATATTTTGACTTGACATGCCTATTGTAGATTTCTGAGTTCTAATAAACGATTTTTATTTTCCCAAGTCCTAAATTTGAAGCCTAGATTCCAATGTTAAAGTTCGTTAAATGTTATCTTCTTTTTCGAAGGAATTGGATTACACCACCATGACTATATCAGAATCCCCATGATTTACCACTCTATGATTGTTGTCATGATCATCACTTTTATCTGTTGGCATGTGCATGGAGGAATACTGACCGCGTGAATAAAGATTGAACATATCAATGTTTGCACCAGACTGTTAGTTATTGGCGGGCATGTTCTCTCTACACATGAATTTTCACCAAATAGATTCTCATATCCACGGAAGATCTTTTCCCATCAACATAAGTTCATCATTACAATCATGTTCTAATTCCAAATCTAGGTAGGGATCTCTCAATCTACCAGTTTGAACAAATATTTAAAAATCTAACTATTTTCTATGGCAATAAACTATTAAACTGAAGATACGGTTGGAGGTATGACATCCGATGCAGATTACTGAAAACAAAGTGACTTCATTCTGATTTGGAGATCACGTTTTTTCCCATGAATTCTACCTAAGAATTATTCATTAAAGAGTTTCATGGAAATGAGCTTCAGATGGAATGACAAACCTTTATTGTTTTGTTTTGACTTGGTTTAATTATTTTTAACTATCGTGCACATATAGTAATTTTAGATTTTGCATTTAGCTTGGTTGTAAATTTGGATTCTATCATTGTTTGTTATTTGTCTATTTTTGGGAACAAGGGTTTGAAAGATACTGAAAAGGAGATCGTCGAATATCAATGAAGAAAAATATTTCCAGGATTATGCGAAGAAATCACATATAGTCTGCCACCATTTCAATGGATAAAATAAGTCAACTTATTTTGTTTAATCATGGAAGTTTTTACTATGTTGCAAAGTTTGAAAAGACTATACTGTAGCGTCATTGCCAAATCACATCAAATCATGTAGACAGATTCATTGTGCTATTATTGAATGGAGGTTAATGATCCTAAAATGAGTCAACCTATGTGTATAGATTTTCACAGCTTCTATCTCACAAAAAATCAATTCTAAGACATCGAGATTATCCTAATAGAGTGTCGAGATCGAACTATTTTTAAAGTATCATTTGGTGTGTCTTATTATCCCACCACAAATAGGGGATTTTTTTTTCTTAGCTCAAGGATCATGCTGCACATTTTCTTGTGAAAGAGGAATCCAGCTCTGGATGATAGAAGAAGCTATCTCTTGAATGTTACATGGACGAGCATCAATTTAGAATGAAACTATTTATTTGCAGGTCCATTGCCATGAAGTATGAGACCTATACCCATATTATTTTCACACCTGGTCGTGATTTCAGATCAATTCATAGCATGTCAAAGGAGCTAGTGTTCTATATAATTTTTTAAATAGTTTTGTTTTGTTTTTATTTAGTCTAATTAGGCCAACATGCTTTTATATGTTAGAATTTTGGAATTTTAGAATTTTGGGGGTGGACTGCCATTTACGATTTTTCATCTATGGACAAGAATGAGATAAGTGTACTGCCCAATTTGATTCTATGGGAGTCGTTCAAAATTCCTAATTAACAATTTTAAAAAAAATAGCTTACTTAGCAAGGGATAAATAAAGTTCGTGATTGTTTGAAAATTTAAACTTCAACTTCAACCTGGTAATTAAAACTTCAATCATGATGATACACTTATCCAATTATTAGTTACAACTATTACTTTAACTACAATGATCATACAACTTTAACTTAACTTGAGCTCCAATCATGACTTTTACTTGAACTGCATTTGTTTATATATCATAACTTTTAAATTAACTATTGAGATACAATTATTAGCTTAATTCCAATGATTCTACAAATTTTGGCTTAATTTCAACTCTATTCATGGAGTCATTGGAATACAACTAAAGGTTCATCACATAGTTTTTTATTACCATGTTTTAATTACCACATTCATCTAAATATAATTTAATAGTTGTATCAACCTAGTTTTTTATTACCATGTTTTAATTACCATATTCATCTAAATATAATTTAATAGTTGTTTGAGGATTTGAATTAATCCTACAAAGTCGACATTCATTGCAGTGAAACCATGCATAACCCAATAAGCTTTCCATTTGGTGGTGTGGCATCATGATAACAATGAGTTAGGTAATGTTCTTCGAGGGTGATAGGCTCAATGTAATCTATAAATATGAATAAGAAGGGTTGAGGGTTCTCAATTTTTTTTGTTTCTATCGAGATTCCATCAGTAAGTGAGTCCATAACTTCTATTAAATTGTGTATTTGTAATTTATTCATTTCGGTGTATTCCGAACACATTAATCTTATTAATATGGTTGTTTCTAGTTATGTTGTTATGAAGACAAATTTTCATTTTTGTGTGTTCTTAGTCTGTTGTGTAGAAGAGTATAAGAGACTGTATACCCAATGCTCTACAAAATCAAGGACCACATTCGACTCTCTCATCATCTGGCACATTCATTCATTGTGAGAAATAAAGAAGTCAACTTCCATTAAATAACATAACAGAGTAATTCGTATTAAAGATAAACACCAAAACCACATGATATTTGCAAAAGCCAAAGATCTATCAATGGGTGAATAATAAGCACATGCTTGATTGGATCTGATCGTTCAAATCCAACTACTCACCTTCCCACAACAACGACATCAAATGTTAAACTACTAGGTGTTTATTGCTGGCCCTATGAATGTGATATGTTTTTTCATGAGCAAAAGTACTAAACTAATTTTATGATTAAAAAAACTATTATAGCGGCACACTAAAATTACATAGAAATTGAGTATCAATAATATATCCTCTTTTAAAATGGATCTATGGTAGTTATGTCATACATATAATATTTCAAGAGTATATGTATATATATATAAAGTAACTAATTCTTTAAAAAATTTCCAAACTAATTAAAGTAAGTGTAGAGTTCTTAACATATAGCCTGAAAGCTATTTAACAATATAATTATTGAGATTGTGGGGTGGAATACTACCTATATTTTTCCAAGATTGCACAAGGATGAGAGAGGTGTACTATCTAGATTAATTCTATGGAAGTTCATTCAAAATTTGAAATAAATAATATAAAAATAAAAAATAATTGTACTTGATGCATGATTACAGTTAAGCAAGAAGAACAAGAAACGCAAAACTTGTTCATGGCACTTAAGTATTTAGTGACACTTAACTAGTGGCCTATAGATGATCACTAGCCACAAGATAAGTGGTTGTGCTAATTAATTAATTTCTATGTTATAAGAGTGTAGCAATGAATTCTTGATCCAATGTAGTTATGAAGATCATTGTGTTATGTTTTGTTTTTTTAGTATAATATAGTGTATATTTATTGAGCTAGATCTATTTTAAGTCATGATCTACTTATCATGAAAACGATCAAAATTTAAGATAATAATAATAATAATAATGGTACTTGATGCATAGATAACAAGCCTTTCTAATGAGATGTTCACTAACCACAAGTTAAGTGGTTGTGCTAGTTAATTAATTCTATACTATGAAAGTGTAGTTATGAATTCTTCATATATAGTTATGAAGATAAATTTTTTTATGCTTTGTTTTGTTGAGTATAATATAATGTGTATTCATTGAGATAGATCTATTTTAAATCATGATTTACTTATCATGAAAAGAGATCGAAATTTAAGATAATATTAAATTTTTTATATGTTAAATTAAAAATTGAGTTTACATATGCTATCTAAAAAATTTATTTATAAAAAAATTATGATTGTCATATACATTAGGTGGCAACATCTCCCCTATAATGAGTTATAAAACACATATAGCAACTCTTGATATATAAGAAGCCTCAATTTAGCCAGGTTCATAATGGACTCAACAATAAAGTTCTCTAACCTATAGCATGAAAGTTATTCTTTCAAATAACTTGCTCAACGATATAATTAATTTATATGAGGTGAAAGTGTTCCTTTTGTTTCAAATTCTTCCTTTTATGATTTGACACTTTTTCATGTTGTATTATGTTTAGTGAAATTTAAAATAATTACAAAAAATATTGTTATATATATTCAATGACATCTTCCTTATATCATAGTGTAAAGAACTTAGCTACTCATGATGTAATTATTGTATCCCACAAAATCTAACAAGATCCACATTCTACTCAACAATAGATTTTTCTAACCTATACTCATGGTGTAATTGTTGTATACCACAAAATCTAACAAGACCCACATTCTACTCAACAATAGAGTTTTCTAACCTATAATCCTAGTGTAATTGTTGTATACCACAAAATCTAACAAGATCTACATTCTATTCAACAATAGAGTTTTCTAACCTATAATCCTAGTGTAATTGTTGTATACCACAAAATCTAACAAGATCTACATTCTATTCAACAATAGAGTTTTCTAGCCTATAGCATGGAAGAAATTCTTTTAAATGGTGCCAAGCAAAATAATTAATTTGGCTACTCAACAATAGAGTTTTCTAACCTATAACATGGAAGGAATTCTTTTAAATGGTGCGAAGCAAAATAATTAATTTTTGTGCTTCATGTAATGTAGCTATGAAGACAATTAATCTTAGAAGAATATAACATAGTGTATATCCACTAGTATATGTCCATCTTAAGTTCAATTTGTCATGCATCCAAAATGATCTAATTTATTTGTTTAAATTTTATATACATATATATAAAATATACATTAAATATGATCTTTCTTAATGTTCAATAAATTTTAATTTAAGATAAATTTATAATAATTTTATTTTTTAATA
>LPNX010884169.1:5110-82513 GCA_001517045.1 Pseudotsuga menziesii | reverse complement strand
GTTAGATGTTTTTATTTCTATTGCATATTGGGAAAGATTGATTTATGGAGTCTAGCTATCTGTTGTGGTACCCCAAGCCATAGGAATTTCTCTCCGTAACAATGATGATGAAGATGATGATGATGATGAACAATGATGGTGATGGTGATGATGATGATGATGAGGATGATGACTATGATGATGAGGATGAGGATGAGGATGAGGATGACGATGACGACGATGATTATAATGGTGATTACGATGGTGAGGATGATGATGACTATGATGATGATTATGATGGTCATGATGGTCAGTGTTGGACGCCTCCCTTACCCTTCACTAGCCATGGGTAAGGAGCCTAAGACCTCATATTTGCACCCATGGGCCTAAGAAGAAAGTAGTGGTGAAGAATATATTGTAAAAATACTCGTACATGTGTGAATATCAAGACATTGTTGAAGAATGTTAGTCGTTAAATGGGATAAACATTAGTGAGTTAGTGTTGTAAATTTTAGGGAGAAACGTGCACACATGTGTCTGCACGTACGCATTGATACACGTGCACTCTTATGCACGCATGCATGTTAATTATGCATGTGTGCGCACTTACAATTATGCGTGCGTGCACCTATTACTAGTTAAAAAAAAATAGAGATCTAGATTCCCAGGGTTGCTACCGATTTTCATGGGTTTTCTTCAACTGTTCACGCATTTTGTGCTCCTGAACTTTGCAATTTGGCTCACACTCAATCATCAATTAGACACTCTTTAATCTATTGGATAGAATATCACTCTTGGAATTTAACAAACATATTCAGTGGTCTTGGAAGTTAGTGGATACATTCAAACTACAAGTTTTCATTGCAAGAAGAGATAATTTTGAATAGGTATATGGTGAATTGTAAATAATTGTTTTCATTCACAAGCTTTTATATCATTTCATTGATTTTTGTTTTATCACATTCCTATAACAATATCTCTCTCATAGACAACAATTAATTTCACAAGAATAATTCCCAACTTCACATCTAAACAAGTCTCATATTCTCCATACAAGATGAAGTATGCAATGTTAACTAATTTACATTTGCACATGAATATATTTTTATTTCACACAATGATGGCATAGATGAAGTTATCTCTTGAGACTCTTCAATTTAAAAAAAAAACTTTGAAACAATCATGGGAGAGGGTCCATATTGAATAGTTCACCAAGTTGTCCATATTCTTTATACAAGATGAAGTATGCAATGTAGACCAATAATCATTTGCACATGAATATATTTTGATTGCCCAGAAGGATGGCATAGACCAGGTTCTCTATTGAGACTCTTCAATTTGTATAAAAACCTTGGAAGCAATCATGGGAGAGGGTCCATGTTGAATAGTTCACCAACTTGTCCATGCTCTCCTCTTCATGCTATATTTATCATAACATTCCTTTGAGCTCGACAGGGATGCCTCTACCTTAATGATTTCTCCTTTTTGGGGGGGATTTGCAACCTCCTCATTGTGTAATTAGTTAATTTGTTCTATTTAGTTAGTGTAACTTAATGAGTGTAATTTATTCAATTTATTCCCAAGACATCCAAACACCAACTTGTGTCTTCCCTCACAACTAATGTGGAATATTACGTGTAATGTCATCGAATCCAAAGGTGTTGGAAATGAAGAATATTTCACTCATCTTCTTGTGACTTCTAATACTTTTTGAACACAAAGGAAGTCATAATCCTATAGATGTAATACCTGCAAACTTGACTCTGTTTACTTGACTCAAATAGAGTATAGAAATGAAACTTTAGTTCGAACATAAAGAGAAACCTTTAAGCAACGTTTATGTATCAATGCCAATAATTACCATAGTAACATATCTGTAATTTAGTTAATTCTGTTGGAACGCGTCTTGTTTCTTGTATAATGGAACTAATACCTTATTTGTTGCTTCTTATGCAGGGGTAGACCTCATAGTTTTGATAAAGAAACTTTTGGAGATGGGAAACTCACATAACAGAGTAAGAAAAACTAGAATGAATATGCCCATTGAAAAGGAAAGTGAGGTAAGAGAAAAGTCTAGGTTGGTAATGGATAGAGTGAGACATGGTCTAGACAATTCCACTGATACTGTGACCGATCCTCACAGATGAAGGCATAACAAACTCTAGTTTAAAACCACGGATGAAGCGGTTGCGTCCAACAGACCCAACTCAAATTCCAACATCAACACAGTCTCCAACCAATAATCCATCAAGGAGCCATGTTGAAGCTCTTAGAGACATAGGTATATTGAGAGACACTAAGTATCAAGCGTTGGACCTAAGAGCAATGATTAATTTGCAATCTCTCCAAGAAGACCACAACCATGTCGAGCACACTCCCAATATGGACCAACATGTGAATGAAGCACCACAATAAAGACGCCCTGGGATTCGTAGCTCATTTCCACCTTGCCTACCTCGACTGTCTAGTGCAAGAAAAAAGACTCCTAGACGTATCCATGTGGATGAAATTTGTCCTTCAGGCCTTGAAGGTAAGTTTCCCCAACATACTATCGATTGGCAATGTAGCAAATTAACGAAGGAATATTTTGAATCTAAAGGCGATGCAGGTAAATGTCAATTATTACTATGTGTGTCAAAGTCAAATTTTTTAGTTGTTGTTATGCGAATTCTGGGCATACAGATGGTTAGAATTTTAGAGTCTAACAATCATATTGTTAGAAATATCCAATCTTCTTGTAATGCGATTGGGAAGACGTCTCGTACTAAAGATCTTTGTGTGGCTCACCGTGTGTTATCAGAATCAGTTGTAAGCAAGTCCACACGGCAACGTTGCCTCCTTTCACACACTTAGCACATACTTAAATTAAATAGAAAAAATGTTAAGAAGTACTATGTTATAAGAGAAAATATTTAGATTCCAGGTGGAAAATATTGTTGGGATTTTGTCAGTAGGTTGCCTCGTCGAGATATGAAGCTAATTGATACTGTTAAGGACTTAGTACAAAAGTTCTGGTATGATCATAATAGACCTTCATTTAACCAAATAGATGTGTTAAAGTTGAGAAAAGGTTCTATTGAACATGAATCCCACGTGAAACACTTCCTTGACACAACACAGATTGAACTATGAGAGATTTGTGAATGAGCACACAGAATTGAACCTAGGCCAAAGGTCCTTTGAGAAATGTAAACCATGGTACGTTCGTATATGCATTGATCAAAACACATGATGTTGTAGATACCATGTAGAATATGAATATTTTTATAACACATATAAAGATATATTTTGTGATTTGCATACTAACATTGAGCATGCCGCAATGAATCCGCAATACCAACGAATGCATCGAGAGATTTTATCATAAGCATCATGTTTCCAAGGCATGAAGGAAAAAAATACTATGGAAAATCATGTCTATATGAGAATTGTTCCAGGTGCAGTGGGTTTTCTCTTTTGAACCATTGCATTTATGGAAGCGATGAGCATCAATTTGGCAGTATGAACGTGGAGATGCAGAGCTTTAAGTACGTAACATATCAATCAGATAGTCTGAAGGAAAGTAAAAAGATTGCATTGGTGAAGTCACAGGTGTAAATGATTATTGTATGTTTTTCCTCTTACATGTTTAGTTTCTACATATACATTCTTTAAAGGTCACATTCTAATAAGACCCTTTTTTTCATGGAAATAGGTATGAGTATGTGATTTTTTGGCAGAATTCTACAAGAAAACCGAGCAGTATGTTCAACATGTGCATGTAGCGTGATGGCAGGATGAGCAATACAAAAAATTTAGGGACAACTTTTCCATTGGGACCATATTTTCCATTGCGGATTTTGCAGAAAACTACACCCTTCATCCATAAAATGAAATTCAGAGTCAATACTACCATTCTGACCAAGTCCGCATCATGGTACATATTACGTATAGGCATGGCCCCGAGAGCAACATTATCAACATGATAATACATAAGGATACAAACTTTTACATAAGTGATGACAGATGCCATGATCTGCATTATGTGCAAAATTGTTTTCGAATTTTCTATGATCATCTAAAGGAGGGAGATATACAGATGGATCATCATTGGATATGGTCAGATGGTTGTGCGGTCCAGTTCAAAAATTCCCTAGTTTTCCAATGGATGAGTATGTTGCATAAGACTTACAATGTGTCCCATATATGGAACTACTTTGAGACCGGGAATGGTAAAGTGAGAATGATGGGGCCGTTGCATGCATCAATACTGAACTACGAAGGGAGGAGATGAAGTTTACCGGAAACCCCCATATCAAAGATGCAGAATCCATAGTTCAATGGTGCTCTGCAACAATGTCATACCAAACTAAACTGAAACATACGTCGGCAAGGGCAAGAAGGCCAGTCAAGAATTTTTGGTATGTGGTTGACATAGACCGATCTTGTTCCTATAGTTGCGGCAAAATACAAGGAACGCATGGATTTAATTCGGTTTGAATCCCAAACAACCCTCTATTTGAAATTTGGACGCAGAAACTTGCTTGCTTTTGTAGCCCTTGTAGCAGTGGTGAATGGGATGAATACGAATGCATGGATTGGATTGATGATTGGGATCGTGTGTCACTTGCAGTAGACCCACGTGTAGTCGTTGAAGCAACCCACTTAGAGGAGGGCTAGTCAGTGATTTCGACAGACTATGACCATATCTCAGATCTTGTACAGCCAAGGCACATATATGCAGTTGTTTCCCTAAAAGACAATGAATTGGGCACGAATTATTGGTTGGAACGATGCATTCAAGGTAAGCAAATCCTAAATGGATCATTGATTGATGATGAAGGCAATGAATTTCCTACTAGCTCGATGATGTTTGAGGGTGAATATATTACACTAGATGGGAAATTAAGAAGAATTAGTGGGCATGTCTTCATGGATTACAGACCAAGTTATGTGGTCTATCACTTCACAAACTATATTGTTGGCACAAACATCCATCTACAGACAATTTCAAACAAGAACTCAACCAAGGTGCGTTAATTCTTACCTCATTCAGAGCACGAGAGATTGATGGATGCAATTAGCAACAAAGAGGATCCAGATGGCTATATTGAATGAGATTGGGTAATTGCGCTTACACTCAACTGGGGCAAAACCCTAGTTTGCAAAATTTTTCCTGGAGGCATTCTCGGGCCATGCAGAGTTAAGGGGAGGCCACCCAGGCCATAATCCCATGCCATGATCCCAACAGAATCGACATTTCGTCCATCGGATCCCGAGTCAATGTTCTATGGCGAGTTGGAGTAGGCATGCAAAAGCCATTCAGGGACGTCTGGTCCAATTCAAGGTCGGGGTCCAAAAACCAAAGCAGGCAATGATTCCCAAATCCGTTGGCTCCTACAGGTGTGTTTGGGCATGCCACCCTCAGTCTCCTGACATAGGGTTTTGCAGGGCCAGTGCATCGTTGTTAGGGTTGCATGGACCCCACTGGGGCGAAACCCTAGTTTTCAAAATCTATCCTGGAGGCATTCCTGGGGCATGAAGAGTTATGTGGGAGATCACCCTAGCCATAATCCCATGCCATGATCCCAACGAAACCGATAGTTCGTCCATTGGATCCCTGGTCAACGTTCTATGGTGAGTTGTAGTAGGCCTGCAAAAGCCATTCAAGGACGCCTGGCCAATTTAAGTCTGGTGTCCAAAAAACAAATCGAGCAGAGATTTTTTATTCCATTGGTTCCTGCAGGTGTGTTTGGGCATGGTCTCCATTGGAAATCCACCCCCAAACGCTCAGCATAGGTTTTTGCAAGGTCGGTGCACCATTGTCAGGGTTGCATGGACCCCATTTTCATGTGACTTTCAACTCGACATAAATCGACAAGTGGAGGTTGGATCGACGAACCGTCGACTATGTTTGTCTCCTGGAATTCCATTACCTCTAGTGGGCCCTCTCCACCATGTTTTCATGGCCTAATGACTTCATTGCGCATCGATTTTGTAAACTAGGGTTTTGCTCAGTTTCCTTCAATGCAACTCTCGCATTGGTGGGTCATCTCTGCAAAACCCTCCATCGTGCCAGTATTGGTAGTGTTCCCATATCAAAATTTCCCATACACACTTGTTGAAACCAGAGACATGAAATCTTGTTGCTCCATTTGGTTTTTCTCTCTTGAACCGAGAGTCACCAAGTGTGCCTAAATGACATTTTCATGTGACTTTCAACTCAACATAACTCAAAAACCGGAGGTCGGATCGATGAGCTGTCGAATCCATTGATTTATTTGCATACCATTACCTCTAGTGGGACCTCTCCACCATTTTTTCATACACACTTATCAGAGCCAACAACATGTGATTTTGTTGCTGCTCCATTTGGTTTTTCCCTCCCTGACCGAGAGTCACCAAGTGTCCCCATTTTCATGCAACTTTCAACTTGACATAACTCGGCAACTGAAGGTCTGATCGACGAGCCGTCGACTCTGTTGGTTTCCTGGCATGCCATTACCTCTAGTGGGCCCTCTCCATCACGTTTGCATGTCCTAGTGACTTTATTATGCATCGGTTTTGTAAACTAGGGGTTTGCTCAGTTTCCTTCAATGCAACTCTCACATTGGTGGGTAAACTCTGCAAAAACCTCCACCATGACAGTATTGGTAGTGTTCCCATATCAGCATTTCCCATACACACTTTCCAAATCCAATGACATGCAATCTTGCTGCTCCATTTAGTTTTTCTCTCCCGAACTAAGAGTCACCAAGTGTCCTTGAACGACATTTTCATGCGACTTTCAACTCGACATAACTCAAAAACCGGAGGTCAGATCGATGAGTCGTCGAATCTGATGATTTCGTTTCATTCCATTACCTCTAGTGGGACCTCTCCACCATGTTTGCATGGCCCAGTGACTTCATTGTGCATCGGTTTTGTAAAATAGGGTTTTGTTTAGTTTCCTTCATTGCAACTCTCGCATTGGTGGGTTAAATATACAAAACCCTCCACCATGCCAATCTTTGTAGTGTTTCCATATCGACATTTCCCATACACACATTTTGAATCCAACGACATGCAATCTTGCTGCTCCGTTTGGTTTTTCGTTCCTGAACCGAGAGTCACCAAGAGTCCTTGAACAACATTTTCATGCGACTTTCAACTCGACATAACTCAGAAAACAGAGGTCGGATTGATGAGTCAGTGACTCCGTTGGTCTCTTGGCATGCCATTACCTCTAGCAGGCCCTCTCCACCGCATTTTCATGGCCCATTGAATTCATTGTGCATCGATTTTGTAAACTGGGGTTTTGCTGAGTTTCCTTCAATGCAACTCTTGCTTTGGTGGGTCAACTTTGCAAAACCATCCACCATTCCACTCTTGGTTGTGTTCCCATATTGACATTTCCCATACACACTTGTCAGAGCCAATGACATGCAATCTTGCTGCTTCGTTTGGTTTTTCGCTCCCGGATCAAGAGTCACCAAGTGTCCCTGAACGACATTTTCATGCGACTTTCAAATTGACATAACTTGAAAACCGAAGTTCAAATCGACAAGCTATCAATTCTGTTGGTCTCCTATAATTCCATTACCTCTAGTGGGCCCTCGCCACCATGTTTGCATGGCGCAGTGACTTCATTGTGCATCAGTTTCGTAAACTAGGGTTTTGCTCAGTTTCCTTCAATGTAACTCTCGCATTGGTGGGTCAACTCTGCCAAACCCTCCACTGTGCCAGTCTTGGTAGTGTTCCCATATCAGCATTGCCCATACACACTTGTCAGATCCAACACCATGCAATATTGCTGCTCTGTTTGTTTTTTCGCTCCCAAACCGAGAGTCACCAAGTGTCCCTGAATGAAATTTTCATGCGACTTTCAACTCGACATCACTTGGGAACCGGAGGTCGGATTGACAATGCTTCAACTCTGTTGGTCTCTTGGAATTCCATTACCTCTAGTAGGTCCTCTCAACTACGTTTGCATGGCCCAGTGACTTCATTGTGCATCGGTTTCGTAAACTAGTGTTTTGCTCAATTTCCTTCAATGCAACTCTCGCATTGGTTGGTCAACTATGCAAAACCCTCCATTATACTAGTCTTGGTAGTGTTCCCATATCAACATTTCCCACACATACTTGTCGGATCCAATGACATGCAATCTTGTTGCTCCGTTTGGTTTTTTGTTCTCGGACCTAGAGTCACCAAGTGTCTCTGAATGACATTTTCATGTGACTTTTAACTCGACATAACTCGACAATCGGAGGTTGGATCAATGAGCTGTTGAATTCATTGTCATGGAATTCCATTACCTCTAGTGGGCCCTCTCCACCGCATTTTCATGTCCCAATGAATTCATTGTGCATCGATTTCGTAAACTAGGGTTTTGCTCAGTTTCCTTCAATGCAACTCTCACATTGGTGGGTCAACTCTGCAAAACCCTCCACCGTGCCAGTCTTAGGGTTTCATGGATTGAAATAATTTTCCATACACAAAGATTATGTATTATTTTAGTCTCACTTATGTAGAACCAGTTAGACCATATACCTAAGATACAAGAGAAAATAACAAAAAAACTAGGGTTTCATGAACTACAAATCATAAACATAAATATAGGGTTTATAAATTTACACATATAACTACAAAACAGGGTTTTATGAAGTAGAAATTCACATACATAGATATCATATGCTATGTTAGTCTCACTTATGTAGAAATACTTAAACCATATACCTAAGCTATATGCACAAATAGAAAGAAAAAAAACTAGGGTACACAAATTTAGACATAGAACTACAAACTAGGGTTTATGAACTCATTAGGTTTATATCATTATATTTGTTAGTCTCTGTCAACTAGAAACTAGTAGATCATATACCTAGAAGATATGTACCTGCACTACAACATAGATAGGGTTTCATGAACTACAAACCACAAACCTAAAAACTATGGTTCACACATTTTAGACATAGAACTAAAAACCAAGGTTTATGAACTCAATAGGTTTAGATAATTAGATTTGTAAGTGTCACTCAACTAGAAACCAATATACCATTTACCTAGAAGATATGTACCTTCACTACAACAAAGAAACTAAGGCTTTATGAATTACAAGTGTAACAAATAATTATATGAAATAGAAGTAGAGACACATACATGGATTACAAATATCAATCCAACCAGGGTTTCATGAATTGAAAGAAATTCAAATACATAGAGATCAAATTCTATGTTACGGTCACTTATTTATATACACAAAAAATATAGTGTTTCATGAACTACAAAACACAAACCTAAAAAATAGTGTTTACACATTTACACATACAACTACAAACTAGAGTTTTATGAACTGATTAGGTTTAGATAATTAGATTTGTTGGTCTTACTTAACTAGAAACCAATAGACCATATACCTAGAATATATGTAGCTAGAATAAACCATATACCTAGAATAGACCATATACCTAGAATATATGCTTGCAAGCCACTGTAACCATATTATGGATATTTCTTGTGAACGAGGGGGGTTAAACACTATAGAATGATTCAATATTTTATTTAATGGTTGGTTGGGTGATTGAGAATAACATTGGATGTAATTTTTTTTCAATTATGCATGTGGTTGAAGCATGTTAGTAGTGTTGGTGGGACGCTATCATCATATCGTACAAAGTCAAACTCTTTTGCAACCAACATACATTGACATAGACCCCAATCAATCCACTTTTCATGAATATAGGACTGTCAAACTAAGAATGATTTACAGCCAAGTCAAAATAGTTTCCTCATTAGGTTAAATTTTCCCCATTGATTAACATCAACTTGTGCAATTTGTGCATGATAAACCGTAAAGAGTATCTCATTTGATTAGTGTATAAAGAATATGTGACATACGGCTACAATACCAGGCATGCTCATATACAAAAAAAAGTTACTTTATAAGATGCCATAAGAGATGGTTAGGTCTAAGCGTTGGTGTTAGGGTTTCCATCATAGGTTTAGGGTTTCCTCATTGATTCTAAACCCTAGGTTATGCATGCTAACCTTTAAACTTTAGTTAGGGTTAGGGTTTCCTCATTGATTATAAACCCTAGGTTATCCATGCTAACCATTAAACTTTAGTTAGCCTATCCCAAAGAAACAAGTACAAGAGATCATTAAAATTGCAAGTGTTCAACAATAACATAACAAATATGTATGTATTCAATGAGAGTAAGCAATGTCAACTTCACCTTCAAATGATATAAATTGTCAAATTTATCAAAATCAATGTTTTCCAAGTAGATGTAACAAATGCAAGCCAACAATAGTCATGTTCAATATGATTCTCAACTCATCAATACTATGAAATGGTAAGAGAATATCATTTCAATATCAATTTCTAGCTTGAAAAATGAGACAATGATTACAATGTAAATACCAAAGGCAAACAAGTGCTTTCTATTCCAATTTGGACAATCAATAAGACTGTCAAACCAATGATAACTTTCAACCAAGTATGACTATCCCAAAATGTTACTTCCAGTCAAAGTAAAGATGCAATAGCTATGTTAATTTCAAGTTTGCAATTAGGAAGACAATTGTTAGGTAAATGCAAGTGGACTACAAGTATTGTCAATTCCAACTTGGTCAATGAATAGGACTGTCAAATTAAATGTATTTTCCATCCAAGACAAATTTACTATAACTATCCCAAATAGTAATTTCTAGTAAAGCCAAGAGTTCCAACAAGTACCTATATGATAGTCCTCAACAAAGATGGTATCTCGTACATGTTTTTTAGAGGTCTTTTTGGTATTTTAGTCATGCAATTGCACTTGTAGATCACTATCAAAACTTCTTATGTATGGATGGAAATGTCAATGATATGTAGAGTCCTAGGAGGGATGCTAATGCTAGAGAAGGGGTTTTGAAAGGGGGTTGAGGTCTAATCCTATAGGCCGAGGATAGGAGTATGAGATTCGAAGCTTAGGGTTAGGAAATGAGAGAGAAGAGGTGGAAAGGTAAGCGAGTAGGTTAGGAGATGGAGAAGGGAGGAAGGGTTTGGAAGGGTAGAAAGATAGGGTTTTAGGTTAGGTTTCTAGTTAGGTCTAGGTCCTTAGGGTTTAGGTTTGTAAATAACAAGGTCGAAGCTAGGTATGACAAGCCGAGATAACAAATGGAAGGGACGAGGGGTGAAGGGCCAAGCTAGTTATTTAAACTATGATTTACAAGATCAGGTATTTGGTATTTAAAATGATCATTGCTATTGTACACGTTTATGCAGTTGTGTATTTTTTTTGTTAACTAACCTACAGTGTTAAAAATTTTATGCATTTTATTGTGAACATACAGACTTTATTGCTTCGCCAACAATAAGTATTGCAAGCACATCAACTGCAATCTACTATTGCATTCGACAAAAAGTATGAAAATATGTAATTAAAGGAAAAGTAATACAAATAAGTGCAAAATAATATATTCATATACACAAATTTCCAATCATATACAATAATTTATTGAAAAATGGAACATCGTTCCCAATGTTTATACAATGGAAACTCGTGCCCTATACAAAATATGGCAACTTGTTTCAAAATGCCACATCATGGCTAGTGTACATAGGAGGGTCTCTCAATCCTCCTTCCCACCCCCAGAGCTCCAGGTGCACCTCCAAAATCGATCTTCCTCTTCTTTGAGCTAGAGGAAGCTCGGCTCTTTTGGCCGCTTCGACCATCTCCCCTTGGGCTATGATACGTCAACAATCAAATGTCAACTCCTATAGGAAATTATACAAGTATAAAACACAATTTAAAAATCAAAATTAAGTTTCTAAATCTTAAATAGCTCACCTCAGACAAGACCATAAGTGGTGAGCAAGCTACCTTCCTCCGTGATCCAAGTATCTCGGTAATGCCACCTTGCAACATTTAAACAGTAAGATAACTCATACAATTTACTGCCTATGCTAATTTTTGTTATATTGCAAAGAATTTTCATAAACTAATCAATCTCATCGTGAATACAATAGGATGGTCCTGGGGGCTGGCAGGTGGAGTAGTCGGCTGGTCCTCAGGGGTGGGAGGTGGAGCAATGGGATGGACAACCTGCTTTGATGCTAGGGCGGATGGCATAGCAGAGGATGTAGCCACATCGGCATTTGCTACAAAACTAGGGGGCAAGGTGACAAAGGGCGTGGACTGGAGTGGGCGAAGTGGTGATGTACAACAATAAACCCAACCAGATGTAGAATGGAACTGGCCACCCTGAAAGAGGAAATGAGGGTGGTGGGGGAATATGGAGGAGGGGGATGAGGTCTGGGATGGGGTGGAGGGATGAGTGAATGTGGATGGATGGTTATCGTGGTCAAAAGGGGGAGGGTGGAAACAAGGGAAATTGCAAAGGAGGGGGTGGATGGGTGAGGCAGGGGGAGCAATCAAAGGCCGTGATAAAGAAGTGGGAGCTGAATGGAAGCATGGTGGTGGATGGGAGGCAAAGGATGGATGGAACGGGGTGGGGAGGGATGCGGGAAAATGGAAATGTATGCCAGGGGATACAACTGACATATATGGTGGGGAAAAGGCATTCGATGGAGAGATATTGACATCGACGTGTCTATGTACTTGGGCATGCATACATATTCATGGCCTCATATATTAGTACATAAAAAATATAACTATACAAAGCTAAGCCATCAAAACTGAAATTAAATTTGTGCTTTATTACACGAAACCTGCTCACAAGGGGATCTGTTGATCCTCGACAAGGATGGATGGTCACTCCCTCCTACGGAAACCTGTGCAAACACAAAAATATTTAGATTCAATTACTAAATATTAACTACATTGGACAACAAGATTAACTACTAACATTAAATTTAATTACTGAAAGAAAACTACCTATGTGTATGGTGTCGCGATGTCCTCTGTAGCTGCCATGGATCCATCTAGGTTGAAGGAACCAACGTCCTCCCACCTAGGTGTTGGAGACTCAGCATTGAATAGTTATACATTAAAACAAATCAAGGCATCAACGCATGATTCTAAGTTAAATTTATTAGAAATTATGAGATTGCATAATGTATAATCAATACTTGAACATTAAATAAAACAATAACTAACCTAGTGTAGGTAGCTCTCTATGGCATGCTCCTGCATGGGAACATGGCATGGATTCCCACAGCGAGAACACCAATGTGGCACTGGTCCCGTCGAGCTGGATGGATCATCCTGGCTACCACCTGTAGCTGCTTTCCCTCGCCCACCACCAGTAGACCGTGCATAAGTGTTTCTCTCGGGGTGTTCATGTTCGCTCTATGAGGACATAGCCACAAATGTGGTATGCCTGACAAGGTGACATGTCGCACGTCTAACATACTCATGGATCTCATCTAACCCACTACCTAACCCAGGGGGTTGAGGAAGCGGGTTTGGATCTCGCCTAAGTGCATGAGGTCCTATGAGTGGGTTCC
Source organism: Pseudotsuga menziesii (assembly GCA_001517045.1). Classification (NCBI taxonomy): domain Eukaryota; kingdom Viridiplantae; phylum Streptophyta; class Pinopsida; order Pinales; family Pinaceae; genus Pseudotsuga; species Pseudotsuga menziesii. Next base: position 69,120 of record LPNX010884169.1, on the reverse strand, counting down.
GGTGGGCGTGAGGTCGATCTTGGGCTAAGCCAAAACTGATGCCCTGGAACTCGATGATGTCAAAGTAGTTCACATGGAACCCTAACTCAAACTCAACCCATAGTTTCCTAAGAAAATACTGCGAGACCTCAACATTGTTGCATGGAGGCTTGTGAAAAACCATGAACCATCTCTCCCTCCATTTTTCTCTCGATGGTTGGTAATTACACCAATCCATGCAAACTCGCCTCTTTCTCACATCTAGAGGCTGTCCTGTTCTCGGATTTGTAAATTTTCTCCACAGTTGGGATTTTGTGATATTCATATTTTTTATATCTTCTTTTGATATACTAGTGCCATAATGTTCTCTCATTCCAACCCTATATTGGCTCAAATTGGTTATCTCACTGTGGGCAATGTTGATAGACTCTATTATGTTTTGTAGTGATGTGGCGAGGGAAACCCGAGAGGGTTCCCTGGTGTTCTTCGGTTCATCCCTTAATATTCTTACCCAGTTTAAATCCACGTGTAATTCATCTTCGGGGCCTTTGGTAGTTCACCAAATCCATCTTTGGGCTTTTCTTCATTTAATTCGGGGTTTATTGGGTCCCCTGATTGGTTTGTTTCACTTCTTTGTTGGGATGGTTCATTGTTATTTGTCATTATGTTTAGGTAATTTGCATCTGCAATATCAATTTTTTTCCATTTAAATTCATTTGCAAATTCTTTTAATTTTATATTTTATTTGAAAAACAATAAAAAGCATTAAAAAAAACAAAAAAAATGCAAATACTACTCCATCTACCTTACTGCAACGTCGTGGGTGTCGTTGTAGGATGCTTGGACACTTCTTTTGGGCTTCCTGGGTGTTGTTTTAGCCTCCTTGGACGTCGTTTTTGGTACCTTGCGTGCTCGCGGGTCATTTGTGAAATAAACAAAACTGTTCACTATTTTTTTTTAAAACACAGAGACACGTGTGCGTCTCTGTATGCGTACGCATAAAACACGTGCACGCCCATACACACGTGTGCATCATTAGGGGCATGTGTGCGCTCCTATTATCCACATTGGCAATCTGACATGGAGGTTCGTCATTGCCGACGCAAGAACGTGTGCGCGTGTCCAAGGGTGCGTGCGCATTCCAATTTTTTTTCTACTAGCGTGCTCCCATTGCATCATAATTGGGTAGCAGCTTCTTGCGGGCACCCAATATCATTTTTATACATAAATATATGAAAATATGTTTTTAAATGGTTTGAAATGTCTTTATTTTCTTGTTCTTCTACAAATTTTCCCCAAAAAATGACTTATCTAAGAGAAAAGTTTAAAGGAAAAACTGCCATAATGTATATATTTTGCCTTCTAACTAGCTTCTAAATGTTAGAAAAATAAAAAAATTCAAACATATTTTTTTATTATAACTAGCTACTAAATGTATATATTTTTTATAAAATTTGAAAAACCCATTTGTTGATAAAATTTGTATTTTTTTTATAACCAAGAATTTTCAAAAATAGCAAAAATGAAAAATATCGTTAATAATATACACACTTTTTGATTTAGAGATAAAAACAACTAATAAAATTAACCTCCTAAAAAAACAATATCTCCATTTATCATAAGTTATATAACTTGTTTTTATCTAATACTCAATCATATGCTTCATATGCCTGTTGATTACAAAACACTAACACTACCCACACACAATTTAAACATTTTTTTTTTCAGTTTTGTTGATAGCCCCTTTCGTGTTCTAGTAGTGATCCCTTGCAACAATTATCAAGGAATATTGTATGGAATGCCCATTTCAATCCATGTTTCGCTCTCCTAGAAGAGGCCACATCCTCTTAATTATTTGATTTCCCTTACAACTCATTGTTATGACAAGAGTGCATTGTAGTGTATTGAATTTTCAGAGCAATTAGACAAAATAGTTGCAATAAAAAATTAGAAAAATATACTTACAATGACAAGAGGAACATATAAGACTCATAGTGGCAACACTCCATAGGAGAATGTTGAGCACAAATAGAGACGCTCTTTACCAAACAAATACATTTTAAACTACTAATTGAATTAAATCTGCATTACCTAGACAGAACTTTCGAATGATTGAAATTTGTTTGGTCCATGGAATTTCTAATGATTTGTTGATAATAGTTGGTGTGGACTTGGCCTTTTTGTAAATATAAAAACATATGTTTCATGGTTGAATGTAATCCATGCAGTTGCTCCTAATATGTTGATAGAGGTTGGGAGAACTTAATGTCTTACAATTAAATATGTTCTTTCTTTTTTTCATATTTGAAGAAATAAATATGATATATGCCCTCCTTAATTCAAGCTTTTTCAAGTATGGATTTATTGTTTGCTTAAATGCGAGTGGAAGCCTTCCACAATGTTTGGACCTTGCATGATGTATTGAAGTTAACGGAGAATGTAGGTTGCATGTATTGTGGACACCAAGAAAAGCTAACATCATTATTATAATATGTATCCTCATAGATTTACAGCCTAATTATCATTGTTTTATTATAAGCTATTATGCCAAACCATACAGAGCAGGAGTGGACTGCGTGAACAAGTGTATAGATAATATTCACTTAAAAGCCCTATTCCACTTGGTGAAGAAGAGATGCCACGTTGTGTCCTCGGTGACGTGGAAGGGACGATGGAGGCAGAATGAGGGTGTCGTCTTCTCTGTTCCTCATCACCTCACGGACTTCATTTCGGTCCATCCTGTAAGCAGCACTCACCACTTCCTCCGGCATTGCCTTCAACGCGGATTCCCTTCCCGCCAGAGACGACCGGACAGAACTGCATGCAATTTGAATCATATTATCAGTACTGCTGCAATTATAATATCACCTCACAAATATTGCAAATTACAATTTAATAATTATTACTCACACGTCTGATGTTGTGAACGTTATCCACTCCAAGCCCTCGTCTCCTGCTTGTTTGATGACTGCGTGGAATTGGGGAATGACGATGAACTGACCCTCTCTCACACGCCCGTCAAACAGACTCCTCCCTTGCTCTCCCACCACCTCAATTCTGCCCTCCCCTCTCGTCACGTACATTATGCCATGCGCGTTCATCCTCCACGACGGAACAGTCGATGCTCTCTAGTGCAACCATCCACGTCAATCATTCAATATACATATATTCACATTATATCTAACTGAATTACAAAACGAAGTATTATATAATGCAGCTTACCGGGTAGAGAATAACCCTCTCGGCTCCTAATCCCAAATCCCTCAGTAGAGGAAGTTTGAAGCGATTAACTATATTCATTAGTCCTCCGTCTCTTACGTAGATATCAGCATCCTCGGGATTGTCAGCATTGTGCTTTACACGCAGAGGGCACATAACCTCTTCAATGCCATTCTCATTCTCATTTGCATTTGCAGATGTATTATACTCATGCAATCCACCACCAACATTAATATCTCTCAGCAGTTCCCTCCCGTAAGGAGAGCGAGAGCGAGATCGAGGAGGGCCGGGTAAGGTGAGTCGTCGGCCCCGTTGAACCCTCGCAAAGAGTCGTGATCGCTGATTCTGTTGGAGCTTCCTTGCAGTTTCTAACTCTACGTCCAACGTTTCAGCCAAAGTGCGCGTGTTAAACCCTGCTAAAATATTGCCCCCAATGTCTCTTCCTTCTTCCTCTGTCTCTCCCTCCTCACGAGGACTACGAGAAGACGAGCCTGGCCCAGCCAGAGAGAAGGGCTGTACAATATTATGCATATAATATAGTCAGCTCTAAAGAATGAATTTAAAGATTAAAGATTGTTATGAGTTAAACGGTCGAGATGCTTACGCGATAACTCCTGCGGTCGAGCTGATTATGAGGGCTGGCTGTGTCGGCAATGGCTACGAGTTGGAGAGGCTCGTTGCCATCATTATACCACCAGTGGGCTGCTCCTGCAAATATTGCTATTACGTCTCCTCTCCTCACTCGCCTCACCTTCTGACTTGAGTCCTCTTCTTCATCTTCGTCTTCCTCCCGTCGTCTCTGTGATCTGCGGCCTGAGCGCCCTCGAAACGAAGAATGCTCTCTGAAAGTCTCCGGACACCCCGGAAAAACAATGCCGAATCTGCCCTGACCTGCACAGATATGTTAAACAGAAGCAATTATAATAATGTATATATATTTTATGTAATCATGTCATGCATTAGCATACCTCGGGCAACGTAAACCAGTTCAGGGGCACTGGGATACTGGGGAATCGAGATGGCGTTGCTTTCAATCGTCTTTCTGTAGAAGGCAACGCCTGCGCACTCTAAATCCTCGTTGTCTTCTGCGGTGGACAACTCGAAGGTGCCACCTTCCGATCTTAACGACTCCGATTCAGACGGTTCGTGGGCACGTAGCCGCCGCAGCCTCTCACACGATGATGATCGTTCATCATAACGACGAGCCCTTCCTCGTCTTGGCTGGGAAGTTGGGCCTACAGGAAATGCGGCTGACAAGGAAATTAGAAGAAATGAGGCGAAGGCAATTAACAGAATCTTCATCGTGTTTCGTTGAGAAGGCCATAGGTTGAATATTAGTTTTATAGCAACCTCAGGGCGATATGATTAAGGCTATAGCTGCACCCGAGAGCCACGTGGTCTGAAGGCTTAAGGGAATCTCGAGCACGTGTGATGCGGCTAATCTCCGGCGTGTCATGTGAGGTCAGGTTGTACAGTCCTACGTGTAAACAGTTACATGTTAGGTGTTCACATCCAACTAGAAACTCAACTGCATTCTACTATTTCATTTTCTTTTTTATTGATGAAAAAGAGAAACCAGAAACTCAACTCCATTCTACTACTTCATTTTCTTATTTTTCATGATCAATACTTTACTCTTTATTTTATTGTTATTTTCTGCCTGGAATCATTTATTCTTTCTACGAGAGAATCCAACCCACTTCCCAAACATAATAAGTTTAGAGAAAAAGTTTAGAATTAGAACGAATAGTTTTCTTAGAATGCCTTTTGCTCTCTTTGGAATCGAATCTAATAGGAGGCTCTCCAACGCACGGACAAATTTTTGCAGAGGACAAATTAACTCATGCAAGTTCGAGGTGTGGACTGACCGTTTCAACACAAATCATAATAATTTATCAAGTCCATAGGAAGTGACTGACACAGGGGTGAACAATCTCAGCAATGATTATTTATTATTTGAAAAAAGCATATTACATATAAGTATTTGAAAAAAAGCATATTACATATAAAGGAAACCAAAGTTTAGATAAAGAGATTATGAAACCGAATTTATTAATTAATAATTGAAATGTTACTTACAATGAAATTAGGATTATTCAGTATTTTTTCTTTGTTCTGAAGGGACATCCGACAGGCCAAGCTGTATTCTGAATTTTTCAAAATTTTCACAGCCCAATGCTTTAGTAAAGATATCTGCAATTTGTTCTCAAGTAGAACAATGTGTTAGATGGATTGTTTTGGCCTCAACATGATGTCATATCAAATGATATTTGGTGTTGATATGTTTGGTTTGATCATGGAATTTTGGATTCTTGGCCAATTGAATTGCAGAAAAGTTGTCAACAAAGAGAGGCATTGAAGTCATTTGTTTCTCCTACAAGTATTCAAGTATTTTTCGAAGGTAAATGAATTCTTTTGTGGCTTGAGCTGCTGCAACATATTCGGCTTCAGTTGTAGAATCAGCAAGAACACAATTATTTCATGATCTCCAAGTGATAATTGTTGATCCAAGGTTCATCAAACCTGAAGCAAACGCCCATGCTCTTTATCTCCATCAAAATCAAAGTCTACATAACCAGTGAGATGGTACTCGGAAGCTTTAGAATATCTGATGCCATAAAATTGAGTGCCTTTTAAATATATGAGCACTCATTTTGTTGCATTCTAATGACATTCATAGGGTTGATGCATAAACCTGAAAAGTATTCCTACAACACAAGTTATGCCAAGTCGAGTAGTAATAAGATAAATTAAACTTCCAACAAGCTTCCTTTCACCTTCCTGTACTTTGTCGGATCTTCAAATGCCCTACCTTCATTTGAAGTAAGCTTTAGATTCTACTCCATTGCAGTAGAAACATAATTGCAATCCTGCATACGAAATTTGCTCTTGATAACACTCCAATACTTTTTTATGAGAAATAAAAATGTGCTTTGCTTTTTTGTCTACTTCAATACCTAAATAATAATATAGTAATCCCAAATGTGTCAGATCAAAATCCTTTTTCAATTATCTTTTAATAGAGGCTATATAATCATCATTATTTCCTGTGATAAGCAAATAATCCACATAGAAAACTAGATATACAACCGATCTTCCAATTTTTTTGACAAATAAAGTTGCATCATCTAGAATGAAATGCTTATAATTCAACTTGAGAAGATGTTCAATTAACTTTTCATACTATGCTCGAGGTGCTTTCTTCAAAGCATACAAATATTTTACCAATTTACATACCTTTTGTTCTTGACCTTTGATAGCAAAACCTTCAAATTGAATCATATACACATCTTATTTCAAGTCTCCATTCAAGAAGGTGGTCTTAACATCCATATGATTTACTTTCCATCCTTTTTATGTTGCTAAAGAAAACAGAGTTTGAATAGTGCCCCATTTTGTTGTAGGAGCAAAGGTTTCTGTGTAATCAACACCTTCTTTCGGTGCATATCCTTTTGCTACAAGTCTCTCTTTGTGTTTGTCAAGTGAGTCATGAGATTTATATTTATTTTTATATATCCAACTGCAGCAAATAGGTTTGGTTCCAATTGGAGGGTCCACCAACCAATGATTTCCATTTTTTATACAAGCATCATACTCTCTTTGCAATGCACTTCTCCATTCACCACTAGTTAATGCTTCTTGAAAAGAAACAAGTTCTTCAAAAGTAGAAATGTTTAATTCACAATCTAATGTGACAAAATCATCATACCTTTTTGGAAATGTATTGGCTCATGTCGACCTTCATTATCTATGAGTATCAACGTATCCATTCCATCAACAATATCATCATCTTTATGATCCTCTGTTTCATCAGCTTGTGCATTACAAGAACTTGTTGTTATGGAAGGAAATTCTAAAGATTGACTTAGAACATGAATCCCCCCTTCAATATTTGGAAGTTAATTATCCCTTTCATGATAGAATTTTTAAAAATGAAATCTATCAAGTTGAGTAAGTTGTTTATCAACAGTGAGTGCATCTTTTTCAAATTCAAGAAATATAACATCTCTAGAAACAATCAACTTTATGTTATCTTCTTCATACAATCTATAATCTTTGGAAGTATTAAAATATCCCAAAAAATTGCGCATTCGACTTGTTGGTCCCAATTTATTTCTTTGTTGCCCAAGAATCAAAGCATAACATGTGGAACCAAAAATTCTAAAATACTTGACAGCTGGAAGATGGCCATGCCACATTTCATAAGGAGTTTTGTTTTGTACTACAAAAGAAGAGCACCTATTCTTAATTTAGACAGCACAAAGAAATGCTTCTCCCCAAAACATTAGCTTAACATTCTTAAAAAACATCATGGATCTTACCATATTCAACAGTTTCCTATTCATACATTTTTTCCAGGGGCATGTCATTTGTGAGGCAATATCCTATCATGTCCATTCATATTGGGGGAATAAATATGGTAAAAAAAATTAAAAATTATATTGCCCCGTATTAAGGGGGAAAGGGGTTATTACAATGTAATATTGCAATATGAATATTTAGGGTTTTTATTATATTTTGGGGAGAAGCAGTAGAGGGGAGGAGTGAAACTATGATCATGATGAGGGAACGGTAAGGGATTCAAGTTCACCTGGAATGACTAGGATGAGGGCCTATCAAGGGATTCGTGAAGGATTCAATATCGCTTACTATGACAGGGGTGAGGGAACAATGAGGGATTCATGAGTGCTCAAGCTCATAGTCATCCAAATGGTTTCATTTTGCACTTTGTTGGGTTTGGCACTATAACTATAAATTCCATCTATTCACTTTAGGTAAACTTCACATTATAATTCTTTCCTTTTCCACATGATTGCTTTCAATTATAAGAGACTTTTCTTGTTGTGATATAGAACAATGGTTAGTATTAATGATAGTGTGAGGATTATAATTTTGCAGAACATTCGAGATAACCATCAATTTCTTATTGCTTGAATTTAGTGTGCTATGTTCCACTAGGTCAGTGTTCCGAGGGTATCTAAGGCACACCAAAGAAAGAAAGATATTTTCCATGAGTGTCTTGTAGTAAGATGAATTATAATTTGAACTATTATGTAGATACCTTTCTACACATAATACTGTGTGTATATAAAATGAAAGTTATTTGCTATTCTTATATGAAAAATGAGCCCTTAAAGCAAATTGATTGTATTGGATGGTTTCTTCTTGAATGTCAGTTTATGCGTGTGTTACTACAACTTTGAAGTTTTGTTGAATAATGGCATTATTGTTGTTGCATTAATTTTATAGCTTTAAAGAACATGGATTGTTTGACAATATCGCAACATTTATGCATGCCATTATTATTGCAAAGCTAGTTACTTTGAAAAATAGTAAGTCTAGTGTATTGTCAATATAATTACAATGATAGTTATATTTTAGTTTTGATTTAATTTTCTTATTTCTTACATTAGGATTGATACCCTTATGGGCTGGTGCAAGCTAATGCTGGTCACTTATGACGCGTTCGTTGCAATGGACTTCTGGAAAAATAGAAATATGAACGTCAAAAATCAAAATTAGAGGTACCTACACACCTTTTTGGAATATGGCGTAAGAATATGAAACATGGATTTAATCGAATCACCTTCTGGAATATATAACTTTTATTTCTGGAAACTAAGTATAAATCCCCAAAAACAAGGTTCTTCTAAGGTTGGTATGTTATTTTTTTCCCAAAACATAATGAATATGTTTGCGTTGGTCCACTCGTTTGGTATGCAAATGGTGGAATTTTGTGAAAAAATATTTAGAGTCGTAGATAACAGGTGTGTCTAGTGCAACGTTATTTTTCCATATTTATTTATGTTATATATATATATATTTAAATTAAGAAAGTTAGTGACACCATAAAATGACAAGGTCGAGCGTTGGTCCATGACATCTTGGTATTAAGATAGCCAATGAACGATATTTTTATTTTAGGATGTAGGTCTTTGTGTCTTCTTGTGCAGNAAATAGGTGAGCCAATCAAAAGTTATAGCCGAAGCAAATAGCCTACCTTTTGTGTTAGATTGACGTTAGTCCATTTAAAATTAAATAAAAAATAGAAAAAAAATAGATTTATATAAAAATTACATATTCAGAATCTACAGACAAAGTTACACAAGTGTGTGAATTTTCATTAGCAGTGGACAAGCGTGGAATATGAAAAATCATGCACGAAATAGGAGAAGTGGTACAAAACATGTTTTATGTCATAAAATAGTCCAAACCACTTGGTTTGGCAACCCGAACCTAAAACCAAAGCAGCCAAGCCATCCACCATGTGGTTGGAAAAAAGGTGTCCGCCAAAATTCTAAATCTAAACCATGTGTGTGCATAGTTTAAAACGTAACGTGCACGCACTAGAAGTGCGCTCACGCTTCTAAGTGTGTGTGTGTTAACACACGTGCACACATCTCTTAAGTTAAAACTTTGTTTTGAACACGCGTGCACGCATCTGTTAAGTTAAAACTTTGTTTTGAACATGCATGCGCGCATCTATTAAGTTAAAACTTTGTTTTGATTTTATTTTCAAGCATTTGCAATGGAATGATGATGAGGAGGAGGAGGATGACAATGATGATGATGAGGATGATGATGATGATGGTGATGATGATGATGATGAAAACTGATGGTGATGATGATGATCATCATCACGATGACTATGACTATGATGACGATGATTATGATGATTACAATGATGAGGATGATGATGACCATGACAATGATGATGACGATGATGATGACTATGATGATGATGACGACGATGATGATGATCACGAATAGTATGACTATGATGACAATGATTATGATGATGATTACGATGATGAGGATGATGATGACTATGATGCTGATGATAATGATGATGATGATGACGATAACAATGATGAGGAGGAGGAGGATGACTATGATGATGAGGATTAGGATGAGGATGAGGATAATGATGATGAGGAGGAGGATGATGACTATGATGAGGATGATGAGGATGATGATGATGATGAGGATGATAATGATAATGATGATGATGATGACGATGACGATGATGATGAACAATGATTGTGATGATGAAGATGAGGATGATGACAATGATGATGACGATGAGGATGAGGATGAGGATGATGACAATGATGATGATGATGATAAGGATGAGGATGGCGATGATGATGATGATGATAGTTTTAGTTGAAACTTTTCTTTGATTTTATTTTCAAGCATTTTCAATGGAATGATGATGATGACCATGACGATGATGATGAACAATGCTGATGATGATGAGGAGGAGGATGACAATGATGATGATGAGGATGATGACTATGATGATGAGGATGAGGATGATGATGATGAGGATGATGACGATGATGATGATGATGACAAAGACGATGATGATGAACAATGATGGTCTTGATGATGATGAGGATGATGACAATGATGAGGATGAGGATGATGACTATGATGATGATGATGATGATGATGATGACGATGATAATGATGATGAACAATGATGGTGGTGATGATGATGATGACGACGATGATGATGAGGAGGAGGAGGAATAATGATGATGATGATAGGTCTAGTTGAAACTTTGCTTTGATTTTATTTTCAAGCATTTGCAATGGAATGATGATGATGACAATGATGATGAGGAGGAGGATGACTGTGATGATGATGATGAGGATGATGATGATGATGATGATGATGATGATGATGATGGTGATGACGATGATGATGAACAATGATGGTGATGATCATGATGATGAGGATGAGGATAATGATGATGATGATGATGATGATGATCACGATGACTATGAATATGATGACGATGATTATGATGATTACGATGATGAGGATGAGGATGTTGATGACGAAGATGATGATGAGGATGAGGATGATGATGACTATGATGATGAACAATGATGGTGATGATGATGATGATGAGGATGAGGATGATGATGGTGGCGACGATGATGAGGAACAATGATGATCATGATGACTATGACTATGATGATGATGATTACGATGATGAGGATGATGGTGTTGTTGGAGACATTTACCTAACATGCACACTTAATTTGGTCAATTTGGCCTTGTTAAACCACTATCCTAAGTTTTATTGACTTAATCGGCATTATATGAGCACACTATAACATCAGCATGAGCACACCCATGCCTATCTTCAGTCAAGGAGGCCAACTAAGCCTTCTCCTTCATTCAGGGAGGTTAACTGGGCTTCCTCCTTCAAACAAGGAGCACTCCTGGGATGATCTGAGTGTCATAAATGACCTAATTGCTAACTGATTGTTACAATCAGTTAAACTAAGCGATGAAGGTGCCTCCACTCATTATATTGATTATTTTTATTAATATTTATGAATTGGAGTCAATTAGGGCGCCTCTAACCACCTCTGATGACTAGTTTGACTTTAGTTAACCTCATCGGGGTTCATTGGAGTTAATGATGCACTACCTCTTGTTGGTTGGCATGCAGTGGCATGTGTCTGAGCTACTTTCAGTTAGACTCAGTCATCCATTTCACTCTGACTTCAGTTAGGACTCAGTTGAGTCAATATGAACTTGATCAGTTGGTTAACTAAGTGTGTTTACTGTGGCTTACAGTTAGTTAAGCTACACCCATTGATTCAATTCGAATGACCTCCTTGGGAATTCGAATTGTCTTGGAATTCAAGCACCTTGCATGATCATTGTATTCTATTATTCATTCTTCGTTGATTATACAGAGCTGTTACTTCCATTGCAGCATCATTATGCCAATTTTATGCTTAATTGTCTGAAATCTTCTGTGAGACTGTGTTTTTAGTCCCTAGATTACTGTGACAGATTAATATGGTATCAGAGCTCACGGCGGGACGAAGCTCAGGTCTCTCAAAAACATGGTTTTTGACAGATCTTGCATGAAAAATTGAGCAAAATCTCAAAAATCCAGCACTGCACCAGAAGCCAAGGCTTACCACTTAATACCCCAAGTTAAGGAATTATTGGTCAAGCTTGCTTGATCAACTATGTTGGGTGTGATGAAAGCCTAAAATGTGCATGCTATTTGACCTTACGGTGCCCCTTCTGTTGTGATTTATAGGTTTTAACAGGTGAAAGCATTCACTCCAGCAGTTTGAGATGGCTTCTTCCGTCGAACTCTTGACTCCATTCAATTTCCATTCATGGAAAGGAGATATGGAGATTCAACTACATGCCAGAGGACTCTATCGAGTCACTATGGACACTCAAGAAGAACCTACTCATGTGATAGAAAAGCTAGATTCTTGAACAAGAAAGACGAAGCATTCATATTTTTATGCCTCTCTATTTCCTAGGATCTTCTTTTCCATCTCTCGGGATTGAAGACTCCAAAATAAATTTGGGACAAATTGGAAACCTTGTATGGAAAACAGGATGATTTGAGAATATACCAGCTTGAAAATGAGTTGATGTCTCTCTAGCCTTCCAATTTCGAGACCTTAAATGATTTTTTCACAAAGTTCAAGCACATTGTCTTACTGTTGAAGCAGTGTAAGGTGGAGAAGTAGGATGATCAAATCATCCTTGCCATTCTCTCCAAACTTGGAGCTGATTATTTGGTATTTGTATCTACATTCTGTGCGGGGAAGCTCACAACCCCTAGATGGAAGATGCCTTCACTCTATTCCTTCATTGAGTCCCTAACAAGTGAACATGATAAGCTTGTCCAGATGGGGATCATCAGATCCCCTTGTGATCAATCCCTCCATGTTTTGGGGCCCAAGTATCTGAAGGGTAAAGGAAAGCAGCAGAAGAACCAAAAAACCAAATTCGAAGCTCCTAAGCCTAAAGTTGAAAACTAGCAGCATGAAGAGACTTCTGGCTCGAAGAAGAACAAAAGAAAAGGGCATCATGGAAAGGAAAAAGTAAAGTGTTCATACTTCGGGAAGGGATTCCACCCTGAACATGCCTGCATGAAAAAGAAACATGATGAAGCTACTTCTCTTCTTGAGAAAAATCACATCAATCTTCCAAAAATATTTCGGAGGAGAGATCAGCAAGATCGGGTACCACAACATGAAAGAGGTCATGCTCTCATGGCAAGCACTTCAAAGTCCAAAGCACTCTTGATAGATTATGGAGCTTCGAATCACATGATGGATGAAAGAGGCTCTTTCTCATCTTTGGAGACCGAAAAATCCATTCGCATCCACATGGGAGATGACTCCACAATCATATTCGAAGGACAAGGTATTGTAGATCTTGAGCATGGTTATTTTTCCAATGTTCTGTATGTACCATCTCTTGCATCAAACCTCCTAAGTATTTATCAAATGACACATACGGGAGTGCCCAAGAGAGTCTCCTTTATTCTAGATGATGTAGATATCACAGAACTTGCATCCGAAAAACTTGTAGCAAAATACCTTGCAAACCATCATGCAAAATCTTACGAGTTCTCCCATTTTGTGGCGGATGCAAAGCCCACCGCATTGTTGACTCATGGAAATGAGGTTAATAGATTGTGGCATGAGAGGTTCGCCCACCTGAAATTTAAGTACTTGCATAAATTACAAAAGAATTCTATGGTTGAAGGCCTTCCGGTCATCAAATCTACCATCAGAATTTGCAAGGGTTGTGTTGTTGGCAAGCACCTTGAGCATAAGTTTGATCGGGGGAAGGCAAGCCGAGCATCATGCATCTTGGGACTGATACATTCTGATATCAATGATCCCATGCCTATCACATCCATGAATGGATCAAGGTACGTTATGACTTTCATTGATGACTTTTCCAGATACACATGGGTATTTTTTTTTATCAAAAAGAAGTCGAAAGTCTTGGAAAAAATCACTGAATTGAAGGCCTTGATTGAGAATGCATCTGGAAAAAAGATCAATATTCTGAGATCTGATAATGGTGAGGAGTATGTCAGTAATGAGCTACTACATATATGTTCTTAAAGTGGTATTCATATCTATCATTCATTCCCCTACGCTCCCCAGCAGAACGGTGTAGGGGAGAGGAAGAATCGGTCTCTTAAGGAGATGACCTCTTGTATGCTGGAATCAAAGAAGTTGGCTGCAAATTTGTGGGATGAAGCCATGAATGATGCAGTATATATTTAGAACAAAATGCCACACTCATCTATGAAAGGGAAGACCCCTTTTGAAGCACATGTTAGACACAACCGGATGTGTCGAATCTGAGGGTGTTTGGGTCCACTGCATGGGCCTGAATTCTGCTTGATAAAAGGAGGGATTTGCAACCACAAAGCATCGAATGTCTGTTTATCAGATATCCTGATGAATATAAATGTTTCAAGCTTCTAGATATCAAAACAAAATAGATCATCATTGAAAGGAGTGTCATGTTCGATGAGCCTCTTTAGAAGGTAGAACTAGTGAAGGAGAAAACTGTTGAATTTCCTTCCTATTCTACTGAATATTTGGATGATGTAATTGGGGGTGACTCACCCTGATTTGGATCCTCTAATTTCTAATATTAGTGAATAGAAAACATTAGATGTTGAATCAGAACCTGAAGTACAAAATCATCTCCCAACTTGGGCCTGAAAGAAACTTTCCTATGCAGGTGATAACATTGGAAATCTAGATGATCCAAGGAGAACCCAGTCTGATTTCCAAAGAGCAGGTATTGTGCTCTCTTGTCCTGATTATTTGTTGTCTGAATCTTGTTATTTAATGATAATTTCAAACCCTAATTCTTACTACCATGATCGGAAGGATCCGAGATGGCAATTTTCCATGGATGAAGAGATGAATTCTCTTCAGAAAAACACTACTTGGGAGCTAGTTTCTCTTCCTGAGGGGAGGAAATTGGTTCAACGCAAGTGGGTGTTTCAGACTAAGGTTGCTGATGATGGCACAACCTGAAAATATAAGGCAAGGTTGGTAGCAAAAGGTTTCTCCCAGGTCCAAGGTGTGGACTACCATGAGACTTTTGCACTGGTTGCAAAAATCGACTCCATCTGCCTAGTTTTGGAAATTTCTGCATCTAAGCACAGGGAAGTGCATCGTATGGATGTTAAGTATGCCTTTATGCATGGAGATATTCATGAGAAGATATACATGAAGTAGCCTGAGGGATACATTTCTGGTCCATCTTTGATTTTCAAACTAAAGAAGTCACTATACGGGTTAAAACAGGCCCCAAGAGAGCGGTATTCCTAGATGGATGCCTTCCTTCTCTCGCAAAACTTCCAAAGGTGTAAATCAGATCCGAATGTGTATATACAGAAGTATGATGGTAATTTGATTATTATTGTTTTATATGTTGATGAATTACTGATTATAGGTAGCACAGTTACTTCTATTTCAGTCATCAAAACTGCTCTCCACAATGCATTTGAAATGAGTGATTTGGAGCTCTTGAAGCAATTTATAAGGCTCGAAATTGAGCAAAATTTTGATGGGATAATGGTCACTAAGTCCAAACACATATCAGACTTCTTATTCAAGTTTAAAATGGCTGAATGTAAGGCTTCTCCGTTCCCTTTCCTTTCAGGGATCAGCCCTGAAGAAGGAAAAAGCACACCTCCCATGGACTGCACTATTTATCGACAACTGATAGGTAGCTTGCTCTACTTGACTCATTCTCGGCCTGATATCTCTTATGCCTTGAATGTTGTGTCAAGATACATGCAGCAGCCTCATGATATTCATTGGAAGGAAGCCAAGAGGATCCTCCAATATATTCAGGGAACCATGACCTCCGACATTCACTATGCTACAGACTCCCAGCTAGAGCTGGTTGGTTACACAAGATCCGATTGGGCGGGTGGTTCTATTGATTGGAAGTCTACTTTTGGATATGTATTCATGTTTCGTGGTGGCCCCATTTGATGGTCTAGCAAAAAGCAGTCCACCATAGCATTGTCTTCAGCAAAGGCCGAGTACCGAGGAGCGGTGAATGCTTGCATCCAAGTTGTTTGGTTGCAAGGCATTCTTTTAGATTTTGATCTTGGTTGTACTTTGTCCACTGTCCTCTTTTGTGACAATCAAAGTGCTATTAAGATATCCACAGATCCAATTACCAAGCAGAGGACCAAGCATGTAGATATACACATGCACTATATCAGGGAATCAGTGCATGACAGGACCATCATTCTGCAATATCGCCCTACTGATGAGCAAATGGTAGAAATCTTCACCAAGAGATTTTTAGAAAAGAAGTTCACTTACCCATGTTCACTGTTGGGGGTGAGTTCATCAGGGTGATCAGACTAATTTCAGTGTTCAGCTTGAGGGGGGGTTTTCCCACTGTGTTTTCCCTCTTTTCCTCACTTAGATTTATTTTTGAGCATTGTTTGAGTTACATTATTGTATAGGGTGACCTATGTCCTTTGTTGCTGGGGCCCTAGCATTTTAATGCACTTTATTTTACTTCTCCTAAGTATAGCTTAAGGGGGGGTGTTGGAGACATTTACCCAACATGCACACTTAATTTGGTCAATTTGGCCTTGTTAAACCACTATCCTAAGTTTTATTGACTTAATCGACATCAGATGAGCACACTATGACATCAGCATGAGCACACCCACGCCTATCTTCAGTCAAGGAGGCCAACTAAGCCTTCTCCTTCATTCGGGGAGGCTAACTGGGCTTCCTCCTTCAAACAAGGAGCACTATGGGGGTGATTTGAGTGTCATAAATGCACCTAACTGCTAACTTATTGTAACAATCAGTTAAGCTAAGTGGTGAAGGCGCCTCCACTCATTATATTGATTATTTTTATTAATATTTATGAACTGGAGTCAACTAGGACACCTCCAACCACCTTTGATGACCAGTTTGACTTCAATTAACCTCATCGGGGTTCCTTAGAGTTAATGATGCGCTACTTCTTGTTGGTTGGCATGCACTGACATGTGTCTGAGCTACTTTCAATTAGACTCAGTCATCCATTGCACTCCGACTTCAGTTAGGACTCAGTTTAGTCAATCTGGACTTGATCAGTTGGTTAACTAAGTGTGTTTAATGTGGCTTACAGTTAGTTAATCTACACCCATTCATTCAATTCGAATGACCTCCTTGGGAATTCAAATTTTCTTGGCATTGATGCACCCTGCATGATCATTGTATTGTATTATTCATTCTTCATTGATTATACAAAGCTGCTACTTCCATTGCATCACCATTATGCCAATTTTATGCTTAATTGTCTGAAATCTTCTGTGAGACTGTGTTTTTAGTCCCTAGATTACTATGACAGATTAATAGATGTTGATGACAAAAATGATAATGATGATGAGGATGAGGATGACTATGATGATGAACAATGATGTTGATGATGATGACGACGACGATGATGATGACGACGATGATGAGGAACAATGATGATGATGATGGTGATGATGATGATGACGACGATGATGAGGATGATGACTATGATGATGATGATGACGATGAAGATGATGATGATGATGACGATGATGACGATGAAAATGATGATTAACAATGATGATGAACAATGATGGTGATGATGGTGGTGGTGGTGATGAGAATGAGGATGATGATGACAACGACGATGATGAGGAACAATGATGATGAGGAGGAGGAGGAGAATGATGACAATGATGATGATGAGGATGATGACTATGATGATGATGATGAGGATGATGATGATTATGATGATGATGATGATGGCGATGACGATGATGATGAACAATGATGGTGATGATGATGATGATGATGGTCGCGATGATGATGATGATGATCACGATGACTATGACTATGATGACGATTATGATGATGATGATGATGATGAGATGATGAGGATGATGATTACGATGATGAGGATGATGATGTTGATGACGACGATGATGATGATGACCATGACGATGATGATGAACAATGATGATGACGATGATGATGACTATGATGATGATGATGATGATGATGACGACGACGATGATGATGATGATGATCGCAAATAGTATCACTATGATGACAATGATTATGATGATGATTACGATGATGAGGATGATGATGACTATGATGGTGATGATAATGATGATGATGATGATGACAATGATGATGATGAGGATGACGACTATGATGATGATGATGGGGATGCGGATGATGATGATGGGGATGCGGATGATGATGATGATGAAGATGAGGAGGAGGATGACTATGATGATGAGGAGGAGGAGGAGGACGACGATGATGATGATGAGGACGACGATGATGAGGAGGAGGAGGAGGAGGAGGATGATGATGATGATGATGATGATGACGATGACGATGATGTTGAACAATGATGGTGATGATGATGATGATGAGGATGATGACTATGATGATGAGGATGAGGATGAGGATGAGGATGATGACGACAATGGTGATGATGATGATGATGATGACGATGATGAGGAACAATGATGATGATTATGATGATGATTATGATGATGATGATGATGATAGGTTTAGTTGAAACTTTTCTTTGATTTTATTTTCAAGCATTTTCAATGGAATGATGATGATGAACAAAACAAAACTATTCACTGTTTTTTTTAACCATAGGGACACGCGCGTGTCCCTGTATGCGATCACACAAAACATGTGCGCGTGTCCACATACGCGTGTGTGTGTGTCATTAGGAGAGCGCACACGCTCCTATTGGCCACATTGGCAATCCGACGTGGAGGTTGGCGACTGCTGAAGCAGGAGCGTGTGCATGCCTCCAGGGGTGCGTGCGCGCTCTTGTTTTTTTTCCTCTCGCGCGCTCCCATTACATCATATTTGGGTAGCATCTTCTTGTGGGTGCCCTTATTCCCTTATCAATGTTCATTATTTATGTCCATAAATATAAAATTTTCCGTTATGATCCTTAAGGTTATGAGGCTCTACTATAACTCACATTATTGGCTTCTTTGTATTATAGTTTTATTAATCTTTTGTTATATTATGCTTGATTTTTTGCAACTTATAGATATGCAAGTTATATTAAAACCTTTACATTAACTAGAATTGTAAGATGATTTACATTTTTTTGTGTCCTCTTCTTTGAAATAACTTTATTTTTACATCTAAATCTTTTTCCATATAAATGGATCCTTATATGCTCTTGACAACAGATGCAAATGGGGCTTGAACTTCATGTTTCAATACAATCATTGACACATGCCACTTACTAATATATGAAATTAAGAGTGCATTAATCTAGGTCAAAATTCTCAAGGGAAAGTTGTAAAATTCATTTATAGCATTGGTTCAATATCATGTATTATTTATTAAGGCCCCCACCCCCATTCATGGTCATCTTATTTCATTTTATGAGTGTATTTCTAGGTATTACAAAATTATAGACTGCATACATAGTAGTAGTGTTAATTGTTGTCAATCCTAAATGATTCATGTGCATGATTTACTCATTTGGTTTGAACTATACATCTAACCATTCATTAGAGAGGTGGGATATCTTCTTGGGTAACGGCTATTTACCATGATTAAATGTGATTGGATGTGTTCTTTTCTAATATGTAGCATATCATATCAGACCAACCAAGTACTCAACCATTCTTGACGCTAAAATTGTGTTGGGGTTAATGTGTGTTGTGTATTGTATTAAATTATTGTGTGTATCGTGCATTCCATTATTGACTTGTGAAAGCCAATTGCTTATTATAACAAAATATCATTTCATGGAACCATAACGATGTACTTAATCTTAGATTTATTTAGGCATTAATTTATATGTGTGCAAATTTACATACATTTTAGTGGCATGTAGGACAATATAACAACATTATGTTCACTATTTACAAGTGAATCAATTTCGAAACAATAGTTTGCACAGGGATTGATAGATAATTATGTTTTCATTTTGATGATTAATTGTGATCATGAAAGGGATGCATTTCTTACTAAGAAGTTTCTTAAAGAATGGTTTTCTTATGTTTCTCTTCTAAGTTTTTGAAAGTATGGTTCTTGTCCTTATCTGGAGCAAATTTGTGCTTCCAAAGAGGGTGATAAGGTATGAAATTATAATCATGTCATTATCCTAAGGGGAGATTAAAAAGTAGGGCAATTTGGTTTCCTGAAGGTGACAACAACACCAAGTTTTCAACAAATTTTCCACTTAGTGCAGGATTAACAACGCTATCTGAGAACTAAAGGATAAGGATGGTGTCTTGATTAATGATCAGAAATATTTAGAAGAGGTTGTTGTGTGTCATTTCAAGGAGATATATAAGCATAGGAACTCTACTAATCTGGAATCCCAGTTGTAGGTCTTGAAGAACTATCCAAGATTTCTTCAATGATGAAGAAGGAAACAAGATAGGGGGAAACGTTACCCTTGATGAGTTAAAAGGAGTTCTTAAAATATTTGTTGAGGCTAAGATCCCTAGGCCATATGGTTGGACGGTTGAGTTTTTCTTACATATTTTTATTTGGTTGTCCAGGACATTGTTGATGTAGTGGAGGAATCTAGAGTCAAGGGATATTTTGTAGGGCAATTTGAATGCAATATTTATTGCCCTTATCCCTGAGAAAGATAAGCCTGATTATTTTAATGATTACAGACCTATTTATTTATGCAATCTAATTTATAACGCAATTCCTAAGATTATATCAAACAGGATGAAGCCCATATTGGAAAAAAAGATTTCAAAGGAACAATTTGGATTCTTGTCTAATAGACAAATACTTGATGCTATGGGGGTGGCTCACGAATGCATTCTATCAAAGTAAAAAATATGAAAGTAGCCATCCTTAAGATGGAATTGATAAAAGATTATGATCACGTTGACTAGACCTTTATGATATATATTATTATCCAGATTGGTCTCTTAGTGGAAGTTTCCAATTGCATTATGGGTTGTAATTCTTCTACAAATTTTTCCATATTGATCAATGGATCCATGTTTTCGTTTATCAAAGGAAGTAGGGGGACAAGACGAGGATTTCCATTATCTCCATTACTATTTCTCTTGGTCATTGAAGGACTCAGTTTCCTTATTGATTAAGAAATAAAGGAAAAGACGTTACAAGGTATCAAAATTTCTAACTCTCTTTATATTAGCCACCTATTGTTTGTGGATGATGTCCTTATTTTTGAGAAGGGGTCTCTAGCTAAATGAGAGTCTTTTTAATAGTATTATCAATCCTTTTTGTGAAGCCTTTGGAATGGCACTCAATGCTCAAAAATCTATGTTCCTGTATAATATTGATTATCAAGGTATTTATGGCCAAATCCCTAAATTATTCTTGTATCACATGACTATTTTGGACACCAATTTTAAATATTTGGGCTACTTCTTGAAACCAAATCATTACAAGATTGCGGACAGGAATTGGATGTGCCGGGAAGTTGAAAAAGGGATCAACAATTGGACATACATGTGGTTGTCTCTTGGGGGAGGATTATGTTGGATCAAAACGTTTTGAATATCATAGCACCATATATTAATCCAGGGTTAGTGACATGAATTGCGCCATGAATTTCGACCAAAAAAACATCCAACATAGCGCCAAGTGTAGAGCCAGGAATTGCACCTAGAAAACTTCCAACATAGCGTCAGGTATAGAGCCAGGTGTAACCCTTGGAATAATGCTAGAAATTTTGAAAGGAACTGGGCTAGGAATTGCACTAGGTTTAGAGCTAGGAACTGTGTTCGAAAAACGTCTGACATAACGTCAGATATATCATTGTTAATGTCAATGATCATGATTCATGTGATAGTACTTTTCAATCTTGATTTATCATAGTAGCACCTAAATGATCG
The DNA here is from genome assembly GCA_001517045.1 of Pseudotsuga menziesii. Taxonomy (NCBI): domain Eukaryota; kingdom Viridiplantae; phylum Streptophyta; class Pinopsida; order Pinales; family Pinaceae; genus Pseudotsuga; species Pseudotsuga menziesii. Next base: position 47,215 of record LPNX010884169.1, on the reverse strand, counting down.
TAATCCTGACACTTTTGGATCTTGACTAATCCTAATGAGGGGTAAATTACCTTAATGTCACCTAAATAGCTCTATTGGCATTTGAGTGTCCCCAACAACATTTGATAGACCCTAATTGCATCTAATTGGCCCTAACAACACGACGATGATGCATTATGACAATTATGATGGAGCATATGGATATGATTAAATAAGTATAAGATTATATCATCCATTATTGTGAGGTAGTAGGGCTCCTTGCTCATTAATATCACAATTAAATTGATGTTGACATTAATGATGACTACAATGAAGACACTAATGTTGATTTATTGTATGACGATGATGACAATGTGGATGCCAACGATGATTATGCATGTGGTAGCACTTTTGGATCCTAATTCATTCTAATGGCACCTAAATGTCTGTAACGACATCTAAATGACCCTATTATCATTGAAATGACCGTAACGACATATAATGACCTTAACAATTACATGAAATGAATCCTAATGGCGATGAGTGATTAAGAACACTAATGGAATATGAGTGGCCATAATGACAATGATGAAGATGATTTTGTTGATGATGTACTTAATGTTGACGACGATGATGATAATGAGGATGATGATCGAGATGATGTTGACGGACCATATGGCATTGATGATGATGATGATGACAATGTCGATGTCCATGATGACGATGCATGTCACAATACTTTTGGATACTGCAGGACTTGAGATATTGGAGTTAATAATAAGTAATGGAGGTTGTGAGTTGTTGACCATACAAATATTGTTAGCCATTGGGTTTTACATCGACTGATATGGCCATAGGGTTTAGTAGTTCCCCCACCCCCCACCCCCTACACCTCTATTGCAGAAAGCTGGTAGTATTGTAATAACACCTATCACGGTGCTACCAAAATGTCACCCTACAAGGTTGTTTTGGAAAACCCCCCCATCCATACCCTCATTTTACCAAGAACATCCAATGCACAAGAAGTGGATATCAATCTTAACAAAAAAAACTAAGTTTCTTTGTACCCTTAAGGACATTTTGGTCTTGGTTTAAAATGGAATGAAGCAACAAGCATTTCAATAATGCTCATAGTGTTACTTTGAAGAAGTCGATCAATTTTTTTACATCTTTGGCCTTATAAGCAAAAATGATAGAATTAAAGCTTCCCCTATTCAAACTCTGTCCATTTCTAAATTTTTTAGCAAGCCATTGACCTACAGGGGGAAATGCTAGAGTTAAAGCTTCCCATACTAGAGGCACGCGATTTAAATACATATGCAAATGCAGATGATCATCCTAAATGGGAGAGGGTTATGGCTAAAGTGTACCATTCCCTGATGAAAAATAAAATATGGGATTTATTTCCTCGACTACAAGGAAAGAACATAGTAAAGTGTTGATGGGTCTACAAGACCAAATTCACATATCGTGATGTTATTGAAAGACATAAAGCTTGTTTGGTTGCAAAGAATTTTTCTCAGCAAGAAGGCATCAACTACTGTGAAATTTTGCCAATGTTGCAAAGATTATTTTTGTTAGACTGATTCTCTTTCACTTTTTACTCAACTTGGATTGAAGGTACATCAAATGGATGTCAAAAGTGCATTTCTTCATGGAGATTCGACTGGAGAAATTTATGAAGGACACCAATATTGTTTGGCAATTGATAAAATCCTTATATGGTTTGAAATAGCCCCCTAGGGCTTGGTACTAGAAGAATGATTGTTTCTTTATCAATCTTAGCTTCAAACAATGTGAATTAGATCAAAAAACCTTTTTTATTACATGTAAATAATGAAACATTAATAGTGAAACTTGGAAGATGAGAAAACTTGGTTTAAATAAATATTTGGTCGATACCTTTAAAATGACTAGTTATTACTGGGAACAATTCAAATTTGATACTATGTTGAAGAAACAATTGGCTGACACCTTTGAAAGGACTAGTTATTACTGGGAGCAGTGAAAATTTGATACTAGGTTTGAAGTAACAATTGGATGATACCTTTGAAATGACTAACCTTAGTCTTTTACATTTATTTTTGGTATCCAAGTTCTACAAATGGATGACGATATATTTGTTTCTCAGCTTAAGTATGTAATGGTCTTTGCAAAGATTCAAAATGGAAGACTACAAAGCTTGTGCTACACATTTAAGTGGGGGGTGAATTTGACCAAAGAATGTGATTCGCTGAAATTTGATGTGACTCTCTATAGATAGTTGGTTGGTACCCTGATTTATTTAACTTATAGTTAAATTGATATTTCCTTTGTTGTTAGTGTGGTTTCTCGATTTATGCAGGATTAGTTAGAAATCCACTGGAAAGTTGCAAAGATAATTGTTCGTTATATCAAGGGCACTTATTGACTTGATATAGAATATTGAAGTTATACACCATACTTATTGGTCGATTATACTGACTGAAATTGGGCAGGGGACAACAACGACAAGCAATCTACATTTGGCTATGTGATTTGTCTTGGTTATGGGCCCATGGTTTGGTTGTGTAAGAAGTAGAAGATGGCCTCTCTTTCAACCACGCAAGATGAATATCGTGGAGTAGTTAATTCAAGCATAGAGGCGATATGGATTTGGCAACTATTGGGTGAGTTTGCGATTGTTATCATTTGTGATAACTAGAGTGCAATAAAAGTTGCCAACAATCCTATCACACATAGCAAGATGAAGCATGTGGAGCTTCATGTTCATTGCATATGTCAACTAGTATAATACTTGTGGATCTTATTTATTGCATAATCGATGATTATATTGATATATTTATGAATCCTTTATTAGAAGCTAAGTTTGTGAAACTTTGAGATATGCTTTGGCTTTAGGAAGTTGCAATTATGGTGGGGTTTGCAGAAGTAATTTCACCACTTGAATCTCCATAACATTATGTTGATTGGGGGGGGTGTTGGAACACCATGCTCTAGAACAAAATCAACTAACCATTCGATTGGTTGAGCTATTAGAACATAACAATTGTTTATGGCACAAAACAAGACGAAAATCATGGAGACCATTATGTGTTATGACCCAGGTAGTCTTCCTCACTTGAAGAGAGTTTGTTACATCTTGGCGCTATAAAAGAATGACCCTATGGATCGATCTAACAAGTAAGCAATTATGTGGGAAATGGTTATGATTTTCTTAGGTGATAGCATATGCCTCCCAAATGCATTTTGATGTATTTTTTCCTTGCTATATTAACTTATGCTTAAGTATTGTAAAAATGTTTATGGACACCACATATTCTTAGAATCATTAACTATTTGATCTTTTCCCATTATCCAACGCTAGTACATGGAGAGGGCATTTAAGACGTATATTTAAGACAAAACTACCATTTCATCTTAAAAATAGTTTTTTTTATTATTTTTTAATTGTCTTCAATAAAATTTCTTTAATAAAAATAAATATTTGATAAAAAAAAAGATGCTTTACCAAGAACCTATATTTCATTGAAAGTGCTTTTAGAGGAGGCCTATTATTTCATTCAGGAGCAGGGCTTTATTTTTTGCAGATCCGCAACCTCCATTCAATGGCACAGATCGTCATCAATGTCTCACTGACCCTGTAACAATATTCGGCTAGCTAATGCTTGGAGCTGCAATTATATCATCCGCCTTGTGTCAATATTTTCAGAGTTGAAGAGTGCAGAGTGCGCATGAGGTGAAATTTTTTTGGGGGAGAGGTATGAATATGGCCGGAATTGTGTTTTTACTTATGAAATATATCTCCTCTGTCATAGTTTTTCTTAAAAAATTTCACCTTACATTTTAAAATCTGTTTTGCAGGTAAACCCTATACTGACTGGAAACCTTAATGTGGTTTCTGTTTGTAGATTGCACTTGCAATTAAAAACCTGGAAGATCATGGTTGCATTCAAAAAGATCTGAAGAATATTGCAATTAGAAGCCACCACATCAGAGAGGTAAGTAAATTTTATTTATAGATACCTATTTACCAATTTGGATGAAGGCGTTAAACATTTGGGTGAAGGGGTTTCTTGGAGTTTGGGGTTTTTAAGCCGACACCATTTTTCCCCAATTTTTTCTCATGCAACCGTACGAATCGGAGAAATTTTTAATTTAGATTCATGAATTTTGTAACTCCTTGTAGCATAAGTAGTGAACTTCACAAATGGTGTAACTACTTCCTTAATGTATCCAACATGGCTTTGTGATTGCGTTTTGGAGGATTCTCTATGTAGTGTTCGTCTTCATTCTTGGGTTTTAAAGGTTGTTTGAAAATGGGAGATTTTGGCATTTTTTTTTAGAGAACAAAAACAGAGTGCCCAAAAGAAAGGCCATGCACTAAAATAGTACTGCCGCAGTAAATCTATTTCCAATGTGAAGTTTTCTTAGTCCTGGCTGTAGCTTGTGGTCGGGGAACCCAGTTCTGCGATTTTCTTATGTCTTTAGTCTAGTATTAAAAACACGCATGGATGAAAAACACGCATGCATTTAAATGTATTCTTATGGATTTAAGAGACTGAAATGTTTTATAAAGTAATTTTGAATTGCTATCAAAGATTTTCTGTAGTTTTCACATCCCTTTCTTATTTGTTTGTCTTTATACATCCTTTTCTTATTTGTTTGTATTTATAGTTGAAATGAATTTCAACAGATGGTCTTGATGTTGATTGGCAGTAGGAATTTTCATTTTCTCGAGTCTATAAACCTCTGGTATTTATTTCCTTAGCCCATTCATCTCAATGTGAAACATGCCTGTGAAACTTATTGTTTGTTTTTTCGGGGGGGATTAGAATTCATATTTGCTTTCTTTTCTGAAAAGGCACTTGTAATTTTTGCAGAATCCACAATAACATTTTGTTGGGTTAACTAATAATCTCCTGGGTGTGCAATGGCCACCAACTATAGTGTATTCATAGTTGAACGAACGTACCATGATATTTTGCTGATGGACTGGAAGTTTGCTGTATAGTGTTAGGGGAACGTTTAGCAGAAGTTTTAAATATCTGTGAGGGATAATTATTATGGAAAAATGAAATGATATTGTATAAAAGGATCCAAACCTTTGTATTACGTTTGAATATTAAGTGTTTCGTTAAGGCAATTTTTTATAGTAATGTTTGTTTACAGGTTGTATGAAGAGAAGATTTCCCGTCGAAAATAATTCAATTCCAACTTATTTGTATTATGTTAACTTTGCAAAGTAGGAGGGCGACCTCGTGATAAGAGAGCCAATGCCACTCCTTCTCTATTTATATAGTGATTCAGTGGGAGAGGGTAGCCTTTGTGAAGGACTCAATGATATTATATATGTTAAAAGTTTTGTGAATTAAGGAATGGCGTTATCCTTGAGCAGCTTAATATTATAATAAAAATAAACTTAATAAATAAAACTGTAGATATATTTTTATTTATATAAATATATTTAGGCACATAACCATTTTGTTACATTGTTAAACCATTTTTGAAAACCTTGTCTTGGTTTATTAAAAGCCAATCTCGGTTTTCTTGCCTTCTATTCTAGATATATGCTCTTTTTTGTTGGATTATGTTTTGGTCTCTCCTTTTTCTCCTTCTTGTTACATGTATTTTAATTGTGTTTGATTGCAATTTTGAAGGTCATTCTTTCTAATGCAAGTGTTCTGGGTGAAGGCGAGCACAAAATCATGACGTATATTTGCCTGCAAAGAAATCTTGCAGGCTTTCATCCCAATATAAGACATTGCTTATATGGGATGGTAAGTGCTTCATTGTTAAAGGAAAAGGAAATTATAATCACTACTGATATTCAAATATTGCTGTTGGTAAATGCCTTTGTCCCAATGGCAACAGGATGTTGATCTAATCGTGTTAGCATTGTCTACTGATGAGGTGCACTTCTCAATTTTGAGAGAGGTTAGTGCTCCTAATTTATACAGAACAAAGTGTAATAGAACTATTGGTATTCTTCATCGCTGTGTAGTAGTTCAATCTCATGATTATTTGCTTAGAATCAAGATCAAGGTCCTTATTTTCATTTGATATGGGTCATGATGCATTGACATGCACAAGCAACCACTAGGTTTTTCTTTTAAGGATTTAATGAGTACATTTTTATCGCTATATGATTTTTTTATTGTACTTGTGTGCATTACATATTGTAATATCCCCATTCTATTAGATCGCATTGCCTTGAAGCGGCAATGATTCATACATTATCAAATTCTTAGAAATAATTATTGCATCTTTGTATTGGGAAGAGGTTTTGGTAGTCCTATCTTCGAACTCATGGGAAGTACTTTTAAATTTATATCACTCTTATTGATCTCTAGATATGTTTTATATGTTGATGACCTTCACCAAACCCAATAAACGTCTAAACGTTAACCCAATAAACTCATGAACTGTTATGCTCAGCTATGTTCAAATTTCAATACTTAACCACATTTCTAGGCTTTGCTCTTGATTGTTACCGGGAGACAAATACCAAAAACCATTGAAGGTAGGAGTTATGCTTAGAAATGCTACACATGCACCATATCCAAGCATGGTCAATGACAAAATCATCCCCACAAAAGTAGAGACTCTCTTTTAACAATTTGTCCTTTTTGAAAAACATAAATTAATGCTCATCCTTTGTTCAAGATGAAATTTTTAAATTGCATGATAGGGTTGTATCACTAAAATGCATTAAGATTGCATTGTCATCTCTTTTACGATAGTCTTTGAAAATAGTGAGAGGAATATGATAACATTGCCTCTTTCCTTATATATGTATTTGTGTAGATTATAGTTACGCCTGGACAACAAGACAAATGCTTCCTTTGTGGTCAGGTTGGTCATTTTGCAAATGCATGTGAAGGACAGCAAAAAAGAAAGCAAGGAGATTTTGATGAGAAAGGTGGTGAACTAAATGTTAATCCTAAAAAGCCTTATTAGGTAAGTTGGATATAGGTATAATTTTTTATGTTTAGGATTTTGGTTATGCATGCTTGGAGGTTTTTTCTTTTTGTTAATGTTGTATGGTTGCATTAATACTAATAACGGTCCCATTTAGGTCATGATAATTAAAGCAAGTTTCAATATTATTATAAATCATGTGGATGTTTTACTATTATTTTTACATCTAACTTGTTTTTGATATCTCAAATATTTGGCAGTTCGTCAACATCTGGGTTTTATGTGAATATTTAGAGTATGATATGAAGATTCCAAAACCTCCAATGGAGATTGATTTTGAACGGGTTGTGGATGATTTTGTCTTCATCTGTTTCTTTGTTGGCAATGATTTCCTTCCACACATGCCTACATTGGAAATTCGTGAGGTTTGTATTTAGAGATGTTACACCTCCTATATTCTATTTGAATTCCTTAAATAGTGGCTGAATAAATATTATCTAAATTTACATTCTGTTCTTAAATTCATTTCAGTTGAAACGCTTGAATATTTTTATGTTCAAGCTGATTGTTTTGTTCTAACTTCTAAGCATGATTATCTCTAGTGTGTAGACAGTTTATTATAGATCTGTTTTTACAGCTCACATTCTTTGTTTGGGTTCTATGACAATATTCTCCTAAAAGATAATTTGTTGGTGGATATTTTCTATTTTACATGGTGCAATTAATTTGCTGACGGTTGTATACAAGAAAGAATTCAGTGCAATGGGTGGCTATTTGACAGATGCAGGCGAGGTATTATGACACTGATTGCATTTATTATATAATTTTTGTTGGCAAATATTATGTTGACTGAAGGACTTCACTATCTGTTACTATATATTGTGATATTTTCACTTTGGTCTTCTAAATCTTGCAATCTGAGGTTGTGTGGCCTTTGAAATTTTAATTATCACTTGAATCGCAAGATCTCATGTCCCCAAATTGATGGAAATGATACCGAGTTCATCTTGACTAGCTTTATCCAATTGCTGGCATTAAAGCTGTATAATGTTTTCTCTTTCTGAAAGTTCAAATGCACATGGATTTTTATAAAGGCTATAGGACGTCTCCTATGTCTAAAATTATTGAACATTGAATGAAAGGGTGTTAACTGGTTTGGATAGAGCTAGCATTTCCATCTAAGCTCATATCACACTAAAATGTGGAACATTTTATCATGCAGGTAATATTGGGCAGGGTGGAGCATTTTATTCAGGCTGTTGGAACATATGAAGATAGGATTTTTCAAAAGCGAGCTCATATTCATGAGGTACACATTTAGTTTATATGAAATTATGAAAACCTTTGTTAGTTGTACGTATTTGGGCCTTATTTTGAAAAAAACACAGCTATATATTTTTTAACTATTCAATAACCCCCACTAAGGATAGCACCCTTCCATTGGGCCAAGCTGTGAGCTTAAGAACGTTTGAATAGGAACTCAATGCCATATGAAAAATGGAAAATGGGTCAATAGCTATTTTTGTAGAGCATTTTATTAGGAAATACATTGAGCCAAGGGAAATACTTTGTTAAAACTCTGGAAATATTAGGAAATACATGTATTTTACATGCTCACACATATTTTACATGTATTTTTTATATGCATATCCAACCATATTGTATCCAATTTGTTCTCATATATATAAATATATCTATCTATTTCCTGGTAAGTTTAGCTTCTCACTGATAACTAGATGAATTATCGTAGTTGACTTCTGTTAAGTATTTGATTACTAGCAATATATTAGGTCAGACTAACCTAAGCGTCTTGTTGGTTTTTCTTAAACTTTATGCTCATTTCCTTTATATCCAAATGATGGCATAAAATATGCTCTACAGGCTGAAATAATTGTTACTGCATTTGTTTTATGGGAATGACCCATCTCCTGAAGGATACAACCTGGAAAAGTTCCCAGAAAATGACAAGAAATGGACGCCAACAAATCATTCCTAGGGAGTTCTTAGAATGGTCAGTATTTTAGAAATGGTACTAGTCTTTTCTCCAAAATTTCTTTTAGATCCCTTTGATCCCTTCATCATAATGAGTACCATTATCCACTCGATGTAGTTCAACCACATTACTCTTTTGTACTCGCCATTTTTTATGTTCAGGAAGATATTGTAGATTCTCAGTGTATGATGTTTCCACTGAAAATTCCTTCCATAATACCTTCAACCCCCACCCCCCAACATATTTAGTGAATGGTCTATTCTTGCTGCGCCTTACAGATCTTTAAAGACATTGGAATTAAGTTTCCTTATATCACTCATGCTATTTCCCAGATGCATTTCTGCAGTTAATTCTCAATTCTCATGCTTTTAAATGCTTGAATCGACAATTCACAATTCATTGCAATGATATAAAATTTGTTTCAAGGCACACTCTCTTTGTTTTCACTCTTGTTTCCCCACTCTGTTAGAACTGATCTTATGCAGGTAGCTATGTTGGTACATAAGTTATAACTTATCTTGTGTGTAATCACATGCAGCTAGGACCAACAGTTGAATTATCTGTCTACTAGAATAAGGTGCAAGATATTACATGTTTATAACAAGGCTGTCATAATTTGGCTGCTAGCTAGACTGGTGGAACATTGCTTTTTTCTATGGTCATGTGCATGCACTAATGTGTATTTCTAATCACACGGCTTATTAGGTCCTGATATAACCATAATTCCCAAGCTACATGATTTTAGGTAACCAAATTGGTACTATTACATGGCTTATCAAGTCTACATGATTTCAGGTAACCAAATTGGTACTATTACATTGTCATATTCGGATACATGCAACACTGTTTATGTTGATGAGTGTCCTTTCTGGTATTACAAAAGCCTCTTTCTCTATTGCCTGGTTCGACTATTAGATACTCAAAGTTGTGTATTGATCCTTTTTACCATTATAGAGGACTATGTAAGTTAGGTTCTCAAATTCTTAAAGGGTTATAGCTCAATGGAAGAGTGCCTGCCTTCCAAGCAGGAGGTTGGTGGTTTGATTCCTCCATGCTCTAATGATATTATAATATCGGTTAAATACTAAAAACGACTAAATTAGTGACCAAAACATGAGAGACGTGAAACTAGGCATTAAAAAGGATGCAACACATGGCGCTAGTTATGAAGCCAGACATGGCGTTGATATGGTAGCAAAATAAGACGTTACTTTGGATGCAAAACATGGCACTACATAGGAAGCAAAATATGGTGCAACAATAGAAGAAATATTTGGTGTCATTTTGGTAGCAAAACATGATGCAAAAAAGGAAGCAAAAATTGGTGCAAACTTGGAAGCAAAAATTGGCACATATTTGGAAGTAAAACATGGTGCAAAATGGAATGCTAAAGTGGCAGCAAAAATGGATGCTAATTTGGATGCTAACATGGTGCTATTAAGGATGCAAATATGGCAGTAACAAGGGTGTCATTTAAGAAGCAAAAGCGGACACTCGCTAAGAAGCAAAGTAGGACGTTATTTAGGAAGCAATCCTTGAAGTTGTTTAGGAAGCAAAGTTGGACGCTATTTTGGAAGCAAACCTTGATGTTGTTTAGGAAGCAAAGTTGGACACTATTCTGGAAGCAAAAAAAAAGACGCTATTTTGGACGTCATAAAGGATTCTATTTAGGAAACAAAAAAAGACGTTTTTTGGGACGCTTTAAGTTTTGTCCATGACATGTCCCATTTAGCATCTAGTTTGACCACTCAATGTAAAAAAAAAATTACACTAAAAAGGGACACTAAATGGGACGCTAATTCCAGGATTTGTTGTAGTGTCAAGGATCCTAAACCCACCTTCCAAGCTATATAATGGCTTACCACTGGAAAATCTTGAGAGATTACTTTCCATTGGTTAGAAACTAGGTGTATAATCTTGCTTTTGTTCCAAACCCAATCAATAATTGAGTCCGTAGAAATATATTTTTCAACTAAAATTATTTGTCAGATACTCTCCTAAGTAAAAAAGCACCAAATCAATTTGTCCATCAAAACCCATTGAAAGAAAAAATATTTTTTAATTTCCAGTGATGGCAACCTTTAGGTGAGGAAATAGTTTTCTAGCTAGAAAGATGAGATCCCCAATATTCAAGACTTTCTTTACAAAGGCAGTGAAAACACAGTTTTTTTGATATTATCCAAGATACCTTCATAATGTGTTCCATGAGATGCCAACATACAATAATTATTTCTCAAATGGACTTGATAAGAAGCAAACGCCCGCCTAGAAATCCATCTATTGCACCAACAATTTATTCTTCTTTCGATCTTGTATACCAATTAACTCTAGTGGGATTTTATATAGCTATTTGGATTAAGGTGAAATCCTAGATTCTCAATCCTTCTTCCAATAGATATATAGGGAACAAGAGAAAACACTCTCATCAATTCCTTCTAGTGAGGAAAGTATCTAGACAAAATACACCAAACTTCTCAACATTGATTTCCATCCTTGTTTATTGACAAAAATGATTGATAATCCGATGGATATATCGTCCTTCTTTCTCAGAGATGAAAAATAATAAGAACATACCATCAACAAATAAGAGATGAGTCACATCCACTTGACCTCCAAAAGAAAATCCATGAATAGTTATTTTGCTTCGTTCCTGATGTAAGGCATGACTCAAACCTTCAACAACCCCAAAAAGAAAATACGGGGATAAAGGGATGATCCATAAAGTTTATATGAATAAGAAATAGTTGTTGGAGTTATTAACTCCTACTTGTCTTGTTGATTAATGTGGTATTATTCATCATACCATAATTTTGTAATTTGTTAATGTATTTAGTCATTGTGAGTGGTTTTAGGAGGCTGTTGATACTTAGTTGGATTTGAGAGATTCTCTCCAACCAGTTTTCTATATTTAGTGTGTGGTAGTTTCTTAGTGTGGTTAAGATAACATCTCTATTTTGAAAGAAATCTTAAGGTATAAATATATAACTTTCTTTGTTCTAATAGAATGCTTAGTTTAGTTTTGTGTATGTGAAGAAATGTCTACTTTCCCATTTATTGACAATAATTTTTAAAAAAGTCCTTATTATTTTATGATTAATTGAAGTGATATATAAATATTTATAGGATAACCAAAATTACCTTTTTATCAATGAGAAATCATAAATTGTTTCAACATAGATTATTTTATGATTGAAGTGATATATAAATATTTATAGGATAACTAATATTACCTTTTTTTATTAATGAGAAATCATGAATTGTTTTCACGCACAAAATGAGAAATTGTCTAAATTGTTTTTGTTGTGGGGTAGATACATTATCAAAAGTATTGTGACTAGTTAGGACCTTATTTGGGGACATGATGGGGGATTTTAGTTCTACGGTAAACCCTAGGGTTTGGCTTTCACTGCAAACCACTTGGAGGTTGTCTTTTGCATAAAAGACCTAATATGAACCAAGTAAAAAAGTGGGAATTTCTTTTTCCTAATCAGATCTTATTTTTCTCTGTTTTTTGTGAGTTATTTTTGTATTCATTGGGATTCCACATGGCTCTTGTGGGGCCTATACATAGGAATTATCGGTCTCTTATTTTTTCTCCAGGTGGGAAGGCTATCAATGCCCTTTTGGGATCTATTCATCATCATTCCATTGTAAACAACTATGTTGATAGGGATACTATTACTTCAGATGTCAAATGTTATGATTTGGTGGAAGATGGGGTGGCTTCATCCCCGAGGTTATCAATTGAAAGTCCCTCCTTCCAAAATACTAATAGGATTTGGCTGAATGCTATAGATTTTTCTTTGTCGAGAGGCGGGCTTTCCTCTTATAGGGTTGTTAATGCTTTAGCTAATTCCACTCCAGGGTTTGATCTAAGTGAGGGGGGTTATTTTCAACTAAAGGATGCACAGACCAATGGTTATAAACCTCCCTTGAGGGAGGGACTCATTTCCAAATAAGATCATTCGGCGGGGGGTGGTTCTTGTAATTATGATTTGGTGCTTCTATATTCTTTGTCTCTTGACATGCCACTAAAGGGGGTCGTGGGGATTCTTATTTGCTCTAGTGGTGAGAATGGAACTTTCAGAAAAAAGAAGAGGCATCTGAAGGTTGAACCATATAGGAGGAGACGTCAGTTAAAATCAAAGAAAGTGAAGAAAGGTATACCTCAGCTATTGTATTGGGGAAGGATATTACTTTTGACCAGGTTATGGGTTTGACTATTAGGGATCTTTTAGGGCATTTTTAGTATATCGAATTGAAAAAACTGAAGATCGTTGATTGTACTTCAAAGAAATCGAATCCCATTATCAACTATATGCCTATGGTCATCATGCTTATGAATGGGTGGGTAGGTTTTTAGTTTCTTTCGGATGAGAGTATGCAAAGAATTTATGATCAAATATGGGTGATTGGTATTTTCTCTTTAGTTTTATTGAAGTGGCCTATGGGTTTTGACCCTTGGAAGGAGAAACATAATAGGTGTCGTTTATGGTCTATATTGTCGGGTTTTCTCCTCCATTGTTGGTATTTTGAGTCTTTTATGGTTGTGACTAACTACAATGGTCATTTTATTCGAGTGAAAGAAGATACCCTTTTGGTGCTAATAAAAGGATTCGTAGGGTGTTGGTGGAGATGGAAATGGTAGATTGTTTACCAAAGGGAATTGAAGTAGTGTCGGATGAGGTATCATTTATTCAGTGTATTGACACTTGGAAGGTGCCTTTTAGGTTCTTGGTTTGTTCACATATGGGATACCTTCGAAGTAGATTCCTAAAAGTTTAGTCAAATTCTCAGTTAGAGTTTTCTAAATCTACTTCTTTTTTAGGGGAATGTGACGAGTTGGATCAGGATATTCACCTTCCTCTTCCATTAGATTGGACTTGGACTCGCAATTTATGGGTAAGCTGAAAAACTTGCTTTCTATTCTGTTGAAATATTTTTCTCTAAATGAAATCTTATAGTGTATGAAGCTCCCTCTTCTCGAGGATGTTCAGTTGGGTAATTCCTTTTCTTGGGGGGTCGATACAAATTCTACTATTTCTTTAATGCCAAAATATTTCCCAATGAAGACTCCTAATATTGTTTATGAGGAACAAATTACCACAATATCATTACCTGGGATGGGGATTTCCTCTTATTTTCCTTTATGTTTGGATTTTTCTAAGGTAGATGATATTGCTAAGGACTCTAGTGGTATTGGTTGATCTATGGATGGCTCAACTTCGAACCAAGTAGTTATTACTTCCCCTTTGACTACTAATCCTATTCCTTTCGGTAATATTCCTTGTTTTCCTACCATTATCTCATCCTCTCCTTTTTCTAAACATTCGAATGATATCTCTTTTATTACTCCATCTTCTTATTGTAGAACATATCATAAGGGTTTAAAGTTTAAAGATCCTGTCCCCGTATTTTCTGGGAAACCTTCAAATAAGGAGGATATTATTCCTATTTCTTCCATCTATTGTCCTATTGTGACTAATAGAAGGAAAAAGGGTAAAAAATACAAGGGTGTGACCAAGTTTGGGGTCTCCTCAGGGGATAAGGAAAATTTGACAAATCCTTTGGTATCATCTCTTACACCTATTGGCTTCTCTATTAGGAATTAGTCTCCTTCCCAATATTTTGAGGTACTTAGAGCGCGATTTACCTAGGACCAGGTTCCCTAATGATATTTTTGTCCTTTAATACCAAGAGGATTGGAAACACCCTCAAAAGTCTCCTTAAAACGCCTTTTTGAGGGGGTGAATACACATATCATTTTCTTATAGGAGACTATGGCTTCGATTCAAAAGGATTGTGAATTTATTCTTAATATTTTTCCTACTTGGACTTGTTCTGGTTCTTATGCATGTGGTTAGCTGCGGGGTTTGTTAGTGGCTTGGAACCATGCTAAGGATGATCTAAATCCATTTTCTACTGTCGTTGGACTTCTAACAGAGGGGAAGATCCGTGGGCAAGACAAAAAAATATATATTTAATTAACAGTTATGGGACATATCATCATAGGAAGGAGTTTTAGTATAATATTGTCTCTACTAGTATTGTAAATGATCCCTCCTTGATCTTGGCAGGCAACCTAAATTTAAACATGTCTTCAACTAAAATTTGGGGATCGGGTAAGGTTATAGATCTAATAGCTAACTACCTCATAAATATTTTTTTATAATGTTCACCTTATAGATGTCACTCTCAATGTTTTAATTCCTATACGGACAAATAGAAGAATGGGGAAGTCGAGCATTGCAAAGAGGTTAGACATATTTGTACTTGCATATGGCATAAGGTTGGATATGGGCAGATTCAAGACATGGTCGGTTTCCACTAGTGTTTTTTTATCACAAGTCTATTGTACTTCAACTAGATTTGAGAATAAAATGATGAACTCTCCATTTAGATTTAATTGTACATGGTTAGAAGATTCTACTTTTTGTGAAATGGTTAGGACTAAGTGGATTTATTTTGCTCGACATGAATTTTGATCCCCTACGCAAAGTTTGGTTCAAAAAATGATTCTTTTTTAAAAATAGGTAGTGATATGGGAAAAGAAAAAGAAGGTTTTTAATAAATAATATTTAGTCATGATTGATGATGATAGCGAAGCTTTATCGGTAATGCTTGAGGATGATTTCGTTTCCATCTCTCAAAAAGAAAATTTGATTTGTTTGGAATCCAGGAAGGAAAAAATACTCAAGAAGGAAGAAGAATCCTGGAGATTAAAAAGTAGGGCAATTTGGTTGCCTGAAGGTGACAACAACACCAAGTTTTCAACAAATTTTCCACTTAGTGCAGGATTAACAATGCTATCTGAGAACTGAAGGATAAGGATGGTGTCTTGATTAATGATTAGAAATATTTAGAAGAGGTTGTTGTGTGTCATTTCAAGGAGATATATAAGCATAGGAAATATACTAATCTGGAATCCTCGTTGTAGGTCTTGAAGAACTATCTAAGATTTCTTCAATGATGAAGAAGGAAACAAGATAGGGGGAAAAGTTACCCTTGATGAGTTAAAAGGAGTTCTTAAAATATTTGTTGAGGCTAAGATCCCTAGGCCATATGGTTGGATGGTTGAGTTTTTCTTACATATTTTTATTTGGTTTTCCAGGACATTGTTGATGTAGTGGAGGAATCTAGAGTCAAGGGATATTTTGTGGGGCAATTTGAATGCAATATTTATTGCCCTTATCCCTAAGAAAGATAAGCCTGATTATTTTAATGATTACAGACCTATTTATTTATGCAATCTAATTTATAACGTAATTCCTAAGATTATATCAAACAGGATGAAGCCCATATTGGAAAAAAATATTTCAAAGGAACAATTTGGATTCTTATCTAATAGACAAATACTTGATGCTATGGGGGTGGCTCAAGAATGCATTCTATCAAAGTAAAATATATGAAAGTAGCCATCCTTAAGATGGAATTGATAAAATATGATGATCACGTTGACTAGACCTTTCTGATATTTATTATTATCCAGATTGGTCTCTCAGTTGAAGTTTCCAATTGCATTATGGGTTGTAATTCTTATACAATTTTTTTCCATTTTGATCAATGGATCCATGTTTTCGTTTATCAAAGGAAGTAGGGGGATAAGACGAGGATTGCCATTATATCCATTACTATTTCTCTTGGTCATTGAAGGACTCAGTTTCCTTATTGATGAAGTAAAAAAGGAAAAGACGTTACAAGGTATCAAAATTTCTAACTCTCTTTATATTAGCCACCTATTGTTTGTGGATGATGTCCTTATTTTTGAGAAGGGGTCTCTAGCTAAATGAGAGTCTTTTTAATAGTATTATCAATCCTTTTTGTGAAGCCTTTGGAATGGAACTCAATGCTCAAAAATCGATGTTCCTGTATAATATTGATGATCAAGGTATTTATGGCCAAGTCCCTGAATTATTCTTGTATCACATGACTACTTTGGACACCAATTTTAGATATTTGGGCTACTTCTTGAAACCGAATCATTACAAGATTATGGACCGGAATTGGATGAGTCGGGAAGTTGAAAAAGGGATCAACAATTGGACATACAGGTGGTTGTCTCTTGGGGAGGATTGTGTTGGTTCAGTCTGTATTGGAAGTATTCTTGTATATTGGCTCTCTTTAGCCATGATACCAAAGTCTGTAATTAACATCATTCGAAAGATGATGCTCCATTTATTGTGGGATAGAAATATTACTTCATTTAAGCTTCATTTGTCCTCGTGGGAAAGTATTTTTCTGCCAAAAAGAAATGAGAATGGGGGCCAAAAATTTTAGACTAGTTCAACTCTGCCCCGAGTATCAAGAGTTTATGGCGAGGTCTCTTCAGGGTCGGTATGTGGAGCCAATACTTAACTAGTAAATACTTAAAGAAAGATGCAGTTGTTCAGTGTATTAGGAAACCTCTAAAGATAATATTTAATTCTTATATCATTTGGAGAGGATTATCTAGATCTTTTCCGAAATTGGGGGAATGGCTTAGCTGGAATATTGGTAATGGCTCTCAAGTGGATACTGGAATCGATCCTTTTATTGGTTTTGAAGGATCTTACCAACTATCAACATCCTTAATAACATAACTACATTCCTCAAATTTTCAGTTTCTCTCTCAAGTCTGGAGGTCTACTGGTTCTGAAATATCTCGTCCGCTTTGGATGAGGACTAATGAGATGGGACTATTTGATAATGTCACAAAGGAACGTAATTCCTATGTGTTGATGATGACTAAAGATGGAATTTACTTATCTAAAAAAGAGGATGTATTGGTTTGGGATTGGGTTGGAGCAAATGACAGACTTTCGATTAAGAATTCCTATGATGCTATCTTTGAAGATCATTTGGTAACTCTTCCAAAATGGAGGGTAAAACATTTATATGGATGATTCTCATCAAACTAAAGTGTTTTGTTTGGCTTGGCTTGGAAAATAAAATCCTTACTTGGGGATATTCTCCATCACAAAGGATTCTCGGGTCTAGGTATATGCACACTATGTAGATCGGATTTTGAATCAGAATCTCACATATTTTCTCATTGTCCCTTTTTCCAAGTTGTGTGGTCTGAGTTATGCAGTTTTCTTAGTATACAGGTTGCATGGAAAGAATCCTCTTTTGAGGATTGTTTGGAAAAGTGGTTTCAAAAGAAGGTTAAATTTAAAGAGATCCCATTTTTTGTTGTTTTGGAGGTTTGGAAGACTAGAAACATGTACATCTTCGAGGACGTTATACCACTTGTATTAGTTGTTTGTTATAAAGCTATCAATTTTTACTTGGAATTTCATAAGGAGAAGAGTAACATGCATGTGAGATCTCTTATTAGGCCATATTTTGCTGCGGAGAGTCCCATTGGCTATGTTGATGGGGCTAAGAAGGATGGTGTTTGTGGAGCTCGCATGTTACTCAAGATTGAAAGGAACCATGATCTTTACTTGCCAGATGGGGGTTGGTTATGGAACTAATACAAAAGTTGAGCTTTTGGCTATGTGGGGACTTATGTGGCGGACAAAAAAATGAGGCATATTAAATTTACAGGTTGCTAGTGATTCGAAAGTAGTGATCGACTAGGTTGTTGCAAATTCAAATTTGGATGTTATTAACCTTCATGATTGGGCAGACAAAGTATTGGAGCTTAAACTTTCTTTTAGCCATATCTCTTTCTCCCATGTCTACTGAGAATTCAATTATGCAACTAACATATTATCAAAGAAGGCTATTGGCATTATGGATGGCTTGCTACACTACGAGGAATTAGTTGATCACATTATGGTAGATAAAGGATTTGTAAATTATTTATAAGATCTAGTGTATGACTTACTTTGTAGTGTCTTAGTTAAAACTATCGTAAAGACTGTAACAACTCAAGGTATGCTTAGATGGAAGACTGAGCAAATGCTTTTTTCCAGAACTTTTTTGGGTGATAGAACCACAGGTCTTTTTTATTTCTAGATCTGTAACTTTGATTCTCACTTTGATGAATAACAAGTTATATTTTTTTTCTTATTAAAAAGGTAGATTTTTTTTAACAGAAACCAAAGAACGTATTGTATTTAATTAAAAAAGGTTGTTCATAGCCATGCTTACAAAAAAGGAGAGGGCCTGCTTTTCAAACAATTTATCAAGACAAAAACCGAGTTGTCTATGCTAAATACATTGAGCAAAAAATTGCTTCTATGCCAAAAGATACAACTGAATCCCTTCATATGGTATATACGAATGAACTAACGTAAGAACAATATACAGAAACACATAAAAAACCATTTCATACTTTAATTACTTCTTTTTCTTGTCACCTGGTTCATGGACAGGTTGCACTACATAAATCTCTCCATTGGGTGATCTCTTGCAGGAGAGTCTTGGCAATGGCTGCACTGGTTCATATTAACTAGTTTCTAAACTTCTTCCTTTATGGTGTCAGCAGTCCCCATGAGCTCGCACAAATCCTTGTGATTGTCATCAATTTTAGTATCCATGAATCCCATTTAATTCGCCATCCATTTCACCTCTGCTGCGATTGCGCTTCCATCCTTAACACCCCTGCTCATTAGCTCGTAAAGCCATCAGATATGTTGCTTTATGTCCTACAGAGTTGCCTACAAATCATTCAAGGTGACATCCTTGCCATTGTTTGCCATTGGAAACCGAGAGAGGAACAAATCTGAGTGCGCAGAGGGAACGAGCTGAGTCGACTAGATGTCGAGTCGCCTTTCATTTTCATCAAGGAAAAGAAGGCCAAAGGAGGCCTGTTCCACGCCTATTCCTGGGTCGTCTCCATGAAATGCCTGAGCTCATACTTGTCTCCGAAAGCACAATAGGGAGCGAAATGCTTAAGAGATGCATTCATGCTGAAGCCTTCTTCCATGGCTCGTGCAGGAGATCTAATCAAACTTCCAAGGGGTAGGTCGCCTGGCCTGACATTTATGCCCTTCACATGGGCTACGTCGCCACCTATGCACATTGGAGAACAAATGGTTGCTGGAGAACGAGGGTGATGCTGGAAGCGGGGAGGATGAGAAGATTGGACGCCCTTCCTTGTGCATGCAAATATAGGGCTAAGGGACATAATTAATTTTTTTAATATGACCTTTAATTATTGCTAAACCAATTTTTAACTTAGCTCCTTGGTTAGCTAAGTTGTCAACTTCAGAGTTGTCACTTCTAAGAATATGATAAAAAGTGATTTGAATATTTGCGGAGATTTGTCGAACACACTCATAGATTGTTTTGATTTTAACTGCACCATGATTGTATCCTGAAGTCATTTTTTGAGTTACTTGTTTTGAGTCCCCTAGAACTATGACATTTATGATCTTATTTTGTCTCACGAGATCCAACCCCAAGAAAAGCACAAGCCACTCCGCTTCATTATTGGTTATGTGACCTATTCCCCAAGTATATATCGAAACTATATTTCCTTCGAGGTTGTAAATAATCTCACTCACACCTGCTTCCCCATATTAAAAAAATAAATAATCTAAATATAACCTACTTAATTTAAAGTCAAAATTAAAAGAAATATTTTTTTGTTTATTTTATATAAAAATGTTATAATAATTATAACTGATAATCAATTTCACCATAAAATCATAAACATTAAATTATAATCCTATTTTAACATAAAATATATTAACAACTAGGCTACTAAACAAAATTACAATCGTGAAAATGATAGCCATTCGTAATTTCGTACGATGAAGCTGTGGATGTTGACAACATAAATAATAAATAGTAAAAGTAAAAAGGTGAGGAGATAATTGAAGCACAAGTTGAAACACTTTCATGAGTGGAGGATGTTGGAAGGAAGTCTCCTCAACGTTCATATGTTGATTTTTCTCGATGCTGTCGTCCATGTTTGTTAGAATAAAAAGTGAGAGGGATACATGATAAAATGGAGTATTAATTTATACAAATTTTGAATTGAAACTACTTTCAAATGTAGATTAATGAAAGTAAATTTAAAGATCAGAATATTAAATTTTGAATTCAAAACGAGTTTCAGAGTTTTTTATTGTTATNAGTTTTTTTTCTTAATATATATATATATATATATATATATATATATATATTATATCCTAAACTTTAGATATTTTAAAATTTTAATATTAATTTTATAATTTAATTATAATTAAAAAAAGTTATTGTTATAATAACATACGTAAAATGTATTTGGTCATGTTCATGGTTTATAGGTTTTTTTATTTAAAAAAAAAACTATATAAAATATCTCGTTAAATTATTCACTTTTATTTTGAAAAGAAAAATAATGAAGTAATATTTTTCAAGTCACGATGTGAATGGTGATATGACTGAAAGAAAAGAGTAATGTTAAAAGAGTTATATTATATAAAATTATTGTTAATATTTACATAGGGGTTTAGATTATATATATAAAGAAAAACAAAATATTATTAAATAAAAGAAAAGAAAATCTTAACACTTTTTCAAAGTGGCTTCTAAAAATTTTAGAAGTAAATAATAACTCATAAAACAAAAACAAAAAAGACAATAAAATTGTTTTAAAAAATTGGAATTCCTATCTTAAAATACTTCATGAATCCTTGATGAGAGATAATATTCAAACCCTTCTTACAATGACAAAAGTTTTTTTGTTAGAAGACAGATTTTCGGGTGTTAAGTGCTTAGCAAATGGAAAATCCAAAGACACTGGAGGCTACCAAGCCAAAATATTAAAAATTGGAGGGCATGCCCTCATCTTGCACATCCACAAAAACTCTTTAATCCAGCGGTGAAGCAAGGATTTCCTACACCTTGGACTCAAAGCCTCATTATTCCTATTTTCAAAAGTGGTGATAAAATTGACCCCTCTAATTATCGAACTATTATGATTAGCCCTCTCTTCACTAAGTTATATGGTATTATCTTAGAAAAGAAGATCAATGAATGGCTAGAAAGGGAAGGTAAGCACACTAAAGGCCAAGCAGGTTTTAGAAGGCATCATTCAACCACGGACCACCTTGTTACGCTTAGGATCATTGCAGAGGAATGCAAGTTTGGCCTATTTTGTTGCTTTGTGGATTTTAGAAAAGATTTTGATACAATGCCTATAAATAAAACTTGTTAGTCTCAATAGTTACATGGCATGATGGGTTATCGATAGAGTCCATATCTGTATCCTTGAGTGTTAAAAATCACATAACACCATTTCTAATAACTTAATTGTGGAATGAATCAAATTCTTACCCTATTATGGTTGTATAGAAAAACTTTAATAATCATGTATACAATACTTAACCTGTTATAAAACATCTCTATTTTTCTTCTTATTCAATGTCATAAGAACATTCCATATAAATTATTTGCTTGTAATTCTAGAACTACATTGATTGCTCAAAGGTTAATTCACACACATACTTATTAATCTTAATCCTACATACTATAAATGCAAATCTATTAAATTTTACTATATCAATTAATATGCAAGAATTTCTATACCAATCTAGGTATTATAATTATATAATCCATTATTTATATATAAATAATGAAGTATTATTTTAACAAAAGAGGATTGTGGAGTATTAACTTGGGTCAATTTGAATAAATAAGACACATAAGATATAAATGCAAAAAAGAGACATCTATATACGTGATTCATCTCAACTAGAGTCTACGTCCACAAAAAATTGTTAATCTTTTTATTATTGTATTCTTTAAAAAGAAGTACAATTATGGAGTACATTCACTACCATTTGCATTCCTTTTATTCACAAGGTCTCTTTCATTAAAAAAACATTATCAAATTACTATCTTTTCTTTTTTAAAACATGGATAATACCATCTTAAATAAATTCAGAATCGTTTGAGTATAACTATCCAAATGAAGATTGTAAAATATTACATATACAATCTTACCACGATCCCCTTAATAGATATTAAGATTAGCTTTAAATAACAAATCCATACTTAATAATAAATTTAACTTTTTTACTCATTTATAATAAACAAACAAAAGTTTAAATCTCAACATGAATGGCTTTCTTAAAAGAGACCACCGAATAAGTTAATAAAATATTATTAGCTTTCATAAAAGTATTATTATATAATTTATATGAAACATTTTCATAAAAAGTCGTTAACAAATGGTAATAATAAACTTTTTACAATTTATATTGTCGATAGGTTGTTGTACATTCTGGAGTTATGTTTCTTTTTCAGAAGGAAAAAAGCTTGTCCTTGATATTCATAAAATGAATCAAAGGGCATCTAAAGTGCCATCCTTGAGTAAGGGTTACAATCATACAAGATCAATGAGAGAGTATCAATATACTGTAAACCAATTATAAGTCTCAACCCAACAAGTTGTCGAGGGGGAGATCCAAAAACATACCCATCAAATACATAATTCAGTCAAAGACACAAAAGTGAACATGTCCATCTAAACCCATCTCCACCATGAACATAAGAGTGCATCGCTGCTATCAGAAGGTGCCTGCTCCAATCCATGAAAGAGGTGCTAAAAAAGAATAAATGGAGAACAAGCTCCAACACCGAGCTCAAAAGAGCTTGAAAGTGTCATGAGAGACCATAAGGCTTTCAAAAATTTCAGAATAGATATTAGAACCAGGAGCCAAAGACATGGCAGACTTCGATAGACTAGCTGCAAGCTGATTATGTTCATGATAGATATGACAGAAAGACAAGTTCAGTTCTGGAATTACTTATCCAAAGATAAAAGATTTGCTTTCTTTCCTTTACCACATTTAGTATACCATAAAAAGTCGTTTATCAATTAAATATATACATTTATTATAACTCCTTTGTTATAGGAACAATCTAAAAATATATGAATTAAACATAAAGTAATGTTCTCCTCGTTGAACTTATTATTTAGAATATTAAGTAGAGTTAAATAAAATATTAGCACATATATAGGGTCAACCCTCCCACGGGTATCGCTCTCTTATATAGAAAGAATGCAACTCAACATTAGTTCCATTAATTGGAGTAACCGAATTATTTAAACTAGCAATTGCCCCAAGGAAGGTGCAATAATACACCGTTAAGGTAGTTGTTAGCGGGTAAGCGAGGAAAAAAAGTGTAACATTGAAGTGAGCCAAAAAAAAATGGAGCACTTCAATGTATTGAAAAATCAGAAAATTAACAGTTTAACATTACATTATACAGTGAAGATGCCATTGCATGGGAGAAATATATCTGATGAACAAAAGAAGCCAATGTGTAATAATAATATGGAATTACTTGCTGTCCATGTGGCTCCAAAGTTCATAATTGTGCTAGCATAGGTTGTCAAAACAGCTTGGAAAACAAACATTTGACAACGGTTTATATAGTTCTAACTTCTCACATTACCAAAAGTCTTGTTTAAGGAGTAGACATGATAGCACTGTATGGCCAAAATGGTACAAATTTGAAGACATTTCCTGCACTTCACAAATACAGAAAAGAACATCAAGAAGAGTAAAAGCAAAGATTTTAGTATATATATACATTTGATAATTCAAGGTAATAACAAAGTATTAGTGAACACTCTTGATAGTGTACGATAAGTAGCCAAACTAACGACTATCAATCCATCATACATCAATCGACACACTTGAAGACAATATCAGTACCCATGATAATGTTTTTGATGATACAATGAGCTGCCAGCCATGATTCAGTATCATCCAATCCATCAATAGATGATTGAAACAATTGCAAACAAAGTATTTATCAATAATTACATCTCTAGCCAACACCTGCAAATTCTGGAATCTTGACAACTGTGCAGATTCTAGAATCTTCTGCAATGGAGCCTGGAGGTACTGTTGAGTCTTTGGGAGATTTGGCGGTTAAATTTGGTGCCCATGAGGCAACAGATTCTGGCCTTATTAATGGAAAACTGGCATTACAGATTGCAATCCCAACAAACTCTTTTCCACAGAGTTTTAAATTGTTTCCATACCTGAATCCTTCTTGCATTTGTTTAAAACCTAAAAAATACAAGAGAAACCACACTATATCAACCCATTTTTGTCATAAAAATATACTAGAAACAATTCTTACACTCAAACATACAAATTGAGGTTCTGGTTATCCATCAACTCTTTGCATTTATGTGGACAGATGTGTAGCCATGTATTGAATCTAGATGGTGCATCGGGTATATTAAACTGTACACTAACAGTCCCAACTCAGGTGAATCTAATATGCACCCTGCACTAGAAGGAAACCTCGCATTCATAGGTTCAAACTGAGGGTGCAGTGATCCATCAAATTTTCGTGTTTGTATGTTCCACTTCCTATATGTGTGACAGTGCATTGAATCTGGTGCATTGGATACATTGAATAGGGACATTAGCAGTCTAAATTCAGGTGACTCTAATATGCACCTTTCACTGGAAGCAAATCTTACATCCATAGATTCAAACTAAGGGTGTGGTCATCCATCAATTTTCCATGCTTGTATGTGCCTAAAAGTGTAATATATGTGTATATACCTAGCAAACCATATAAACTGTGATATGCACCATACCCAATGGACATGTTCAAATTGAGGGTGTGATGATCCATCAACTCATGTTTATGCATGACTATATGTAACGGTGCCTTAAATCTAAATAGTGCATTGGTTGTATTGAATATGGACACCAACAAAGATCCATTGAAACTTGGATGACTTTTCTATGATATGCACGGCATAAAAGACATGCTTCTCCAAAATGCAGACAAAATGACTATGGTTTGTTTGACTTAAACTTGCAAAATGAAGACTAATGCTATGAGTTATCATAAAATAACAAACTTATCAGTTATCCTACTCCATATTCACAAATGTCAGTAAGTCATGAGTTTCAAATAAGTGAACATGCAGTATAAAATGGCATGAGAATCAAAGTAACTAATGACTCCACCTAGCCCATTCCTCAAAGAAATATATTTTATCCATGGCTACTTTTCCAGAAGTAGAGAAAACAAAGAGTATAATTATAATTATCGGAGAGGAAAATTTTGAGAAATGATATTATTTTCCCTTGTCTTTAGAAAGTTGGGAATAGGATCCCTTTACCTGGGAAAGCATAAAAAACAGTCATGTATGGTGATACCTTCATTTGTATCTGTCGCCTGATAGTGTCAAGCGGGTAGCACAAAACTGTAGCAAAAGAGGCTGAAATAATAACTGTGGTAAAAGAAGCCTCTGTCTTCTTCCTATATTCCTCTGGAAGAGACTTCTTAACTCCGTCATTTGAACAAATGAAGGTGTGAGAAACTAAAGTAAGCAAGACTAGATAAATGTTAAACACGTTGATCTAAAATGATATTCCAAAAGTCATGTGCCTCTATCATGCAAACTTCTTGTTGATTCAAACCTTTTAAACACGATAAAAATTTATTTGGGATCATCACATATAGAATATCATATATTTCAAATAATAAACTTCAAAGAACACATACGGACTAGAATCTAGACTCACAAGTCAAAAATATAGAAGTTGACAGCAATGTAGGGTGCAATGCCAATAAGAGATGGCCCAAGTGCTCTGTAAAATTATGCAAATCCTTCCTCTCGCATCATATTTATGGCAACCTCCAAATTAAGAGGAAGCAGATAAAGAATAGATGGAATCAGTCTTAAGGCAGAAGGAATGTCAGGTCAAAACAAAAGAAAATAAAAACACAAATACTGAGCCTATATGAAGAATCAGTACTTGCCTCATGGTTTTGCAGGCTGGATCAACAACACTATCGAATACAGTGCGCACTATATCCCAAGGGATCACTTCCAGCATCTCCAAAACCTAAATAACGTCCAGGATATGAAATATAGAAGTAAACTTTCAAGTCATTTAACAGTTAATCGTTGGAAAGATGCAAACTACTTACAAGCCTTCTGCGGAGTTCAGTTGCAAGTTTATCAAACAACAACGGTGGAGGCAACTCTGCAAGCATTAAAATACATAATTCATAAAAAGCATGAAAAACGTAAGAAATTATATATAAATGAAAGAAGTAGAGATAAATTACTCTGCTCATGCAATGCTGGTAATGATATGTCTTCCTTGGACAAAGTGTAGGAGCAAGCATCATCCCGTGCATCTCATTTGTATCATGAACATCTTGCAAACATTTATCAGCAAGGTTTCTCATTTTCCCATCCTGCAAAATTGGCCTTGCTTGGTTTCAACACTCGCGGAAGGTTAAAAATGAGCCCATTAGGATAATAAATAAACATGGAGTTGAGAGTCAACTGTTAAAACCAAAACATACCGACATAATCAGGCTTTCTTGACCCTTGGGATTTCTTGTATTGATTGACTTCATTCCAGTTATTTTCTCGAACAAATGCATACACATCCGTCTTGTCATTAACCTTTCCATAAACAAAATATTCTGCAGCAAGATACCTGTTAAAACTACACTCACAATTAGTGAACAGAACCATTACAAGTTGGATAGCCTTAATCTCAAAACGGCCAGTTGAAATTAAGATGCTTCGATATCCAAATGCTACTAAAAAGTAGCAGAAACTGATAAATGAATATGTTGGTGCCCACAATGCTACCCCAAAATCTGACAACTATTATAATTAAAGCCAAATTAATTATGCTAAAAATTTTCGTTAGTGCATAATTCCAAGTTTCAATTTTACAACTCTAAATCACTAAGATTTCTTGAAACACAAAACTCTCAAAAGTAGTCTTGAAGCTTACAGAACTCTCAAAATTAGTCTTGATGCTTATTGCAGTAAAAAGATTTATACTTGTGGTTTAGAGTCTTAGACTATTAAGAAAGAAAGATCTTGTGAAATATTTTACATCTCCATGAATGGCAAATTGAGAAAATCCATTATGCAAGTCATATAATACTTTAGCAACTTCTATAACCACTTTCAATCGCACTGTCCACACAACTGACCTCTCATTGCCTCCTGAAATAATATATAGTTAATCATTAGTGCTATAACCAGATCTCAAAAAAGAAAATGAAAGACCTTGCCATACAATAATGACATTGATTCTTAAAATGTACAACTACTTAATATTTGTGCATGTTTACATGAATTTTAAATGCAAAACTATTGAATACATACAATGAATATTCTCTTCAAGGTTTCCTCTGAACACAAAATTATATATAGTCAATAATTAGTGCTATACCCAGATCTCAGAAAAGAAAATGAAAGACCTTGCCATACAATAGTGACACCGATTCTTAAAATGTACAGCTACTTGATCTTTCTGCATGCTTTCATGATATTTAAATGCAAAACTATTTAATACATACAATGAATATTCTCGTCAAGGTTTCCTCTGGACACAAAATTATACACCAGAAGGTTGTTAAGTCTTTCAATAGAGTAACCAATAAATGTAATGATGTGGTTGTGCTTTAATAGAGTAAGAATCTCCACGTCAGAAACAAGCTCTAGCTCTGTTTTGGGTGAAGATCTAAACATTTTTATTCACATCCATTGCCCATCAAGAAGAAATCCTCTGTTCAATTGAGTCCACCCGTCTTAAAAAAGAAATTTTCCATTCAAAGAAGAAGCATAAAAATGAAAAACTCCAGGAAGGAAACAAGAAATGCAACCTGTTGAAAATCCAAAAGTGACAAATTGCAACTCATGATATGTAAAATGCTTGCAGGTTTTACTTCAACAAAGATACACCAATCTCCTTGCCAAAAAACTTTCTTCTCGACTAGAGTCATTTTGTTGACTGAAAGGAAACCCAGCTTCTTAAAATAATGGCTGAATTTTTTCTACCTCATTTGAAGACCAAGCCTCATGTGCATAGCTGCAAAACTACTCTGTAATATGTCTTTCAATCAAAATTTCTCCATTTGTTTAGGCATGCCTATTTGGCAGCATTCTAAAGCAGGCTGCATTTGATGTTCCCTTTCTTCCTTTCTTCCTGAGAAGAAGGAACCTACTTGGGAAGACAGGGAGGGATGCACAAATCGAGGAGGACTGTAGAAGTTTTGAGAGACCTACAGGTGTTTACCACCATCCAAAAAGTCCCAAAGTTAAGGGGAATTAATCATGATTCATAAGTGCTGGATGACTTTGCTTTGCAACCTCAGAAATTGTCTATGGCTGAACAAGGACAACCTGCACACCAAAAATAGATGAGTGTAAAATAAAGACAAGAAAATATTATGAGAAATAATAAATGCACAAAATATTGTGAGAAATATGGAGCAGAGATCAAAATATATTCCAGGAAAATCATACATGGATTTTGGACCAAAAGAGAACTCATATCTACCATTTCAGGAAAAAACGTGATTTGAAGACACCTTTGTCTCATTATGGTATGCTATCATTATTGCCTCACTTCTACAAGAAACCGCCATGATTCACCTTCATGATGATACTGACACTTATCACAATGATTAATATTTGAATGTTGTCGCAGTATCGGCGTCTTCCATCACTAACAACTAGTATTTCTTAACATCGGCGATCGGAGCCCCAAGACTGAACAAGTCACTTCCCATTACTAACTTGTCGACGATCGGAAGCAGTAATCTGTAATGCATCGAAACCTCAAGACACTATGTTGCCGCAGTGTCGGTGCTTTAGACCTCTAGCTTCGCGATCGGCAATCAGAAGCTTTATCAACTACCTCGTCGGAACTTTATACCATTGTGCTGCCACAGTGTTGGCACTTTAGACCACTAGCTTCGCGATCAGCAATCCGAAGCTCTATCAACTATCTTGTCGGCGCTTTAAACCACTATGCTGCCGCAGTGTCAGCACTTTAGACCACTAGCTTCGCGATCGGCGATCGGAAGCTCTATCAACTACCTTGTCGGAACTTTATTCTAGAATGTTGCCACAGTGTCGGCGCTTTAGATAACTAAATCTTTGATCGGCGCTTTAGATAACTAAATCTCCGATCGACACTTTAAACCACTATGCTGCCGCAATGTCGGCTACATAGAGAACTAATTCTCTGAAACGTTGAATGATGATTTTTTTAACTTACACGACTTTCTTGTAGCGCCTGTGTGCATTTGTTTTTGACTTGCACTACAAGAAAATTCAAGTTAATGATTTTCAAAAATTAATCTCATGATATAGGTTTAAACTTGGTTTAGGAGTCCTATTTAAACTTTTATGCTATTTTTTAGATTTTTTTAATCCATATAAGCCTTATATAAGCCCTTTGATCATGAAATTTGCCCCATCCTTTGGTCCTAACTTTATTTCCCAACCTCCTAATCCCCCCCCCCAAAAAAACATATTATATAATGACCATGAAAGTCTTGTGAGAAACAAAAAAAATCTCACGAGAAATAGTAAACAGAAATTGGAAGATATTATAAGAAACTTTCATCAAAGTCGAAAAAAATGATTCCTAAATATGGCAATCCACAATCATTCGACAAATTTATACTTTTGTGACTTGGGTCATGAATTGCATGTCCTCAGTTTCTTTCTCAACCTTTATAGCATGGCATCAGTATGCCAAGGGGCTGTCCACTTTTACCCTACCTCTTCCTTTTGGTGGTGGAGGGAGTAAGTAGAGCATTAAAGGAGGCAATCACAACTAGTGGTCTACAAAGGTATAAAATTTGCTTCACATGTAACTTGTCTCATTTACTTTATGGGTGATATTTTGATCTTCGGTGAAGGATCCAAAAGGGGAAGGTTCAAAATTAAACGAATTCTTAGAGACTTATTGCATCACCTCAGGCATGAAGGTAAACTTGGATAAATATACCATATCTATATTGGTAATCCCTAATACAAATCAATATTACTACATTACCTTCTTTCCTTTTCATATTCTGGAGTGGGATGGGTTTAAAATATCTTGGTTTTCTTCTTAAACCAAATGATTATCAAAAGCAGGATTGGTCTAGGTCGTTCCAAAAAGTTATGAATAGGCTGAATGTATGGTATAAATGTTGGCTCTCACATGGAAAAAGATTGGTCTCCTTAAATCTGTGGTGGAGGCCATACTTGTGTACTAGTCTTCACTTTCCTAGATACCTATATTTTGGAGTCGATCAAAAGACTCAATTTTGGATTTTTGTGGTCTCACACTAAGGAGAAGAAAGGCTTTGCTTGGGTAAAAAAATGCAAAAAGATAGCAGTCCCAAAGTGTTTTGGGGGGTTGGGGCCTTAAGAACATATTTCCCTTCTCTAAAGCATTGGCTACATTCGCTATCGAGACTTGCTCGGAGGCTGGTTCAAAGTAAAGGTTATTGGTGCACTGTGGTTAAAGCTAAATATATTTACCCAACCTCAGTCAAGTAGATTAGAAATCCACATTAATATTTTCATACTAGTTTGGTATTTTGGAAAGCAGTTCTACATGCTTTGGGAGTTGGCTTGCCTGGCGAATAGGGGAAGGGTCAAGAATTTAAGTCGTTTAGATCCATTGATTAGAGTGGGTATAATTTCAAACTTCCACTTCACATTTGAGGACTAGAGGGGTATATACTTTGAACCAAGTGGCAAATCATGATAATACTGCTATTTGGAAACAAGGATGATTATCTACCAAAGAACTAGAACGAACTTACCTCATAAACAATCATGTTCAATTAATGGTGGAGGAGGATTATTTGGTATGAACCCTCAATCCCTTAGGCCTATACAGACCTGCCATTAAATATAAGTCACTTGCTGCAAAATGGAATCAAGATCCAGTTCAATTGTGGTGAAATAAGTCTAGAAGTTTAAATATCCATACAAGTATTGTATAGTTAGTTATGTGGATGCTATTAAACAACAAAGTTCCCACCTGGGACATTCTACAGAAGCGAAACATAAAAGGTCCAGGCTGGTGTAGTCGTTGTATCGAGATGGTAGAAACAATTCCTCATAAATAATGAATTGCTCTTCCACTACAATGGTTTTGAGGGAATTGGATGAATTGTACCGGTGCCTCTTTGTAATCAGAGTTGCACAATATGGTTAGCCCAAAATTTATATTCCAATTCAACAATGGAATAAACTTACTTTCTTCAAACAATCAAAAGTTCCAAAGCCATTACGACAAGTGAATGATGAGATTGTTAATAGGACAATTCCCTAGGCTTATTTCGATGGGGCCATCTACCAAGCTCTAAATAATGGGCATGCCATGTGGCTTGAAGTGAGGTAGCACCTATCATGGGAATCTTTCTTTGAGTTTATTTTAAAGAACATCTAGGTATTGGTCTGCCCTAAACTCCTCTTAAAATTTTCCATTAATTAAACTGTGGAAAGCTTCAAGTCTTTAATGACTTAATGCTAGTGATAAAATGGGTTAAGTATGCTTTCAAACTTCAAAAACCAATTGTGTCCCTTCTTCTAGACCAAATCAAATAAGTTGTTAAGGTTTTTTAAGAAATCTCTTTTGTTTAAGTTTATAGGGAACACAACTCAAATCCAATGACTTGCCAACCATTGTTGTCTAGGGTCACCTTGGTCTTTATTTTGACTTTCATGTCTTAAAGGCAACATCTCAATTAGAAAAACCTAGGATTGCTCTAATATTATGAATTAATTATTTTATAGTGTTGCTAATTTTAAAGTTTAAACCAACCCCTTCTTGTTGTTGTTGCAAAGGTAGACATTTATCCTTCTTAGCATGAAGCTTGTAATAGTTATCAGTGGGGTGGACATAGCTCTTTTGATATATGAAATACTTCTTCCCATTACGTTCGAAAGATGGCTTCTTTGAACCTTTGTTCTATCCATCGTTTCCTTTGTTACTATTAGACTCCTAAGAAGATGAAATTTACTTTCACATGAAACTCTCCTTTTGTGATTGTTGTGAGACTATTGTATCTTCTTAGAAGGTACTTTATGCAACTTGGACACTCCCTTTAATTCCATTTAGAATGCACGATAG
The DNA here is from genome assembly GCA_001517045.1 of Pseudotsuga menziesii. Taxonomy (NCBI): domain Eukaryota; kingdom Viridiplantae; phylum Streptophyta; class Pinopsida; order Pinales; family Pinaceae; genus Pseudotsuga; species Pseudotsuga menziesii. Next base: position 14,560 of record LPNX010884169.1, on the reverse strand, counting down.
AAGTGACATTGAGTAACTCATGCTTGCCTCATAGATGTTTGAGAAACAAATCAATGAAATTAATACAGAGGATTTCATCATTATTCTCCACTTCAAGTTTGATGGATATCCTATTTAAAGTTTGATGGATATCCTGTTTAAAGTTTAGATATTTGACCAGTAATTTTCCAAAGATGCAATTAGCGGGACAACAACTCCCATCTCTAGCGAAGAAGATAGAAATTCTTCCACATTGCAAACATGATTTTTCCAACACATGATGGTTGATTGGAGGCTAATATGTACTTGTATTTATCTCTTTAACAAGTCACAAATTCGTAAAATTGGAGTTAGACAAAGAGGAATTTTCAACTTCTAAAAATTAATTATACATTGTAGTTGATTGGAAGTGATTCTCTCAAGAAGGGATTTTCCATTTAGTTTTTTTTCTTCTCTTGAGCTTCTGGGAGACAATGAAGACACAATTTCAAAGATAAAGTCTTGTGGGATCTCAAACCTCTTTTCCAAATGATATTTTTCCCATGCAATTCTTCATTTTCTATGTCCAATTTTTAAGATGTCCAACTTATAAGGAAATGATTCTAGTTGTTCATAGTATGAAATGTTGAAAACTTGAAGCCTACAAATATGACATATCTTTTCTGCCAAATTCTGGATGGGGAGATGACTTGATGTAAGAAACTCAACTATTGTACATTGCCCCAGGTAGGTTGGTATTGAATACAGTCACATGTTTAACAGATTGAAAACATTTAGAGAGATCAAGTTGACCACAAATCCTGATGGAACCAATTGCATTGTTTTACAACATATCATCAGACTGACAGGTTTTAGGTGTGTGAACTGAATGGGTAGATAGTCAATAGAATCAAATACAAGTGATATCCTTTTCTTGCTATCCTCATCTTGAATATGTGGCAATATTTTGAGATTTTTTCCAGCCACAATCATAACATTATGTTCTTTATCACAAATATATGCCATATCACGACTAGCTTCGTGAAATCTTATACAGTACTTTGTCCCTACTTGCTTGATCTTGTTTTTTACATACTGGGACAAACAACTGTCTTCAAGAAGCCAATAGAAAAAGGCCTGTTGTTGATAAGTTTTCTCTCTTGTTGGGAGAGTTAAACCCACTCGATCCCAAACCCCACAATATTTGAATTTATCTACATTAGTAAATTCTCATTACAGATTTCTGAAGTATATAACAACAAATAGAAAGTAAGTAATGATCATAATTTTAAGCCTTATTTATGTTCATTTCCAAATTAGAACAACCTACAATTAAGTCTCAAAACATCCCATATGCCCATTACAAAATATAGGCACTTGTACCACCTTTAAGCCACCATAATTATCTGTACAAAGCTCTTTATTTTTCTTTTGCAAATCAGATCTAGAAATTACAGCCATTATCATCCTCCAGATCTTACCCACAAAGTGTAGTGACATCTTGTCTTTTGCATCTAAAACTAGACTAAAAAAAATACTGCTATATAAATATGCACTTTCCAGCTTCAGAAAACAACTAAAGAATAGATTTATATAAATTCATAACCTCTTTTGATTTCTGCAGATAGATATGGAAATTACAATTTATATTCTTATTTCAAAACTAACTTTGAAACTGGGTAAATTAGTATTTTTTTTGCATTTAGCACCGGATTTCTTTGTCCCATAAATATCCAAAATCCTTGAGACAGAGATATAAAAAAGTCCCTGAACCATTCTATACTCATAATACATTTCTAGACATAGTGAAGACACAGAAATGCCCTTTTGTTGGTAACCACTAACCAGCCATCCTAAAGTGAGGGAAAAGTGCCAGGCCTCTTCTGAGTTCCACTTGGAGTTCCAATCAATGACTACTTTGCACCTTAAGCAAGCTGTAATACATCAGCAAGAGTGGCTGTAGAATCTGCTTCAATAAGGCTCATACAGGGGTGAGCATCCATACTGTTGTCTACAACTCATGTTCAAGTACCTTTAAAAACTTCAAAGTGAAGTACAAGCTAGGAGAGAAAAATACATCCTCTTCATACCCTTCTTTATATAGAGAGTTCATACTATAACTGGATAGCTAATCTAAAGAAGCAATAACATGAATAGTACTAGAAAAATATGTGACTCATCACTACCATCATCCAAAGGATGTCAAAAATATAACAACACAGAAAGCTCAAGTGCTGAGGGCTAGAAAAGATAGAAAGTGCCCTGATCAATACATTCACCATTGGTGAATTCAACAAACTGAAGTTGGCCCTGAGCCAGTGTTAATGCTTCTTTGGATAAGCAGTCAGCCATTGTATTGTGCTCTCTATATATGTGAATGGCAGAGAGTTGCATGAAGTCAGATTCCAAGTCTCTAATACAATGACACCATCCATCAAGAGAAAGTAAAGTAAGTGTTGATCTATGATTGAACCAGTTGATGATCACAGCAGAATCCCCATGAATATGTAAAGAAGGTAGGCCCATGAATTTTTCACAGTGAATGAGTATCCACAAGGCCAGCAACTCTTATCTGGTATTAGTGCTCAAGCCTACTCCCAACTTGAAGCAAAAATAGTGTTCATTACTGAGCAATAGATGAACACCAATGCCACCCAAATGATTTGTTGAAGCTCCATCAAAGAAGCATGCAGTAAAATTCAGAGAAGGAGCTGATCCAATATTTCTCCTATTGTTTTTCATCTGTAGTTTGACCGAATAGCGCTGTAATAGATTCTTGATGGAGAGAACAGTAAAGTAAATATCAGGTTGCAAATCCTCAAAAATATATTTGTTCCTGGTTATCCAAATTTGCCAAGCAAGAGAAAGAGGAAGATACTTTAGAGTATTTCCTAAGCAGATCCAAGAAGAAACATTAAGATGATAATTTGTTCCCCTCCAGAAATATGGAATGTCAAGAGAAGATCTTATGAGAGCAATAACTTTCCTAGTGAAGCTGCAATTATGGAATAGGTGGTCAACACACTCTAATGTTGATTTACATAGACAGCACCAGAATGGTCCAATCCAACCTTTTTTTATCAAGTTGTCACATGTGTTGATCTTATTCAACAGACTAAGCCAAAATAAATAGACGATCTTGAGTTGCATGTGAAATTTCCAAATATTGATCAAGAGATCGCCCGGTCTGTTAGTAACAAGGGTATTTGCAATAAGATCATACATGAGATTTGCTTTTACCATACCTGAAGACTTATTATACATCCATACCAGTTTATCAGGTATATGGCTGATACGTATCCCCCCATGCTACAAACCTTTGATATAGTTGGACCAGGATTCTTTCCATAGACCACCCAGCTCTAGCCCGTCAGACACGATCCAATAATCAGTCGAGGAAGTGGCAATGCCTCTATTGAGTACATCAAAGAGGGTAAGTATACCATAATATTCCAAATATGATCTAAGGTCTTATGGAAGAGTGTATTCAGTGGAAACACTAGAAATGGGGTCAATGTCGACATTGATATTTTTTCCATTGCCAATCTTCCATCCAAGATATCTAGTGATCCATGACATAGCACATATGAATCCATTCCATATATGAGAGGTACCTTGGACTTTGAAGTTCTTCTGTCTGAGCCAAATATCAACAGGTAAGTTCTTAAGGTATTTGTGCTTTATGATTTGAGACCACAATCCTGCTCCGTTAAGAACAAGGCAGAGGCTTTCGCTATGTAGGTCCAAACTGAACCACTCTAGATTCTTGATTTTCCATCCCTTGAGAGTATTGGGCTTGGAGATGGATAAACAATATACCAAATGATACTTCAGTTTACCTTGCGAACAACCCCATAAAAAATTAAACATGTATCTCCTGATGTAGGTTTGAATAGTGCAGGGCATACGAGAAAGTGTGAGCCAGTACACAGCAAGACTCATCAAGACAGATTTAACAAGTACCAATCTACCACCCAGAGAGAGTAGCTTGTAGGTCCAATTGCTCAATTGTTTTTCGAACTTCAGTAAAAACCATCTCCAGTCCTTTATGCCATACCCCAGTGGCTTGAGGTAGTATCCCAGGTACTTAAAACCAACAGCAATAGGTTCCATCTTGTAAGGCATGAGATTAAAAATTTGTTGTCTAACCAGATCCTCGATGTTCTTGTAAATAAAGGAAGACTTATCAGCATTGATCTCCATACCGGTTGCACAACATAAAGTGTCAAGAATAATCTTATAATGCTACCACTCAACCAATGTGCCTGTGCCAAAAAGGACTGCATCATCTATAAAGAGGAGATGAGTAAGATATAGACTGGGAGCAATTTTAATGCCTGATATATCTCCTAAGCGTTGTGCCTGAATGATCAATAGACTTAAACCTTCAATGATCAATATGAATAGGAGAGGAGACAGAGGGAATCCCTGTCTAATACCTCTAGACACAGGAAAGAAATTCGATGGGATCCCATTGATCGGTACAACAAAGTTTGCTGACTCAACATAGCCCATGATCCAATTGACAAAGCTGCCAGGAATACCAATTTGAAGAAGGACCAACCTAAAAAAAGACCAGTTGACTCTGTCAAAAGTCTTTACCAGATCAAGTTTCAGGACCATTACATTCTGATTTTTCAGTTTTGATAGTATGGAGAGCTTCTTGGACAATACCCACCAATTCAAAGATCTGCCTGTCTTGCAAGAAGCCAAACTGATGCTTGGATATAGCCTTATCAAGTACTACCTTAAGTCTGACAGCAACCAGTTTGGAGATGGTATTATAAATCAGATTACATAAGGAAATGGGCCTATACCCTGCTAGGGTAGAGGGTTTATCACACTTAGGTATAAGTGTAATAAAGGTGGCATTGAGAGTACCGATGACCCTACCTTCAAGCCTAGAATGTTCGATGACCTTCAGAATATCCTACCCCAACAGGTGAAAAAAATGTAGGTAGAACTCCACCGTCAACCCATCAGGCCCGTTCCTTTTATCTTTTTTAAACCCCTTGAGAACATCTTCTACTTCTTTAAGAGAGACAACAGACAACAGAGGGTCCTGATCCTCTTTCTGTACAAAGGTTGGGAAAAGGCTTATGACTTTGAGTTGGGACTCAATATTGGTTTTACCATCGTCAGAGAAGTGTTGTACACCCAAAGACTTCAATTTTGTATCGTCCTCAATGGTTTCCCCAGACTGATTCTGAAGTGACCAGATAGCTTTGTGGTTCCTCCTAGCAGAAGCAAAGGAGTGAAAAAGTTTGGTGTTGGCATCTCCTTCCTAAATCCATTCAACTCTACTTTTGAGCTTCCAGGTGAGTATCTGATGTGAAAGCAAGGAATCCTTTCTACTTTTCAAGTGATCAAGGGAGGAGGAAGCTTCCTCAGAGAGAATACCAGAGTGGTGAGAAGCAAGGAGAGTGAGTACAGCATGGTCAACCTCAGTGATCTCCTTCGATATTTGAGTATTTTTCAATTTTTCCCAAGTCTTAACTTCATTTTTGAGTCTCTGGAGCTTATAGCAAAAGCCAAACATGGGGCTAACATAGGGAGCAGGTGCCAACCAAGAGGAGGATACATAGTTAGTAAAATCATCATCAAGGAGCCAAGCACGATTGAACTTAAATGGGTACAGATGACATTTTAGTCTGAAGTTCCACTCAAGACAAACAGGGTAATGGTCAGAGATTTTGGAGGGTTGGATCTAGGAGTGATAGCATCCCAAGGTCGGGATCAGATGTATAGAGGCAAGGAATCTGTCCAGTCTTTTGCTAACACCCTCAGGTCCTACTCTGCCATTTCTCCAGGTAGGTCCAATCTTGGAGGGAGCTATATCAACCATATGCAAAGTGTCCAGAATCTATGGAAAGTATAGAGAGTGATGATCCATATGTGCATGTTTACCCCAGATCTCAAGATCAGAGATAGTGAAGTTTAGATCACCCGCTAATATGAAGTTAGGATAGTTGAAGATACCTCTTGCAACAGCAGAGTCCCAAAAGGTTATTTTGTTTGCATAGGGTCCATCACAGTTGACTATGGAGAAGACAGAGTCAAGGCCTCTAAAAAAGCAGTAAGAAGAATACCTACATAGGAATGATAGGCTTTACAACGTATCAGGCTAGGGTTCCAAGCCGATAGGATACCCCCAGAAAGACTAAGTGCATCAATTGCACAGAATTTCCAACCTGGCTTCATGAAAGCAAGCAGACAGAGGGCAGTAATATGATCACACATCATTTCCTGCAGAAGGATAATGTCAAGGTTAAGTGATGTAAATAATTCTTTGAGGGCTTTCTGTTTTGTAGGTCCCCCAAACCCACGAATGTTCATGGAGACAATCTTCATGGGTCAGATTGAGAGACAGGAGACATAGCTCTAAGTGCCTGTGAAGAGGGGTTGCATCTAGCAGCTTCTTTGGTGTGAGCCGAGAGTGGGGTATAGTGACCTGTAGGAGCTTGAGAGGATATTTTACTACCTTTTTTATCCTTTCTAATGGTCACATTCTCGAATATAATCGAGTCCAAAGGTAATATGGAGGGAGAGATCAGGGATTTGTCCTTGAGATATCTAGCACTTTGAGGAGAGTAGGATCATTAAAGGAGGGAGTGGTAAGGGGGCTGCCGGGATGAGCCATAACAGGAGGGGATGATGAATGGGTAAGAGTGGGGAAGTTCTCCAGGTTAAAGGGGGGCGGGGGCGTGATGACAGGAGTCAGTGTAAGAGAAGGTGACAGAGGGTTTGTGGCCAGACCAATACAAGATCGTGAGGAGTTTACAGCCAAAGATTCGACATCCTTAATGAACAGAAGCTCCCCTTTGGTCAGATCACTGTCAGAGGTAGGAGAGGAAGAATCATAAGGTCCAAGTGTGGTGTGTGGCACAGGTAAATCAGAAGATACATCATTTTGCGGCTGGGAGTCCTGAGGGGTATGAAGATGCGAAGAAGGAGAAGGTGGGCAATCAAGTGAGGGCTCGGAATCATCGAAGCCAGCAGAGGGTGGAATGCCTCGCAATAACAAGGAGCAAGATTTCCGCAAATGACCAATATCGTGACAATAGCTACAGCGGAATGACATCCTCAAATAATCCAGTTTTTGTGTGATCACCACACTGTTGCAATCGATCTCTATATTAGGTAGAAGCCCACGAGAAACATCCAACTCTACTAGTACTTTAGCAGTACGCTTATCAAAAGTAGTATGGAAATCTTTATCTAGGGCAATGAACCTACCAATGGTATTGGCGATACCAGCGAGAATGTCTTTGGCCTAGAGGGGAAAAGGTAAGGCAGGCATTAAAACCCACAGATGACGCTTAATAACTCATTCTTTAACAAGATCAAAGTTTGCGTGCCACCGACTGAGGACAAGGGAACCACTGCTTATGGTCCAAAGTGAATCAAGAATACGTGAGGCATTAGAGTCATCGAGGAAAACAAAAACCAACCAGCAATTGTCCAGAAGATTAATGGTGGATACATAGGTCAGGATAGGATTCCAGTGGAGTGTGGCCCAAGCCACCCATTCCTCTTTATTCATCGAACAGTATTCCAAATGCCCGATGAGAGCACGATGGTAGAGTTCCGAAACCCTGTCTAGCATAATGTCTCGACCCATGACGTACCGACGCTTATGATCCAAAGCAGTGAGGATCTTCGACTTACGTCGGACCTGATAGCGGGAGGGGAAAGTAGATGCAATCTTAACACTCAAGGGAATAAAAGGAACAGAGGTCTCCATCGAAAAATAAGGTAGGGTATATAACCAAGGGTCAACAAGAGTGAAAAGGCAGTTAACCCTAGCAAGAAAAAAAACCACGGAGTGCCAAACCCTCGTCACGACCCGTGAAACCGTAAAAAAAGATCAGGGGTAAACCCTAACTGAGACCCAAGGAAAAGAAAAACAGTGCCTCTGAGTCCAAACCGAAACCCTAACCAGAGCTAGGGTTATAGAACCCGACAAGGGGGATGAAAATACCAAGGAGACCAAATACCCACTACTGAGCGCAGACCGGAGAGTACAGTGAACCAAGAAAGTTAGAAGGCATCACGACCAATGAGACAGTAAAAAATTCCGAGGGTAAACCCTAACCGAGATCCAAGGTGAAGTTATACAGAGCCCCAGTTTAAAACCGGAACCCTAACCAGAGCAGGGGTTATAGATTCCAACGTGAGAGATGATAATACCAAGGTATACCAGAGGCCCAAAACCGAGCAACAACCGAAGAGTGCAGTGAACCAACAAGAAAACCCCCTAGTTCCCACTTTTTTTGTATGGTTGGTACTCGTCCTCAGTGACGAGGGGGAACTCCATAGACCTAGGACAACCCAGGAACCCACGCGACAAACAGGGACAGTAGGACAAAACCAAAAAACCAGAAATCATATAAAATCAGAGTGTTGGGACAAGGAGAGTACCTGCGCCATGATGTAAACAGTATGATGTCGGAGCAAGTGGGAGTTGACCGAATGCAGGCGACCACCGCAGGACCCGGCACTAAAAGAGGAAAAACCAAGTCGTAGCCACAAAACCAGAGTACGCAGAAGGAATACCACCGTCAGCAGACTGCCGAAAGACCCAACACTCAAAACTGAGAGCCAGAAGTCCCAGCCGAAAAACCAAAGAAATTTTCCGGACAAGTAGAAAACAACCACCACCGAGGAGCAGTCAACCAAACCCCGAAAAGTTGTGACAACAATATGTAAGGGTGAATCCGTGGACCTAGGTAACACTTTTTGGCAAGCGCATTTCGGCAAGAACAGAAAAACGTACCTTGGTCGAGGGCTTGTTAAACCCTCGACCAAGGTCTTAATATCTCGACCGAGGTTTTATCAAGCCATCGACCGAGGTTTTGTTCAGCCCTCGACCGAGGTATTTCTTAACCCTCGGTCGAGGTATTAAAACCTCGACCGAGGGTTAATAAATACCTCAGTCGAGGTACATACCTCGACTGAGGTGCCTGTGTCGAAAAAATTATAAAAAGAGGTCGCGGGGGCCGCGGCCGTTTTTTTGCAAAATTTCACTGTGGAAGCTCGACCGAGAAACGATGGAACAATGGCGTAAGCATTGGCACCCCGAAGCAACCCAAGCACCCCCGAAGCAACCCAACCTCGTCACGATGGAGTTGGAGCCAAGAGGTAACAGTTTAAATAATTGTTTTTCAATTTAAATGGAATTTAAATATTTTTTTTTTATAAATTTATAAAATTTGGTAAATGTATGTTTTTATAATTTTGATGTTTAAAATGTGTACTGGCAAGCAGAAACGCTGCCGGATTTTTGAAAATTTGTAGTTAAATTGAATTTTTTTGTTAATTTGTTATATATATATAAATTATGTCAACCGGTAGCGTTTATGCTACCGGTTTAATTTTGAAATGTGTCTCGGGCAAGCCGAAATGTTGCCCGATTTTTTTCAATCCTCCGTGAATTCATGGAGGATTGAAAAAAATCCATAAAACACCAACTAAACAAACCTATATGAGCCA
>LPNX010884146.1:248001-290099 GCA_001517045.1 Pseudotsuga menziesii | reverse complement strand
CTAAACTCCTTCTATTATTGTTAATAAAGCAGAGAATTTCTTCCATATTGTGTTTCATGTGTTGTAGATTGGTGAATGTTTTCATTTCATTATAATATATGATTTTACTAACCTGCATCTTTATATATGAATCATACTGTATTTGGAAGAATCTTGGTTAACAGGTGAAGGAGGAACTATCCTGAAGATTTTGGAAGTGGATCAGAGAGGAAGAAGCTAGCTTGGATCAACCTTCTTATTTCATAAGTAAGTTCCTCCTACTTTCTTATTTCCTATTCTGTGCTTCTAAAATCAATTTGTTTGCAAGGTCATAGTATGTTGGTAACCCCCCAGACCTAGGTTATTAGGTGAATTATCCTGTACAACAGTAGAATATAAATCACAATGTTTACTATTACTTGTAATTAGACACTCCTTAGTTTACACCTATTTGTAGAAGTTAAATTAGACTTAATTCCATTCAGTTTCTTTGTCTCTTTTGAAAGCCATTCTGATACACCTCCTTCTCTAGTTCCGATCACAATGAATGCATATCCTCACAATATTCAAGGAGAATGTAACTAGATGATTCAGTTTAATTATTGTATAATTTCCAATCGCATGTATAGTTTAGTTATTGAATTTCTTAGGTATATTAAGTAATTGTGATACTACCTCAGATAATACAATATTTTGTCTTCATATAGTTAGAGTACTAAATTTGTTTATAGCCTTTCTAAGTCCTAGATTAAGAAGCTGAATAATTAATTAATAGGTTTCACTATAAAGAGTAGTTTACTTTCTTAGAATAGTTTACATATATCTTTCTAGTTATTGTTTATAGAGTAGAGTAGTATAGATTGATACTGCTCTAATCTAGTGGTCTTTTCCCAGTCTAATTACCTTAGTAGTTGGATTTCTGGAGTTTGACTTGGTTTTTTATTTTGAAAGATCTTTCGATCTTATCTTTGTTAAAATATTTCCACGACATCTTAGGAACCCTTCTACCTTAGCATATATTTGTTGATGTATTTGTAACTTCGGAATGTATTCATCTATGTATCTTATGTATTGTAACCCGATGTTTATTCCAGGATGTATCTATTATGTATTTGAGTCATGTTGTCATGCCCCAATGTTCCGATCGGGAGGATCAATAATGTAAACAAGTCATGTCAAGTCATAGTGAGTAAAACTCCGATTGTCTAAGGGTTAAAGTCCCTACAGTTCCCGGGCACTAGGGTTATTAGAATCTCCAAGTAGAGGTCGGCCCTAGTAGGGTTTTAGTCATGCTGGGATTAGTATAAATAGAGATCTGGGATCTCTATTTAGCACACAACTCATACACACTCAAGTGTAGTGCATAGTTGAGGAAGGAGAAGTTACTGGGGCTAGTCAAGAAGAAGATTACTACTGTTGGGAGATCACTTACTATTTTGGGGCTTTTACTGTTTTGGTGCTGATTCTATCTCTGAGGAAGTTGCAGGGTTTTCTCCTTTTTGGTTTCCCCAAGGAAAACAATGTGTTCATTGTCTCTTGTGTTTTGATTATTGTGCTTGTTATTCTCTTAGTAAATATCCTAACATAATGCTAGCTTAATGTTGAAAAAACGAACATGGTATCAGAGCTAACCTGAGAAGAAGACACTGTGCAGCTGCGGGAACTAGGGCTTCCTAGTTTGTGGATCTTCCTCCACATATTTTCAGCAAAAGTAAGGTGGAATACCTCTCCTCCTTAGGGCGCATCTTTCTGTCAAAGCAGAATCCAATTCTGAGGTTTTTCAGTTTTGGACCTGTCACTGCTGTTGAAAATTAGGGCTTTTCACAGAAGAGGAATTTTTCAGTGAGCCCAGTCCTGGATTGATCTCCTCCCCAAAATCGAAGTTAGGGACAAATTTCAAAGCATTTGGGTGGACAGAACTCCGGGAAAATAAAAACCCTAGTTTGCTCCTGAACCAGCTCTACAGGATTTCAGCTCAAGTTCAGATCTGACATCTTGAACCTGGTAAGATCTAAAATCTTTTGTATTTCCATTTGAGGTTCTCAGTTAAGATGTCTCACCATACCAAGCTTGATGAAAAGCTTGAGGGAGCTGATAACTTCTGAGCCTGGAAGTATAGGATCTCCCTGGTCCTGGAAGAGAATGAATTAGACTCCTACATTCATGAGGAGGTTCCAGTTCCAGAGGGATATGAGGCAAAGGTCTTACATAAGAAGAATATGGTTATGGAAAAGAGGATCATTGTTGATTCTATCAAGGATCACCTTATCCCACAGGTGTCCTCTCTCAATACACCTAAAGCTATGTTTGATGCCCTAACCAAATTGTTTGAAGGGAAGAACATAAACCAGAAAATGACTCTGAGGAATCAACTAAAGAATGTGAAGATTCAAAATGTAGATACTATTCAATCCTACTTCACAAGGGTTTCTCAGATCAAGCAAAAATTAGAAGCTGTTGATGAAGAAGTGGAAAATGCAGAGATTGTGATGACTACTTTGAATGGCCTTCCTAGGTCATGGGATTCTTTCATCCAAGGAATCTGTGCTAGAAAGAAGCTAGTCAAGTTCAGCAGACTATGGGAAGAGTGCTCTCAAGAAGAAGCTCGGATAACAGCTCAAGAAGAGAAGATGGGAAGTGAATATCAAGCTCTCACATTTCACTCCAAGAGAGGCAGAAGAAGACATCATCACTTCAAAGGTAAGAATCCTCATCATAAAGATAACAATAGAAAGGATCTATCTAGAATAAGATGTTATACATGTGATGAGATAGGGAACTTTGCAAAAGACTGTCCTAAGAGCAAGAACCTCTCATAAGAAGAACGGGAACAAAAGAAGACATCATGCTCATGCTGCAGAGGATGATGAACCATCCAAGAAGAGATCTAGATATGAAAGTGAAGATTCTTCAAGTGAGGATGAATATGTTCTAGTATCCGCTCTCAAAGGTAACATTACTCATGGTAGTGATTATTGGCTTATAGACAGTGAGGCTTCCAAACATATGACTGGATTCAAGGAATCCTTTGTAAGATTGTCAGAACATGAATCACCTCACAAGGTGAAGCTAGGATATGAATACCAATATCCAATAAAAGGTAGTGGGGAATCTTCATATAAATTAGACTCTGCAAAGTCTCTAAGAATGAAAGAAGTATTGTTTGTGCCAGGACTCAAGAAGAACCTTCTCTCCATATCAGCATTGGATGCAAAAGGAATGTGGGTTGCATTCATAGATGGTCAAGTCATTATGTAGCCTAAAGGAAAGACTATCGATGATGCGGTAGTAATTGGAGAACAAGAAGGAGGATTGTACAAATTGAAGGGCCATCCAGAATGAGCCTTGGTCCATGACACAGTAGAGCCAAATGAGCTTTGGCATAGAAGGCTTGCACATGTGCATTACAGAGCACTACCTGTTGTAAGCAATACTGTTGAAGGTCTTCCAGAATTTCAAGCAAAACATGATGGGGTCTGCAAAGGATGTGCGAGAGGGAAGAATACAAAGAAGACATTTCCCAGCAGCAAAAGCAAAGCCAAAAGCATACTAGAAATCATCCACTCCGATGGATGTGGTCCGATGTCATCAAACTCACTAAGCAGGTATGCATACTATGTTTCTTTTATTGATGATTTTTCTAGAAAGACATGGGTTTACTTCATGAAGAACAAAGATGAAGTATTCAGTAAGTTCAAGGAATTCAAAGCCTTGATCGAGAACCATACTAAAAAGAAGATCAAAACCATTCGATCAGATAATGACGGAGAATTGACTTCGAATGAATTCAAAGAGCTATGTAAAGAATCAGGGATTAAGAGGGAGTTGTCCACTCCTTATAATCCACAACAGAATGGGATTATGGAACGGAAGAACAGAACTATCATGGAAGCTGCAAGATCCATGCTTCATGATCAAGATCTTCCTATGCATCTTTGGGTGGAAGCTGCCAGAACAACGGTGTATGTACAGAACCGTACTCCACATAGAGTACTCGAGAACAAGACTCCTGAAGAAGTCTTCTCCGACAAGAAACCAGAAGTCATCCATCTCAGAATATTTGGCTGCCCTGTGTACATACACATTCCAAAAGAGAAGAGAACAAAATTAGATCCTTCAGGAAAGAAGGGTATATTTGTGGGATACTCTGAAAGCTCGAAGGCTTACAGAATATATTTCCCAGGATACAGGAAGATTGATGTTAGCAAGGATGTGACATTTGATGAAGACACGGCTTACAACAAATCCAGAAAGAGACCTGCTGAAGAACCTGAAGAAGCAGAAGTACCCAGAATTCATGATACAACCATGAATGAAGAAGCTCAAGAATAAGATCGAGAATTAGAAGAACCACAAAGACCTGTAGATCCACCTCTAGAGAAGAATCCTCATAAGAGGAAACCTGCTTGGGTATGAGAACTTATCCAAGGTGCAGAAAGATATGGGGCTCTAGAAGAGAATCACAGAGAAAGAAAGAGGACTAGATCCAATTCTGGGTATGTAGCTTTACTATGTGATTTCATTGATAAAGAACCTTCCAGTTATAAAGAAGCAGCAGAACAGAAAGAATGGAAGGATGCTATGATCGAAGAATATCAATCGATCATGAAAAATGATGTTTGGGATGTTGTCCCAAGACCAGAAGGGAAGTTAGTTGTAACTTCCAAATGGATCTACAATATCAAGCATGCTGCAGACGGTAGCATTGAAAAATATAAGGCAAGATTCGTAACTCGGGGTTTCTCTCAGAAAGAAGGAATAGACTATGAACAAACCTTTGCACCTATAGCCAGATACACTTCCATCAGATCAGTACTTGCTCTGGCTACAGCAATGAAATGGAAGATACACTAAATGGATGTCAAGACTGCTTTCTTGAATGGTGTAGTGGAAGAGGAAGTGTATGCAGAATAGCCACTTGGTTTTGAGACACATGACAGGGAGTCTCATGTGTGCAGATTGAAGAAAGCCCTGTACGGTTTGAAACAGGCACACAGGACCTAGTACGAAAAAATTGATAGCCTTCTATCCAGTTTGGGCTTTACCAAAAGTAAAGCAGATTCCAACCTTTACTATAAGGTTGAGGATGGCAACCCAGTGATGCTACTACTATATGTAGATGATCTATTTGTGATGGGTACATATGGGTTGATTACTGATACGAAGAGAAAGCTTGCTGCTGAGTTCAAAATGAAGGACTTGGGGATGATGCATTAATTTCTAGGTATGGAGGTGTGGCAAATTACAGATGGAATCTTCCTTGGACAAGGGAAGTATGCAGTATAAATCCTCAAGAGGTTTGGGATGATGGATTGCAAGGCTATGGCCACACCTATGGCATCAAACATGAAGCTATTGAGTGATGCTTCATCAAAGTCGGTTGATGCTATGATGTATCATCAGATGATTGGGTCATTGATGTACCTGACGAACACAATACCAGACATTTGCTTTGCTATGAACACCTTGAGCCAGTTCTTGACAGATTCGAGGAGTGTTCACTTGACTACTGCAAAGCATATTCTGAGGTACCTGAAGGGTACAGTTGATTATGGACTCAAGTACGATGCAAATCAAAAGATTAACCTAGAGGGTTATGTTGATTCAGATTGGGAAGGCAGTGCCATTGATAGGAAAAGCACTTTGGGTTGTTGCTTCAGTATGGGATCAGGTGTAATCTCTTGGTTTAGCAGGAAGCAATCCTATGTGGCACTGAGTACAGCTGAAGCAGTGTATGTCGCAGCTTGTTTAGCTAGTTGTGAGGCAGTATGGCTGCGGAAGCTACTGTCTGATATATTTGATCTCCAGTTGGATGCTACTTGTATACATTGTGACAACCAGAGTTGTGTAAAGTTGTCAGAGAATCCATTGTTCCATGACAAGTCTAAGCATATCGAGATCAAGTATCACTATATCAAGGATATGGTGCAGAGGGGAGCAGTGAAGCTCCAGTATGTTGCGATGGAGGAACAGATAGTTGATGTATTGACGAAGCCATTGGCTAGGCTGAAGTTCGAGTACTTTAGGGAGAAGCTTGGTGTTCTCCAGATTGAGGTTTCCTCCAAGAGAAAGTGATGAGACCCATAGCCATTCTGACATGGTGAGAGGATTGGTTCCTTCCATGTTCAGATGTAAGGGTTGAGCCATTCTGTCATGGTGAGAGGATTGCTTCCTTCCATGTCAGATATGAGTGCTGGCCATTCTGTTGAGTAGGATAGATGTAAGGGCAATTGCCATTCTTTGAATGGAGCTGCCTGGTGAGGTACCAGGAACACTCAGTCTAGGACTGAGTAGCCATTCTGATGTGATAGAGGGATGTGTTCCCACTTGATCAGATGTAAGGGATGAACCATTCTATCATGGCTAAAGGATTAAGTTCCTTCCATGTCAGATGTGAGTGTTGGCCATTCCGACGAGCAGGTCGGATGTAATGGCAACTACCATTCTCTAGGAGAATGGAGGCACCTGGTCAATTACCAGGTAGCTCAGTCGAGGAGGACTGGGGGGCATTCTAATATGATTGTAGGATTGGTTCCTACAAGATCATATGTGAGTGCAAGCCCTTCGATCATTGTGAGCAGGATGTGTTCCCACCTGGATGGATGTAAGTGCAGAAATCTTTCATCATTGTGAGCAGGATGTGTTCCCGCCTGGATGAGAGTCTTTCATCATTATGAGCAGGATGTGGTTCCATCTTGGGTGAAAGAACAGAGTTCTTTCATCATTGTGAGTAGGATGTGGTTCTGGCCTGGATGAAAGTGAGGAAATCTTCCATCATTGTGAGCAGGATGTGGTTCCAGCCTGGGTGAAAGAACATAGTTCTTTCATCATTGTGAGCAGGATGTGGTTCCAGCCTAGATGGAACTGCAGAACTCTTTCATCATTGTGAGCAGGATGTGTTCCTACCTGGATGGATGTGAGTAGTGTGCCCTTCTGACGAGTAGGTCAGATGTATGTGCTGAATATTTTTCATAGATGATAGTAGTTATGTCCTATCATGCTGGTGGATGTGAGTGCTGAGCCCTTCTGACGATTAGGTGAGATATAAGTGCTGAAGAAGACCTACATGGAGGCTAGGCCTACAACCAGCATGAAAAATGGGTTGCTCTGTAGAATTTCCTGTGAAGAGAAGAATCATGAGATAGCACCAAGGATGATCCAAATCGAGTGATGATCGAGATCCAGTAATGATCCAGATTGAGTGATGATGATCCAGCAGTGATGATCCAGATCCAGTGATGATCGAGATCCAGTGATGACAGCCAGAGATGATCTAGATCGAGTGATGATCTAGACCCAATGATGATGCCTCATGATGATCCAGATCGAGTGATGATCCAGATCCAGAGATGATGCCACATGATGATCCAAATCAAGTTATGATCCAGATCTAGTGATGATGCCACATGATGATCCAGATCGAGTTATTATCTAGATCCAGTGATGATGTCCCATGATGATCCAGATCGAGAGATGATCTAGATCCAATGACTTGAAGATGAAGATGAATTGGAGACTCAAGAATACCAGAGATGCAGATGATGAGATGATCCAGTCGATACAGAGAAGAAGACCAGTGCTGAAAATTGTGTCGAAAGAATACCTTCCTAGTTAAGAGGGAGTGTTGATGTATTTGTAACTTCGGAATGTATTCATCTATGTATCTTATGTATTGTAACCTGATGTTTATTCCGAGATGTATCTATTATGTATTTGATTCATGTTGTCATGCCCTGATGTTCCGATCGGGAGGATCAATAATGTAAACAAGTCATGTCAAGTCATAGTGAGTAACCCTCTAATTGTCTAAGGGTTAAAGTCCCCGTAGTTTCGGGGCACTAGGGTTATTAGAATCTCCAAGTAGAGGTCACCCCTAGTAAAGTTTTAGTCATGCTGGGATTAGTATAAATAGAGATCTGGGATCTCTATTTAGCACACAACTCATACACACTCAAGTGTAGCACATAGTTGAGGAAGGAGAAGTTACTGGGGCTAGTCAAGAAGAAGATTACTACTGTTGGGAGATCACTTACTGTTTTGGGGATTTTACTGTTTTGGTACTGATTCTATCTCTGAGGAAGTTGTAGGGTTTTCTCCTTTATGGTTTCCATGAGGAAAACACTGTGTTCATTGTCTCTTTTGTTTTGATTGTTGTGCTTGTTATTCTCTCGGTAAAGATCCTAACATAATGCTAGCTTAATGTTGAAAAAACTAACAATATTTTGTGTCAACTCTAATTTTACAAACCTTGGTCAATAATTAAATATTTGGTGAATTAGTTAAGACAATAAAACACCCAACATTTTTGGCATCGTTTTCGAGGATTTGTTCTGTAAGGTAGAATAAGTAGAATTTCCTTGTGAATTTTAGCAATAGGCTGGTGGCAGGGGAGCGGTAAGACAAGAGGTAAGAATCTACGCATCTGTTATAATAGGTGCTCGCAAATCCAGCAATGATACTAGTATTGTAGGTTTTCATTTAGTTTATCTTTTCATGAACAGACCTAGAGATTCGAAAGGTAGATACGTTAGAACCAGTTCTCAAAAATTTGTTAAAATTCCTACTAACCTTTACGAGGGGCGTAATACCCCAACCACTAACTCAGCGGAAAGGTATCGGAACACACACGTAGGAAGTAGTTCTTCTTGGAAACCTAAAGGAGGGGCCATAGAAGGTAGGGAAACCCTGGAAGGAAGTAGTTCTAAAGACCCTATTCCTGAAGAAGTTCCCGAGGGCCAGCCATTGGAAGCCCTCAACCCTCCACTAGTGAAAAAACCTAACGATACAGCTTTTTCACTAGTAGGGGATCTAAAATTTGCCAATTTCATTGATCCTACTCAGGTAAAAGCTCTCTTTGGCAGCTCAATAAATATAGTTGTTTCACAGATTGAGACATCCACAGTAGGATCTACCTTCCCTCTAGAACCTAATAAAGACACGACTGACAACTTCTCTTATCAGAGGAATATCTCCCCTAAAGAATAACGTTGGGATGCCTCATTAACACCTCAGAAGGATCCTCCTAGGTACACTCTTTTTAAAAACCGAACCTACATGGAGAGACGGGGAGCAGATGAAGATCATGATGAGGTTAGAAATGATGGAGAAGAAGGATAAAATTGAACTGAGGCTACCTTCGGGTTTCCTATCCTAGACACTGCACAAGATGTAAATATGAATAACATTCCTCCTTCCTCATTACCTACTTTCTATGGAAAAAGTAATGAAGACCCGGATACATTTTTGTTCGAGTTTCACATTCTTTGTAGAAGCTATAATTATCTACAAGATGCTCACAAACTCAAAATTTTCCCTGAAACACTAAAAGACTCCACTTTAAGATGGTTCATGGGATTAGGAGAGTATAGTATCAGAACTTTGGAAGATATGAAAACCGCATTCTTGCGGAAATATCAAGAGTATTGCAAACCTAGAGACTCTCGCAATGATATTTTCAAGATACAACAACTCTAAGACGAGAGCTTAGAGGATTATCTCGAAAGGTTTATCTATACATTACACAAGTCTAAATATAAATGACCTTCGAGAAGATGCAGTACGAACACTCTTCTTTAAAGAGATCTCAGAAGACCTGGTAGAAAACCTTAATCTCATGGCATCTGGTGATATCTCTCACAAACATTTTTCACAAATTGGTGAGATGTGTAGAAACTACTCTAGAAGTAGGGGGAAATTCAGGAGAAATATTCGGGATCCCTACAATAGAAATCCAAAAGGGAACACCTCTAGTTTCGGAGGAGTCACAAGGATAGAATTAGGAAACCTATTGGAAAAGTTCAAAATTGATATTCTAGGAGCAATGGGTTCCCAACTAGATGTGTTACAAGCCAAGAAGAGGAAAGAGAAAGAATGTGCAGCAATGAGCATTTTTTGTCCAATATGCAGGACTAAGAACCCCCAAAGGGAATGCCCCTTGAACAACATCTTTGTATGTCACATATGTACAAATGATCATATGAAGATACCAAGAGACCAACCACCATATCAAAATTTGTCACCACAGCCCCCACCCTATTATCATCCTTACCAACCACCTCAACAATGGAACACTTCAAGTTGGCAGAACTGGCCACCCCAGTATCCTCCTCCTCCTCATTTTACTCAGCATCAGTATTGGCCACAGGGGTGGAGGGGATAGTCATACCCCCAGTCACCACCTGTCTCTGCAACTAATCATCCTTATCCTCAGCATCCAGCCAATACCCAACCATTCTTACCTGGGTTTGTGCATTTAGTTCACCTTATTGCACAACAACCTCATCATTTCCAGAATACAAATCCTCCATGACCTACATTATTACCCGCACAACTGATACCTAACCCAAATAATAAGTCAACTCAAGCTCTCAACAGCATTGAGTTGCAAACTCTTCCATCCTATGTTATTTTGATTGTACCCGTACACGAGATACAATTACGATCTGGAAGAGTGGTGAATGACAAACCCAAGTCATAAGTCTTTATTTGTGAGGAGAATGAAGAAGAAGAAGACCCCAATGAGGTCATGAATGATTCTATTTTGTAGGATGTGGATATTCCAAAGATTCCATCACATACCCATCCTCAGCAAGAACCAAATCAAAAACAAATAATCCATCCATTTCCGAAACAATTAGCAATAGAAAAACCTGTAATTCGTCCCGAGTATGACATTTTAAATGAACTAAAAAATATATGTATCAAAATTCCTCTATTACAGGCTATTAAGGATATACCAATTTACAGCAAAGTAATAAAGGAAGTATGCATTAAACATCCAGGTAAGAAACAGAAAGACCCCCTCACAATTCATGTTATAGGAGAGATGTCTGAGTGTATGATAGACTAGTCTCAGGTTGCAAAATATACAAATCCAGGGAGCTCAGCAGTAATTGTTATTGTAAATAATGTTTCCATAGAAAATACACTTATTGATTTAGGATCTGCTATTAATATGATGACCACCGCAGTCTTAGAAGTTTTACAGTTGGGACAATTTCTCTGGCCAACCCCTTCAATCTTAGAACTAGCAAATCGTACCACAATAAAACCTGTTGGAGTGTTGGATGATATTATTGTATCAGTGGATTCATGGGAATACCCCATTGACTTTATGGTCATAGAATCAAAGGATCCTTCCAAAGGACATCCTATTATTTTTGGAATACCATGGTTAGCCGCTGCTGACGCCTTTATAGGATGTAAGGATAGGGAAATGACCATTTCGGGGTTTTCCACATAGAGAATTTTTTTGTACCCCCCAGCACAACTAGTAACTAAAAACTTGTGGTGGTTATACTGTTCTTTTGGGGATGAGAACTTCAAGGACCTTTCCCTTCCTAGTGATTACTCTTGGGCACTTCAGGAGCAAACTACTGAGAATGTGTTAAACTAATTTGTTTCCTCAACAACTTGTATAGATTTTCCTCAGCCTTTTGCTCAATTCGATCAAATTTTTGGAGATGAGTTTCATTAAAATATGGCCCTCTCAACACTTATGGAGACACCATGTGTCTTTGCAATTGAATAGAATACATGACCCTATACCATACCTTATGAAGTTGGTCCTGAAATTTTTTTACATATATACGCAGGGTTAAGTGAAAACCAACAAGAGCAGTTGCTCAAGGTCCTTAAAATACAAGAGGGATAATTTGGATGGGAATACACTGATATGAAGGGTATACACCTTGACACTTGTATTCACCATATTTACATGGATGCAAACATACTACCTGTAAGGCAGCTGCAGAGGAGGATGAATCCTGCTTTGAAGGACATAGTTAAAGAAAAGTTACAGAAACTCCTCAATGCTGGTTTCATCTACCCAATCTCAAACAATAAATGGGTGTCTCCTCTAGTGGTAGTCCCAAATAAATTCACATGGAAATGGTGTATTTGTGTTGATTTCTGGGAGCTAAATAAGGATACTCTTAAAGACTACTTTCATGTTCCCTTTATCGATCAAGTGCTAGATACCATTTCTAGCAAGCAATACTTTTCCTTTCTCGACGGGTATAGTGGATACAATCATATTTTGATAGCACCTGAGGATCAGGATAAAACTACTTTTACGTGCCCTTGGGGGACATATGCCTATAGAGTTTTTCCATTTGGCCTATGTAACGCACCTGCCACTTTTCAGCATGCAGTCTTAGGAATTTTTGTTGATCTTATACATGACTACGTAGAGGTGTACATGGATGATTTTACAGCTTATGGTAATACCTTCCAAGAGGCTCTTAATAATCTTGAGAAGGTCCTGATCTGATGTCAAGAGACAAACCTAGCCCTTAGCGATGAAAAATGTAAAATGTTATTAACAGAAGGTATAGTCTTGGCGCATCATGTCTCTTCACAAGGGATCAAGGTAGACCCTGCCAAAATAGAAGTAATTGTTGGTCTTCCCTCTCCAAAAAATAAAAAAGGAGGTAAGAAGATTTCTTGTCCATGCAATATACTATCGTCGTTTTATTGAAAAATTTACTAAAATAGCTACACCAATGTTTAAACTGCTTGCAAAAGATGTAGAATTCCAATGGACTGAATCCTGTAAAAGTGCTTTTGAGGTCTTAAAGGCTAAGTTATTGGTGGCACCAATACTTAGGGGTCCTGATTGGTCCCTTCCCTTCCATATATCCACTGATGCTTCTGACTTGGCCATAGGAGGATTCCTAGGTCAAAAGGAAGGCTAAGCATCTTATGCCATCTACTTTGTTAGCAAGAATTTGACTCCTGCCGAACTGAATTACACTGTTACTGAAAAAGAGTTTCTGGCAGTAGTCCACTCTATCAATAAACTTCATCATTACATCACAGGATATGAATTTTTTGTGCATACGAACCACTCTTCCATTAGATTTCTAATGAACAAAGCAATTACCAATGGCAGGGTAACCCAGTGGCTTCTTCTATTACAAGAGTTTAACATCATTGTCATTAATTGACCCGGTAGAGAGTATTTGGTAGCATATTTCCTCTCTTGTATTCAACATGGTGATGGTGCTAAACTCGTTGATGATACTTTCCATGACGAACATCTATTTGTCGTGTCTGTCCAAACTCCTTGGTTTCCAGACATTGCTAACTATTTAGCAATTGGGAGTTACCAAACCACTTGTCCCCACATGAGAAACGTCGCATTATAGTCCAAAGTTATAACTACTCTTGGGTTGAGAATAACCTCTTTCATACTGGTCCAAATCTTATTATCAGACGATGCGTACGAGAGGATGAGATGACATAAACCCTCCATGCATGATGCCATGATGGGCCATGTTGAGGACACTTTTCGGATAAGTGAACATCATACAAAGTGTTGCACTCTGGATATTACTGGCCAAATATTTTTAAGGATGCTTCCAAGTATGTTAAAGGATGTGACAATTGATAGAGAATGGGTAGACCTATGTCATCTTATGATATTTCCTTACAACCTCAGATCATGATTGAACCTTTTAAGAAATGGGCTCTTGATTTTGTAGGGCCAATCTCTTCCATGTCTCGTAAAAATAAGTATATCTTAGTTTGCACATACTATGTCACCAAATGGGTAGAATCTAAAGCATTGTTTCGAGCCATAGATAAATATGTGGTAGAATTTATATATGAAGAGATATTTACTTGGTTTGGTGTACCTAGGGAAATTTTCACTGACCAAGGTTCTCAATTCACCTCCAAATTGATGAAAGAGCTTACCAGGAAGTATGGCATCTGACATTACAAGTCCTCACCCTACCACCCGCAGGCTAATTTCCAGGTAGAATCAACCAACAAGGTATTGGAACCTATCTTAACCAAAACCATTCATTTGCATCATAAGGACTGGGCAGATAGACTCCCAGAGGCCTTGTGGGCCTATAGAATAACATGGAGAAACACTACTGGACATACACCATATGAGCTAGTATATGGAAAACAAGTCCTTTTACCTATTGAATTCCAAGTTAAGACTTTCGAATGGTTGTACAGTTAGGCATAGATTTGGAAGAAGCAAAGAAACAGGTTTCATAGATCAATGAGTTGGATGAGATTAGACAAGACACACTCCAA
This sequence comes from Pseudotsuga menziesii, assembly GCA_001517045.1. Lineage (NCBI taxonomy): Eukaryota > Viridiplantae > Streptophyta > Pinopsida > Pinales > Pinaceae > Pseudotsuga > Pseudotsuga menziesii. The sequence continues at coordinate 276,068 of LPNX010884146.1, read as the reverse complement.
AGAACAAGTTAATACAGAACCAACAAAAAAAATGGCATGATAAATTTATTAATCAAAAGCAGTTTAATACTGGGGATTGGGAATTACTATTCAACCAAGGTATAAAAATTTTCAAAGGAAAATTAACTACCCGTTGGATGGGTCCATATGAGGTAGTTACAGCCTTCGATAATGGGTCAGTAGAAATTAAGACAATTGATGGTTCACAAATTTCATTTGTCATAAATGGACACAGACTTAGACTTTATCATCAACCTGTATCTAAACAAGATTTCGTGCAGAATGTCTTACAACAGAAGGAGATGGAGATGGTAGAAGAAGAAGTCATTCCTCCTTCTCTTGATCCTTAAATTATTTTTCAGTTGTCATTATTTGTATATATGTAGATATGTTTTTGTTTCTTCGAATAAATCAAGATTCATTTCTAACAAGCTGATTGCATTTATACAGGGAATTCATCCCTATGATCACCTTATGGAATTTTGTCAATTGAAACAAGAATACTCTTTTCCTTTCCCTAATTTTGATAAATTTTATATATGCTTTTGTTCTGAATAAATTTCAATCATCTAACAAGTGGTTTTGCAGTTTGATTACAAGAACTGTATCTCTATAAGCAGATCATGAAATATTCTCTGAAAAGGGAAGTGCTCTGAAAGACTCATAATGTATCTTAACTCCTCCTCTTTTTTATTAACGTCGAAAATTGAAATTTATAGTGAAAAGTTAAAGTGTTCTTTATATCATTCCCAACCATTTTCTTCTATGAATCTTCATTCTTTTATATATGGTATTTTGATTCTGACATGCACATTTATGATTTATCATTAGAACAATTGCTTAAGACCTACTCTAATCATCGTGTTCTTCAAAATTCTGTCTTACACCTATGGACTACTAGTTCATCCTACACTCATTATCAAAACTTATCTCTTAAGAATTTTTGAGGTAAATCAAGAGTAAGTGAAATTCCTACTTGTGGGGAACATTACTGATTTTCTTTTATGAAGAAGAGAGACTGAGAGGTCAAGGAACAGCTTTAAGTTATTATCTTTTGACATGATCTATAATTTAGGACGTTATGAAAAAAATACTTATAAGGTTCGCTCTAAAATTTTGAATCATGTGTTTAGCAAGCTTAACATGCTCTAGTACCAATTGGCTTCTACATACTAAAATCATTATACAAAGCAAACCCGTCGGGGTACCGAACAGGCTCACTGGTAGCGGTTCCATGCTAAGTAACATCTTAAACAAGGAATCTCGGTAAATACAAGTAAACTCGTCGGGGTACTGAATAGGCTCGCTGGCAGCAGGGCTATGCTTGCATGGTACCAAGATATACCCGTCGAGGTACTGTGACAGGCCTGCTGGAAGAGGGGCAATATTGAGTAAAAGAGATTTGGTTAATGCATCACTATGCACATGGTTCGTTAAAAAAAAAAGAGAGAGAGAAAAACACATGTTTAGGCCTATAATTTATAATGTCATTAGAGAATGGCTGTAAGTTGGACTTGGACCTGGTCATCTAATTCAACTAATTCCTAGGATATGATTATCCTATAAATGGGACCCATAACTATAGAAATCTCACAAACTCCAGGGTGAACTTAAATTATCATTTGGATGACAAGGGATCCTTAAAATGAGGCATGGATAACTAGCTTTTACTATGGAGTTTTTTCGCATCAGTTATACTATCATTATTCGTATGGTCTTCCTAAGCACTGTTATTTTTTATGAAAGTACATATCTGAATCATCTCCATTTACTAGTTAGTATTCCTTTTCCTTACAAAAATAATAACAACATGTTAGAACTATTTGTAAACTATTCAGAAATTAATCAGTTTTTCTTTGATGGCTTGAGGACACGCCATATTTTTGGTTTGGGGGAAGATTAGACTGTCTTTATTTTATGATTATTTATAAAAAGGTTCATTTATCTCTGACAAATGATAGGTGTTTTCAAGATAATGCACGTAGCAGAATATTGTTCCATTTTTTGATAAATAGAGAAGAGCACAACTGAAGGTTCAATAAAACTAATTTACATAATCCTTTTGCGTGCTTGCAGCCTAGAAAAATTTACTGCATAATTAGTAGTAGTCAGATCCAGCAAAGCGCATTTTGCATAGAGGGTCCATATGAAGGATCATAGGAAGGGTCGAATGTCGGTCTGAATGGAATGTCGAATGGGACTGTAACATTATAGCAGTATGATTAAATATGTCAAGGTGTTAAATTCTTTTTGTTTTAATTATGGGCAAATAATTTAATTAATTGAACCATACCCATAATTATTAGGTCTCATTCATATGCTTGTAAAAGCATTACGATTCATTAGGACTCACCTTGAACTCATCCAATGTATCGTTTAACTCTATATTGATATGATTCCAGGATCTTTTTTATTATCAATACCCTTACCCTCTTATCAAATCACACGTAGAAATCATCAAGTGTTCTACCATTTCATTAATTAAGATCATTATAGTTTTAAATGCATTCTATACAATCCGTAATCAATAATTCATTCAAGCTGTCCAAAATTTACTTTAGACATGGTTGAATATATCATAACTATCTGAATTCACCAATGCACGCATCTTTATGATGGCACACAATTCAATATCTTCGCATGATAGCGTGATCGCTTGAACATGCTAAAATATTTGCTCACGATCATTCAACCATTCGAATGGATCACCTTTTAAACTAACGTCGACGTGAATTTTGTTTCATTATACTTGTCCTCATCTTTCCTGAGTCTCTCAAGCTGGGTCTCTTGCAATCTCTTGCACCCCCTGTATCCATTTTCATTCTTCAACCTCTGCTTAACAATTTCGATCCTCTATGAGCCTGGACGTTCCCAGAATTTGCTTTGTTTCCCTGAGTTTAAAACATGTCGTGAAGTGTTTCTTCATGCAGGTTGGGGTCTATTTCTCCATCTTCTTGATGACCACAATGACGAGATCTCATTGTTGTTCGCCAAAGGATTCGATGGAAAAATGGATAAGGTTTTCCCTCTCATCTTTCCTGTGACTAAGGAGTCTATTGCGTTGGCCACAAAACTGCCCAAGGAAGGTGCCCATTGGCACAATCACCTCTTTCTCCCACGGACGGCGCATGAATTCTCTCTCAGGACCGAATACCAACATGTTGTAGGCACAAAAGGGTTCCATAGGGAGTGGATTAAGACCGAATATCTTGATCCCTTAACAGTCACCATCTGGCTGATCAGCTATGAGGGTAAGTACACCACTTTTAAAGCTTGTCACCTTAGATTATTGGTCCATTTTGTTAATAATCAGGCCCTAAATTTCCTATTTTATTTTCTGAAGAGCCTAGAGAAAATGTCAAGTCAGGTTAGGAAAAATACCATTAATCCCTCTAGTAGCCTATATCGCCATTGTCTTATTAAAATTTTAATCAGTCATCAGTTGAAGGTAAAGGGGAAAACTTGGGATAACTTTGTGTTTAAAGTACTGAACCCCCATTTGGTCAAGAAACCCCTCACCAAAACCCTTGACTCTCAGAAGCATCCTCGGTATACTCATAACCATGAACCCAGTCAAACCCCTTCCACAGAAAAGAAAAGCCTCAAAATGGTGCATATTGACGAAGATACGCCAAAAGCGAGTCTGCCTGCCCGTACACCTACCTCTATCAACCTTGTAGCCACTGAATTTCTATTGTTTCCACAAGTTCGAACAAGGAGCAAGAAGGCGAAGTCCGTTCAGATCACCGTTTAGCCTACCCTTTAGACCGATCATCTAGATAGTATAGTCAAAGTGGATGAACCCATTTCTGACTCACCCCTATTTACATTGGCCATTGTCTTGGCCGAATTGCTCAAGGATTCTGCTCTTGAGACCACTTCTCCATCTGGTCAAGGCAAGGGTCCTGAAAAACAAATCCCCTCTATTGACCTTAAGACACCATCCATAGAATTGAGGCCGCCTCAAGATTCAAAATTCCTCGCAGATCCATTTACTCCAACTCAACCGACAATAGATCAACTAACTCAAGATTTATCACAATCGGCAAGCCAAAATAAGATATATGTTGAGATAATTGTTGATCTTCGTCAAGAGAACAAGGAGATGCGTATACAAGTCAAGGCCATTGAGGACCTTAACAAGGCCATAACTTCTTCGTGTGACTCTCGTCAAGAGAGGCACAAAGTTCTAAAGGCATAGGCTAGGAGGTTGAAGGTCAAATCTCTCATTTCCTCTTATAAGTCGAAGGCAGCTGCTAATGCAGCTCAACCTTCTTCCTAACTTCCTTTTTTTTTTGCTCAATGGGACCTGGCATCTCTCCGGTTTGGGTGAGTGTTGATCCCAATTTTTGTATCATTCTTGGTTGTTAATTTTCTCTTTTGGAATCACTTTTGTCACATTTTGGTATACTTCTTGTCATTCAGCTTATCAATTGACCCCAGGTATGAAAGTATTTGAATTTTATGCAAGTCTTGGTTGATTTTCGTTATTAGATGATTGTATTAGCAATTATGTGATATTTGTAAACATGCCTAATACATAGACTTGTTTTGCATACTATGGTTTCTAAATGAGAATCCATGTGAACATGCATTTGCGCCAAACACGCATAGTTGCATCCAGCTTGACATTCAGCCCTTCGATTAACCCGCGCCCTATTAGTTGGAATATTCTCAAGTGTTTAAAGCACAGAACAATTTTTGTTGATCTGTTAGCCACGCATTTTGATGGTACGAGAGTCTTTTCTCTAGAAGACTCAATATCCTATCCTCTCGACTCGACACCATGCTCTATGCCCACATCAACACAGATCCTTACACCCGCAGCCCACACAAGGACAACCGACGTGGAAAGGATTAGGAAGATGGCTTTGCGTTGTCACAAATCGTTACATAATTTTTTGTTAGCAATTAATGATTTTCTATTTGTGGAGCGGTAAACCACTGAAAGGGTTGACCTGCTCATCCATGTAAAATTATATAAAGCTGTCTCCAAACAAGAGTCAAGTTAGTCCGGCGTCATTAGCAAAGAAATTCTATAAACTCTGTTATGAATTTAATATAAGTTCTATCTTCAACTGTGAATTTATGTCTTTGTTTTTGTGAGTGGTGGATTTATCTAAGTGCAACCCCTAATTTCTGAGAAGGGCCCCTCAACAACCAGAGGTCTTCATTTGTATTTCCGTTATGCCCTTTTCCAGATAAGTAATTTGTATTTCTAGTTTCTAGAGGTAGTTTAATTCTTCTGTAAATTGATGTTTTTTATTTCCTCATCTTCTATAATGTGGGTTTACTATGCTTAATACAATTTACACTGTGTTGTTAACATAGTTTCCATTTTCAGAATTAAAAGTGACCGGTTACGCATAGTCATTCAGTCTTCTTTTCAACTTGTTTCCTAGTTTTGTATTTGCAATCAGATAAAGTTTAATTTGTTTAATACCTTAAGTTTAGTTTGTAGTTAGATTCAGCTTTGTCAATTCATGTTTAATTGCAGATTAACTTCAATCTTGTTTTTGTTTGTCTCATTAAACAATAGGAAATAATCTCTCTTCTTAACTATAGATTAGCACAAGTTATTCTTCTGTTGTTTCAATTGTTAGATAAGCTTAGTTACTGTTTTTTCTACATTACAATCTCATATGCATAAATCAGTTGATTTTAGGATAATCTAGGTTATCTATTTCGTAATTTACACTATTTTTCTCCATTCAGACCGCCATTCGGACTGTCTTTCTATATTGCCATCCAGACCTTCATTCAGACTTTAATATTCCTCATTTTGTTTTATGATTGTTTCAAGTTCATTTTTCCTGGTTTTTAAAATGTATTACCTCTTGTAATTGAACAGTAGTTATATATGTGTAATTAGGACCTTACTTAAAACCACCTAAAGTATCCATTAAGTTACATAATTACTCTTATCTTTCATTCCTTTTATCTTAATTTCTTCTGTCTCTTATTTTTTTATCCATTGCTGCTGTAAAATTTGTCAACTGCATCCCTGGTTTAGTTTTCTTCATTCTTCTTTAGATTGAATTTAGAATTAAATTTGTTAATTCTATTATCTAAAAGGCACATTAGTTCTTTATAATCTGGTCATCATTTCTAGCATAAAATTTATCATCCTTACTTCATAGTTATTGAAGATGTTCATAGAATAGGGTTGATCTAGGAAATAAGATATCTTTATTAGGTTTTCACCTACTTTTAAATTATAAATTATTTTCAAGTAAATATCTTTATTAAGTTGTCTACTTGCTTCTAAACTATATTTTATTCCCTTATATTTGTTTCATACAAAAGTAGTATACCTCCAACTTCAAAGTAATCATTAAAATAGTCTTGTTTCTTGATTAATAGATTAGTTGTTGATAACATTTGCTTATGGGTAGAACATAAATCACAATGTTACTATTACTTGGAATTGGACACTCCTTAGTTTACACCTATTTGTAGAAGTTAAATTAGACTTAAATTCATTCAGTTTATTTTTCTCTTTTGAAATCCATTTAGATACACCTCCTTCTCCAGTTCCGATCACAATGAATGCATATCCTCAGAATCCTCAAGGAGAATGGAACTAGATGATTTAGTTTAATTATTGTATACTTGTCAAACACGTGTATAGCTTAGTTATTGAGTTTCTTAGGTATATTAAGTAATTGTAATACTGCCTTAGATAATATAATCTTTTGTCTTCATATAGTTAGAGTTCTAAAGTTGTTTATAGCCTTTCTAATTCCCAGATTAAGAAGCTGAATAATTAATTAATAGGTTTCACTATAAAGAGTAGTTTACCTTCTTATAATAGTTTACATATATATTTCTAGTTATTGTTTATAGAGTAGAGTAGTATAGCTTGATACTACTCTAATCTAGTGGTCGTTTCCCAGTCTAATTACATTAGTAGTTGGATTTCTAGAGTTTGACTCGATTTTTCATTTTGAAAGATATTTCGATCTTCTCTTTGTTAAAATATTTCCATGACACCTTAGGAACCCTTCTACCTTAGCATATATTTTGTGTCAACTCTAAGTTTACAAACCTCATTCGATAATTGAATATTTGGTGAATTAATTAGACAATAAAACACCCAACCCGAACCACACACCATTCATGTACAAGCGCGGCGTGACCCGGACAAGCAATGGCTGTCAATTCCTTACAAATTGTTTTGATGCAGAGTTGGAAGCGATGGTTAATGATTTCCCTGTAGAATGGAGAGAACCAGTCAGTTTAGAAGAAGTCTCGATGGGACACCCAGCGGATGCGCCTATTGATCAGTGCACAAGTATGGCTAGCAGAGTGATTAGGATTTAGAACAAGAATCATCAACGAAACCTACAGGCCCAAAAGCAAAATGCATGTTTAATGAATTAAGAAGAAAGAGGCGCATGGAGTAGGGTGCAAGTAGTAGCACCGTGCAAGAGATGAAGGCATAATTGAATCGGCTTATCAAGGCAATTGAAATTGCAACCGATGTGGCAACCAAGGAAATGACAAAATTTGAGTAGGAGGAATTCACAGAGGTAAGAACAAAACTTGAGTCAATATATGATGTTTTCTTGAAGAGAGCGCTAGAAAGTGGGACTATGCAGGAGTTCGCGTCAATCAGCACTAAGCCGGGAGTTAGGAATGTTCAAATTCCCCTGACTGCGATTGACGCTGGAAGAGAGGACTTGAATACCGCCCTGGAGCAATTGCAGGACATATCACTGGATATCAATGTGTTGTCTACACAGACATTGGTACACATGCAACGAGTTGCCAACCAGGAGTTGGAATACAGGCAGAAAGAAGTCAGCGATCAGTACTTGCGGTCACAGGAGAAAGAGGAGAAAGCGCAAAAAGAGGTCGAGGAATTGCAGCAAACAAAGGAGAAACTGATAGAAGAGAAAGCGGAGGAAATCAAAGCACTAAAGAAAGTGCAAGAGGATTTGACGGTGAAGAACGTCGAGGAAATCATAGAGTTGAAGAAGGACCAAGATCACCTTATTGTTGAGAAAGCACATCTTTGGGACAGTCAGGTAAAGTTGGAAGAGGCAGTTGCAGATGTCTGTCAGTACGTCTTGGAGAGCACCGTGAATATTGATGCAATGGAAAGAGCACAACAACTCAGGGTTGTTATTTCGAAATTGCAGAGTGAGAAAAGAATTTTGGAGGCTTTGGTGCACCCAGCCACGCCACCAGAGAAAATAGCAGTGCGAAAGAGTGCTATTGAATATTTGGAAACACGGCTCGAGGAGATGTGGTAGGAGGCCAAGAAAGTGACGGATGCAACCATGCAATTTTGGGGAAGCATAGTGCAGGATGAACAACTAGCCCAACTGACCACATAGTTGCAGGAAGCAGAAGGGCAGCTGGCGATCTTGAAGACATCGTTGAGAGTGATGCCAATGATGGTTCAGGTCACACGATCTACAGAGATGAAGGAGTTGCAGCAACGCATTGGGAAGTCCCAGGAGCATCAGCGAAAGGGCACTGAATAGTTAGATGAGTTCTAGGATATCGACATGCATATTTTTGGTAAGGAACTTGCTATGTTATAGGCTGCGTAGGAAGGAAAGAAGGAGATCGCTGAGAAAATGGTTGAGCATCCAGTAACAGATGATCTGACGGTGAGCCAGGAGATAGCGAACAGAGTTAAAGAACACGTCAAGGCAATTACTCAGCAATATGAATATTTCAATCTCAATATTACTGAGTACACCATGTCCATCTAGCATGGCTCGAGGGTGAGCCACAAGATTGTGTTGGGGGCCTGTTGGCAAGGGGTTTGGGATAAGTTAGTTTTGCAGCATCATGGATGCTACACAAGCTCAAAGACACAATGCAAGAGGAAGATGGCATGCAATGCAGAGAATATAATATTTTATATATTTTGTGTCACCTTTTATAGTTTTGGACCATATTTTGAGGATATTGTCATTATTTTGTAGAATCATTTAATAAATAGTTAGGAAGTTGTCTAAGTGGACCTTAAATGTAAAGGCGCAAGCCTATAAGCAGATGTTGAATTGCAAGTGTTGAGGATCTGGAAATCAATCCAAGCTTAGTGAAGAATATCTTTGAGTATCTGAACTAAGATCTGTTGGTCTGTGAACTATCATTTTGTGTAGAAGTAATATGACAAGACATAATTTGATCTAAATCACTGTGTTCTTTTCTGTTTTACTGTTTACTATTTTTTGCGACCCAATGATGAATGTTATGTGAATATGCAACATGGATATATGATGCGATGTTTCCCTATTTTAAATGATGTTATCTTGTTTGGATCTGTTTGCGCAGTAGTATGCTTACTGCAGTTATGATAGAATGATGTGATTTGTTGAAGAATGATAATGAATGGTTACATGAATGCATGATTTAAATGATATGTTAATATTGCGCTAAGCTAATAATTTGATGTCACATTGTCCTCTCCTATTCTGTAGAAACTTGTTTCCGTCAGCTCTCCCTCGAACATCTCAGGTGACACTTCATCTGCTCTGTGGGTGTTGCCAGACGGGGTAAGACCTGTCTAGGCCGGTGCTCAAGGAGATCACGGCGGTTTGGTTATCGACAGAGTGGGAACCCTTGTTGACTGGTTTTGTTGGCTGAGTTTGTGTCAACACTATCATGCTTTTCAAAATCGTGTTAACATTATTGTTGTTGCTATGTCATTTAGCATTGTTCTTTACTAGTATTGCTATGTCATTTAGCATTGTTCCCTGCTAGTATGAGAGTCTTGAATTGACACAATAGGTCGCTTCAAGATTTTCTTTAGGGTTGGTAACTAGAAAAAATAACATTTTTCTTTACTTTGTTAGTGATGGAAACTAATATTTTGCAGTATTTAATTGGTACTAGAAGCTCCTTCATCAATGGCATTGTCGTAGATTAGTTTTATATTTCTGCAACTTTTTCTATTGTGGGAAGATGAAGGCATATGTTAGAAAATTTAGGTCCATGGAAGTTCAAATTTGCAGAATATCTACTAGCACAGGCTGAAAGTGTTGAATATCACCACCTAAAACCATTTTTTCTATATACATCGTTATTACTAGATAATGCAAAGTAGCATGTAGTTATGATATGGATCTGAATAATTTCAACTATGATCTTAAGTAGTAAATATAAAATGCATCACTTCACTTTGCAGATTCATTGACAGACGCTATATGCAGGTGAGTTTGACAGATGCTATATGCAGGTGAGGTTGTTGGCGCCTTGTCCCAACCAGTCACAGCATGCATATCAATGTCAATGGGCATTAGTTACACCCATAAGTAATTGGATTTTAGGGCTTGGGCCTCTTTGAGGTAGCAATTGTAAGGGTGGGAAAGTACTTCTCATGGAATGGGAAACGAACAGAGAGATGGTTTTTGATAGAAATTCTCACCTTCTGTGAACAGAAGTTGTTTCCCTAGATCTAAATGATACAGGTCTACAACAAAACACAAACCCAAAATGTTAAACATTCCCTACATCTAGTCAATTACTTAAATATAATGCCACAATACTTCCCTTAAAGGCTGTCCTCGCTATTCTTGAATATTTCATCTATGCTATTGCAGAAGAACCTGTAAAAGATTGAAGACAACAAGAGAAAGATGATATCATACAAGATAATAAACCAAATCTATGCTTGTGTCCAAGGAATCAAACAATACATAAAAATGATACAGTAAATATGGGAAAGAAAAGACATTTTGTATTATAAATGATTGGAGAGACTACAACCTTTATGCCTTGGTGTTGAGAGTTCCTTCCAGTTGGCTCCTTTCCTCTAACTTCACCTTGCCTCCAATAGCTTAAGAATTATTTTGACAGAGTTTGGGTGTTCAACACAATTCTTCCTCCTCTTTTCCATGGGGGATGAACCAATATTTAAAGGCATGGGAGGATAGGATAGGTTGAGGATCTCATGGGTGAGGTGGATAGAAGATCCTAAAATGAAGGATCTTGAGCTCTAAGTGGTACTAAACCATAGGTATGATGCTCCACGGATGCAAGCTTCGAGAAGCTTCTTGAAGCTTCCTTTTTTTCCTTTAGAACTTGAGCACCACACTTTTAATGAAGGGAAAAAGTGGTGTTAAGGGGGTAACTCCATTTGTATGAAGGAAAATAGTGACAACACCTCCATTTGCAGATGTAAAAGGTGCATTACTGGCTCAACACAACAAAAAATATAAGGGAACAATTTGTTTTCTTTTATTTATCTAGGACAAACTATGAGGGATTGGAGAAGATAAGGGAATACCTATATCATAACATGATGGTGATGAGATTTAGGTGTAACAGAATGCCCCCCAAAGTTATGAGGCTAGAGGTAAATGATAGGAAAAATAATTTGATAGAAAAAGGTATAGTTTCAAGGAAAAGGTCCAATGGTTGGAACTTCTCAAGCATCACAAACTTTCTGCAGCACCTTTTACATTTGATGCATGTCCCAAATGAATCACAACATGGTTGCTAACCAATACAATGCAGATCCATGTGATATACAAAAAAGTCATGGATACTAAAATACAACGTAGATCCATGCGAAGAAGACTCAAATTTGGACATAGCTACCAAACATACAATGTAGATCTATGTCACATGGATGCAAATTTGAGCACAACCACGACCATACAAATGTGGATCCATGCTAGGTCCCATACAAATACTCCATCACAACCTAGGGAAAGCAATGAGTGGTTAACAATTACCCAGGTCTTTGTCTCGTCTTAAAAAATGTATGATTCTTTCCATGTGATTACAATGTCTTGATGTCAAACATGGTAGAAACCACTTGATTATTGGTCAATGATGAGAACCATTAACAAGTGCGAGGGATATCACCATTGATGTCGATGATTCCCAAGGTACCCTAGTACAATCTCCTGAGTGTGAATAGATAATTTGATTTTGAACACTCAGTTGAATCTTTCGATCAAAGGTCAATGATGTAAACCCATGTCGAAAGCGAGCGAGTCTGTCATTAATGCATCCAGATATCAAGGTACTCATTTTTCTTTCTAATACTAATTCCCGGATGATGAGCTGAAGTCCACAGGAATAGTCTCGTCGAAGGAGGTCCATGATCAATCCCACATCGATGACACAAAACTCGGAACAAAGTTTTGGAATTTGAGTATGATGTAACCATAAGACTGACTCAAAAGTAACTGACATAAATGTAGGTTTAACTACAGAGGGTAATCCTGACACACAATATTTCCTTTGAACATTGAACGACACGACCAAAGACTTGGCAGGATTAACGTAACGAGGCAAATACCATGCCATAATGTGACAAAAGACAAGGCATTATTTGAAATGACTCAAAGGAGTGACATGACTCATTAAAGTGGATCGACTCAGAGACAAGATGAATACCCAAATTTTGAATGGAATACAAATAGGTACCATGTTCAAAGGTGACTAGAAACTGCCATTAATGCAAAATGTTTTCCCCTTCCATTAATTTCCCCATCATGATTGATGAGTGCCTCTTTGATTTTTGACGAGCTAGAAGAGGGTAACAAATGCTCTATATAACTCGTATTTTGGATGATTCCAATCTCATACATTTTACGAACCTGAGAACAGAGGGGTTTGTTCCCAAAAAAGGTTCTTTCATCATTTTATTTTATGAGTCCGATAAAAGAAAATTCATTTTCCGTTTCATGTTTAGAGAGTCTGAAATGACTAAGAAGACTCCAGAATGGAATTTTTCATAAATTTAGTCTCTGAGGCTCAAAAAGTATAAAATAATGCCTAGGAGAACTCTTCCATTCATGATTAACCGAAGTATACATTTTTCATAAGTAGTGCTCCCTGGTCCGAAAAAGGGGTAAACTATCACCAGGAAGATGACTCTTCAGGTCCTTTTACAAGTGTGAAGAAGGAAAGTTCACTCAGCAATATTTTCACATTTTAAGAGTCTGAAAAGAGATTAAAGAGGACTCTATTAGGGTTCTTTTTTCATAATCCAATTTTAACGAGTCTGAAAAACATTAAAAGTGCACTCGATACCTTGTCTCTTGTGGTTTAACGAGCACGACCATGGTATTAAAGGCGCTCGAAACCCTTTTAATGTTTGAATCCAGAGCATGAAAAAGCGATAAAGTAAGCTCAAACCACTTTTCATGTTTTAACCAAAACACAAAAGAATGAAAAGTAAGCTCAACACCGTCTTACTGTTTTTAACGAGCTCGAAGATCGATTGGAAGAATGCTCAGGGTATATGCCTCATTTTTAAACGAGCTTGACACAGAATAAGAACTATGCTCAAAGGGTTGTTTCATGGTTTAACGAGCTCGAAACTAAAAGAAACTATGTTCAAAATGAGTTTTGTTGATGGGTATTTTCCCAACATGATGTCTAGTGGTTGGTACTTTCCCCTAGTATAACTGTCAAGTAGCTTAACTCCAAAATAATGTAAAGAGGTTGGATACATGCCAACAAAGGGTGGATGCATGCCCCTTAAGCTTCGTTCGGTCTGCTTTACAAGCAAAGGAAATGAAGGTTCAAATATTGAGTCATGACACAATGGAAGAATTCATTTCATTTTTTAACCAGCTTGACACGAAAAAGGAACTCTGCTCAAAATGACCTGTTTCATTTTTACACAAGCTTGAAACATAAAACAACTATGCTTGTTATGGCCAATTTCATTTTTTAACGAGATGGAAAGGGAATAAAACTATGCTCAAGGTTGGTTTGATTTTTTAACGAGCTTGAAGCCAGAAGTAAACTATGCTCAAGGTTATCTGTTTCATTTTTTAACGAGCTTGACACAGAATAAGAACTATGCTCACAGACATCTATTTCATTTTTTAACAAGCTTGACACAGAATGAGAGCTATGCTCGCAGACATCTCTTACCCAACATGATATCCAGAGTTTGGTAGGTTTCCCCCTTTCACATAAGGAGTTAGCATCTTAATTCCAGTATGATGTCCATAGACTAGAGCCATGCCCCCATTTTACCTATGGTGGGAAGAAGCTAACTAGAAGAAGGGGAAGGAACCACAAGAACATACGAAACATTCAGGGCAGTCTGATTACTAGGAATCATGTGATGGTCAGGTGTAACAAAGGAAAGTTGATCAATGGTCACAATATTCCCATCATGGGGAGAATTCATCACTCTAAAGAGTGTGGACACTATAACATTCATGGTGTAAACATAATCACGTCCAAGGAGCATATTGAAATCTAAAGGAACTTAAACCACCATAAAATCAATACAGACAGTTTTCCTTCCTAATGTAATATGTAAATAAGGAAGGATCCCTAAAGGTGCAGTGGATCTTCGATTAAAATCCAGTATTTAATCTGTGGCTAGCACAAGCTGAGGAGAACTTAAAGCTTTCCAAGCAGTTGAGGATAGAATACTAACAAAATCCCCTTCGTCAACAATAGTGTGAAGCATCCACCTAGCGGTAACTTGCACAACTATCTAGAAAGGAACACCAGAATGAAGACGATATTATGTTAGGTTACTCCAATCAAAGGAAATAACCTCAGTACTTGAAAAGGGTTATGTTGAAACAGACAAAATTTCCTCTTGTCAAGAACAATTAGAATGGAGCATAAAAACCTCAGTAGGTTTTAGTTCATTCTCTACTGGAAGAGAAGAACAAGTTGAAGAATCTGTCAAAGTGATTGCTTCAGTATTAACACTCTTTAATGAAAGAGTGAGATCGGGTGGAGATGACTTCGACTCGACCATTTTAACTTCACTCTTCAAAGGAAGAGTGGGGCAAGCAACCTATTCTTCACTCTTTAAAGAAATAGTTGGATCAATAGAGGATGTAGTTGGATTGACCACTTTATCAACCAATGATAGGTCAAGGGACAAACTAAGATAACCTGTTAGAAGTCATTGTTGAGGAACAATAATATCTTCCAACCACTTAGAAGCTTCATCCATGCAAGGACAAAGGTAAGTGAAGTGCATGTCCTTACAGAGTAAGCAAGGATTTCTAACTTTACCCTTCTGACTCTTAACCATAGAGTCACTGGTTGAGGGGGTATCATCAGTATGATGACCAGAGGCTGATGACATCAGTTGTTGGGAAACCTTAGACAATTCTTCTACAACTAGGGCTGGACCATGACAATATTTCAGAAGGTGATCACCCTTGCAAATCTTACAAGGGAATTTGGGCTTACGCATTTTTTGAGTGTGCATATCAACACTTTCTACACTGGGAGGAGTAATTGGATGAGACTTGGTTTTTTGTTTGTTTGTATTCTTCTTAATATTCCTTTTCTTCTGCCTCCTGGGGTTTCATTTATTGGTCACTTCACGTTCTGTTAAGGCACGAAGGCTGTTAATCATGTCACGGGTTCAAACCTCCTGGTGCAGAAAGGTGGCCACCCATGTGTCAAGGGGTTGGGTAAGCTTCCTAAGGGGTTATAGAGGTAGTGGAAGGAATCAACCCCATGTCATGCAAGTACGAAATCGGCTAGTTGTTGATTCCCCTTGTACAAAATAAAAAAGAAACTTCCTTTTCTTCTTATTCTTATCCACCTGACTACTAGTACTACAACTTTCAACAGGAGAAGAGGTAGAATAGGGAGAAGACACATCTGACGAAGAAGGAAAGGGATCAACATGAGGTTGATGCTCCTACGATGAAGGGTTAGGATCTGAAGCAATTTGTGTACATGGGATAATTGGACTGGAGAATAACCAAACAAGTAAGCCGATAGTCAATCCAAGAAGGCTTAATGTAACCATAAAAGGAGGACCAACATCCCCATATGGAGTGAAAACAAAAGACATGCTTGGTGAAGGAGTCTCTTGGTTGGTAGTCCTAGAAGGAGAATCCATAACTATGTAACAAAACTATCTCTCTCATCTAAAAAATTCTAACTGTACAAACAACATGCGCTACTCAAACTAAAGCAACAAAGCAAAATATGTGAGAGGAGTGGATTAAAGTTCTGGAACCTCACTGGATTGTCAAACCATCACAAAAGTGTTCATATTTTTTCAACTAAAGAGAGGATAAACTAATCGCAAAATTCTACAATAAATTTTATATGGATTTTTTCACAATTATTTGAAAAAAGGAAAAAACATACAAAAAACATGTATAACAAATGAAGAAAAACTGAAATGAATCTTTTCTTTTTTTGTTAAAGAAGACAGAATCAGAGATCTAGAAAAACCAAGTTCTAGCCAAAGCCAACTATGAAGGTTTAAAGACCAACAGCAATCACAATTATGAAGCATGGATCTCAAATACCGAAAACAAGCATTTAAGAATCAAATACCAAATAGGGCTAAAAATAATACCTGGCACCGCTTCTTGGAGGTGTTGAACAAAGCGTTGCCACTTGAGCACCGCTTCTTTCCAAGAGGAGAAGAGCAGTGGCACCACCTGTTGCAGGTTTACACCAAAGCGTTGGTAGTTCCAGCATCGCACCTTTCTCACAGAAACAGAGAGGTGGTCAGGGATAATTTTAGGGGTGAATTTTATCCCAGTGGGTTATTTTTCCATGTTTTAATCCCCAAAAAGATTCGCCATTTTGCATTTTTTGAAGCCATGTTTCGCCCAATTTTGATGAGGTAAACATTTTTCACCCAAAAAATCGCCAAATTATTATATAAACGATATAAAATCCTTGGAAATTAAAATATTTTTTGAAAAATATCGCCAATAATTTTATAGTTGGTGTTTTAAGAATTGGTAATATTCGCCAACATTTATACACTTTTAAATAAGTATGGTTCCTTAAAATCATCCCTAGAGGTGGCACCGCTCTCTTCTAATAGGGAAAAGGCGATGACATTGCACTTAATACACAGCCCAGGCGCGGTGGCCGAGATGGCAATTTGAAAAAATAAAAATGCGACAGAAAAGTAAGTTATAGTCTAAAAAATTAACCCAAACAATCACTAGAAAACCTAGTGAACCAAAAATATGAAGATCCAAAGACGGATAGAGGCAAATCGATCAAATTCAAAGCAAATCTACATATCTATCAATTGAACAATAGATCTACGAATTGAAAATGAAGATAGAGGTTTCAACTTACCAAAGATTTGGAATTCGAGGTACTCCGTAGTGGAGTTGCCAATTTTGTTGCTGGAAATTCTCACCTTCTACGGGTAGAAGTTGTTTCCCTAGATCTGAATGATATAGGTCTTGAACAAAACACAAACCCAAAATGTTAAAATTTCCCTAGATCTAGTCAATTGATTGAATATAATGCCACAATACTTCCCTTAAAGGTTTTCCTTGCTATTCTTGAAGCTTTCATCTCTGCTACTGCAGAAGAACCTGTAAAGGATTGAATACAATAAGAGAAGATGATAGCATACAAGATAATAAACCAAATCTATGCTTGTGACCAAAGAATCAAACAATACATACAAATGATACAGTAAATATGGGAAAGAAAAGACACTTTGTATTAAAAATTATTGGAGAGACTACAACCTTTATGCCTTGGTGTTGAGAGTTCCTTCCAATGGCTCCATGCTTCTAACTTCACCTTTCCTCCAATAGCTCAAGAATTATCTTAACAGAGTTTGGGTGTTCAACACAATTCTTCCTCCTCTTTCCCATGGGGGATGAGTCAGTATTTAAAGGCATGGGAAGATAGAATAGGTTGAGGATCTCATGGGTGAGGTGGAGAGAAGATCCTAAAATGAAGGATCTCAAGCTCTAGGTGGTCCTAAACCATAGGTATGAGGCTCCATGCAGGCAAGCTTTGAGAATCCTCTCGAAGTTTCCTTTTTTGCCTTTAAAATTCAAGCACCACACTTTTAATGAAGGGGAAAGTGGTGTTAAGGGGGTAATTCCCTTTTTTATGAAGGAAAAGAGCAACACCACCTACCTTTGCACATGTAAAAGGTGCATTACTGGCTCAACACAAGGAAAAATATAAGGGAACAATTTTTTTTCTTTTATTTCTCTAGGACAAACTCCGAGGGATAGGAGCAGACAAGGGAATACCTATCTCATAAAATGATGGTGACGAGATTTAGGTGTAACAATGGCATGTGTATATTATAGTGTATTTATATTCAAAAGAAAACATGCAAAATAACAAAATTAGTTGTATAATATACGAATACTTGAATCTTTTTTCTACTTGTATATGAATACTACATTATTATGAAGTTAGAAATTCCATTCAGAGTAGATTAATGATTAATCATTTATTCATTTGAGCATAAATCGTTTAACAATTACCAACCTACAAATTTTTAAACTGTTTATTAGGAAATAGACCATTTAATTATTGAATGAAATAGGTTATTTGTCAACTATTAACATGACCAAGAGTTATGTTTGCAAAATAGGCAGATTGCATAAGATCTAAAATGATAATTTTATTAGGAAGAGAGAAAGGCCAAAAACACTAAATTGAGCTAAACTCCATGACATATAAATTAGGTAAAAACATGAAACAATTATTTAAATTTCTATCTACTTTTCCTTTCTCCTTGCACCACCATGATTTCCCCATAAAATTACACGTGATAATGGAGCTGGAGGTGAAGTTGGAGTTGATTATGTAGATGTAATTGATCGTGAAGCCCCTAATTTTGGAGTGTTGATCAGGGAAACTAGATGGGGTGGAATCGCACCAAAATCACCATCATCAAAAGGAGCATTCATCATTTGTTCCAAAATCAATGCTCCATCTCCAAATTTCCCTCCTCTCAATTGCTGCCCCAATTCGTACATGAGTTATATATATTTGACTTGTCACAATAATGGGACAACAATTGCAAGTTATAATGCACATAAACAAGATCTTTAACCGGTTTATCTTCACCTTGTTTTTTTTTACACTATGGATGAAATTGCGGTTACTAAAACACCTTTATGCTGAAGAAGTGTTCACCACTTGTGAAAGAACATGTGTCATCAAAACATTATAGATATGGGTTAGAGTTTTTATGCATGTTCCATAGCTTGAGAAAAAATAAATTCTGTCAATATTCAATTGCATGGATGATCCCAAAGAAATGGTTCTCATTGGTTAAGTGGTTAAGTGGTTTCTTTATTGTATCACACTCATTAAGGACTAGTTTCTCTAATGATTGCATTATGCGTATAACCAAGATGAACCTCTATGTCCTAGTGAGACTCTCTATCCTAGTTGCATCCACACATTGCAAATCACCTTGGTGAATACTCAAAATCTAATAGTTAGAGACCTATTTCTCTAGAGTTGAAAGGATTGGTCATAGGAATTATGAAAATATTAACCAATCTTAATGATGGTAACAAGGAAGAATGAAATGAAAGGCGTATGTCTTTACAACAGAAGATAGGCACTATTACTTGAAGAACAACACCCCTTGCTTGTTTAATGGGGCATACATTGATGTGATTATAAACCCAATTTAGGATTCAATATTGTATATCTAATATTAGAGCAGATTATTTATTTCCTCTGAGGTTTCTATGATTCTATTTTTGATGGTGCACTTGTGCCATCCCTCATATCCATTTTCTATTTCATTTTCCCAATGTCAATGGCACTGACAATTTTACAAAGATAGTGTTGTACAGGAAGTCATTTTAACACTTGTTAGTATATCCCATGCATATTTAATGTATCCCTTGAGGACATGAACATGTCATTATTCAATTGTCATTCCTACACTCATAAACAACAATAAATAGTAATAGTTAGTTAGAAAGCGATTATTCATTATTTATATTAGTGATAAGATATCATTGCTTTTGGTAATAACTTGTGGTTTTATGTTTCCTATGATGACACATGTTCATATAGTGATATACCTATCTTACCATCCTTAAGTCCTTAATGAAACATGACGTATTCTCCCTCGATCCACGTGGGTTCTCTAGGATAATGATGAGAGGTGACTCCCCCTTCGTCACTCGGTACCATGCTCCACCGTGCAGAGTAATGGTGATATTGATTGCACCTCAAATTCTGTGTATCCCTCTTATGGGCAGATCGTTCAATGCCTCCTCCCTCATTTGCTCTTTCTACACAATTTTGTGAAGGCAAAACTCTTTGCAGATCCTATGGTGACGACGAAGTGCAAAATCCCTACGCCTACCTTATTAGTCGAAGTGTAGAATCCTTACCACTTTGTGCCTCCAACTCATATGAAGATGACTCACAGACTACGTGCTACGCCAAGGTGGGGACATGGTAGCCGTGGAAATGCTAATGAGCGTGCTAGAATTCTTATGGCTCAGGATAATATGGAAATCTACGATGTAGAAATCCTGGATTATCTCTGACAACTTATGGATGACTGGGAGGAATATCTCATGGGCTCACACTTTGCGACGAACCGAACTGTCCTCCATAGGCACAATTTTTGGGTGGTCAAAAATATCCTGGCCCGACTTATCCTCCGTCTCATAGGTACATAGAATGAAACCCTGGCTTCCTATTCGATCCCTTCCGTGGCTCCCATGGACATAGAAAAACAACATCCTCCTCCTACAAGGCCCATAGCGAGCACCATGCAAGATAAAGCAACCATCAACATTGCGACAGATTATAGGAAAACAGAACCTCTCCCTGTTAAGAGAAATCCCTCCAACAGTGAGGAGGATACCAGCAATGATGCTAAGAGCTCCAAAAAAGATGGTGGTTAAACATCTGTCAACCCACCAGCTCCCCCAGCAGGAGGATGAGCAAGTTCACAGCTCAGCTTCGGTTTTGGGGTTCCTATTGAGGAGGAGATGCCCTCCAAGACATAAGTCTAGGTTCCATGGTTCTAGGGTCTTTTCTTTTCGTCATGGTCGTCATAGGTTTAGACTTACCTGTTAATCATAGTAGTTATACTCAAATTTTTTGCTTCAACACTGTTAATTTTTCTATCACTGTGATCGATTTCCCCTTCTACATGGAGGATCAATCTAATAGTAAAATCCTGAATTCCCCTGAGGGGCAGGTATCAACTCTCTCTGCTACATTCTGTTCGTAGAACTGCCACTATGATTTGTACTTTAGACTGTATTATTATTTTGATTCAATAGATTAGTCTCTAAAATTACCAAAAAAAAAGGGTTTATTTATATAGTAACTAATTTATCTTTTTCCTCTAAGCTAGGCGTTTGATGGGGTAAATGGTTGAAGAAACTCTACATTAGAAACAAGGTGTCAAGTTAGGGTCCAATAAGGTTGGAAGATACGGTTGAAGAAACTACACATTAAAAACAAGATGTAATTTAAGGTAAGGTGGTAAACTAAATTCTAAAGTGTTCTTTCCCGCTACAAATTGTTGTTATAAAATGGTATGCATTGTATTATCAAGAATCATACCTTCCCTATATTGAGAACTACGATATGTTCCCCGTGGCCATATTTGAGGTGACTAAATTAGGTGAAACTAGAACAATAGAGATAGATCCTTGATTACCTTAGGTATGAACATGTCGTGAGCATTATTATTATCAACTAGGATTAATTGGAGCTCAATGATGGTGTTGATATGCTCTATCTGTTGTAAAACATAGATAATTGGTTGGAAGAGGAATTACAAAAGAGAAAGGTATTAGGGTTATGTGGTATATATGGGTTGTTAGTGCTTGATGTGAGTGCAAGACCCATTTAAACCAACTAATTATACCATGGAATGGTCCTCAAGTTCCATCCCTAATGTACCATTCCTTAACTTGTTGACCATATCTCACATGTAGGCAAAGGATTCCCTATGCATGCCCTATGCAATGATGTGGGTTACTATGCAAAGAACATGAGCACTGTTACAAAGAGAAATTCCTATGGCTTGGGGTACCAGAACAGACATCTTAACTCCAGAAATCAATCCTTTCCTATATGCAAGAGAAACCAAACAACTAACACTAAAGGATCTCGATTCGTACCTTATTCCAGACGGTTGGTGTAGATCCCCGTCGAGCTTTCCAACTTCAGATTGAATTGATGATTGCTTCCTCAACATTCAATAAACAAGACAAGCATACTATATATAATTGTGTTAGCTCTACTATAGCATATATAATCAATAACATATAAGCATTTGAAATCATCCATGGATAAAATATTTATTCAAACACACATTATTGGACAGGGAAAGATATTTCTATTGATATAAAATCAGAGATTACAATGAATACAACCTCTATCGGCACGTCTACGAATCACAGAAACCGAGTCCCCCACTTGGGCCTCCACCACTTCAATCCTCCATCTCTCGATAGCAAGCTCACAAGCAAAAGGTAAACTTGGGAAGAACACAAAAGTGCTCCAAGGGACAAAGGGGATGTAGACTCAAGCACAAGTTCCGGCAACAATGGACTATAGTTCTCTTTCTCTTAATTTCTCATATTCCTTCAATGTATCCAAAGGGTTCCTTATATATCTCATCAATGGAGTAATGAAAGTTCAAATATGAGCGATCTCAAGGCATATGGAAGGCCAGGAGACAAGTGAATCGGATCCACATCAAGGAAAACTCCAAAAGAATTTGGATTTTTGCACACATCCTGATGTACACGGTTTTAGAGGTCAAACACATGTATATACGTGATAAAGGGTTTAAAAGTCGCGTATGGCAATTTAAGCATGTTTTTAGGGATGGTCTAGGAAACATCAAAGGAACAAAAATGGTCCATGGGGTCTAAGGAGTCTGCATAGGGACAGGGAAGGCCATAAAAGTGTGATTCACCATGTGTGGTAAAATCAGCTATAACAGATGTCCCCTAATGTGTGAGGTCAGAGGGGTCATACGATGGCCAAAATACATTATAAGTCCATCCGAGAAATGAAGTGATGAAGAACCTAGTGGAAGAACCAACCACCCAATTAGCACTATACAATGATACAACTTTGCATATAACTGCGAATACATATAGCAGTCCCGGATACATAAGAGTACAATGGCCATGAATAGGCATGATACAATATGACATATGCGGTCATCGCCACGTACAATATACATATATCAGAATCTCCATGATGAAGATATACAAAGGATCATGATCTCCATGAAGATTGAAGATATACAATGGATCAAGATCTCCATAATGGCTGGAAATATCTGACATCTACTGGAATCAAGTCACGAGAGCTGAAATCTCATGAACACTGGCACAATCAAGGAGGTAGCATATATGAGATGCCACCAATCTGGAAGGTCTTCTACACAAATCGCTACGAGTAGATGTCCTACTATGTGAATAGAGGTGTCTAGGTCGAACATAGTAGTCCATCATCTGATTACCGGTCATTAATGTATACTGTTAATAGACGCAAGATCACCCACCAATAATGAAAATGGGAATCAAGGTGCTAGAGTGCAAACTAACAAGTGTGAATAAATGTGTTGAGGTCGAACACTTGAGAGAATCCATCGATCAAGGGACATTGATGTATTCCCAAAGAACTATCGATGGCGAGAGAACCTGCCACTAATGACTGCAAGTCTCAAGGCACTCAAAGATGACTCTAGATTCCTATCCTAGAATAAATGATTTGAAGTCGATGGGATGAAATCCGCTAGAAGGAGGGCATTA
Organism: Pseudotsuga menziesii; assembly: GCA_001517045.1. Classification (NCBI taxonomy): domain Eukaryota; kingdom Viridiplantae; phylum Streptophyta; class Pinopsida; order Pinales; family Pinaceae; genus Pseudotsuga; species Pseudotsuga menziesii. Next base: position 252,591 of record LPNX010884146.1, on the reverse strand, counting down.
AGGCATCCCCCATCATCCAACATGAGGTACTCAGCAAAGCTGTATAATGTGGAAGGACTTGATCATAAAGTGCACAAACCAGTAATTGTACTGGGAATGGCTGACATGCAAAGTCAAGATAACTGAGGAATGGCCTACTTAGGTTTCAACTTCCTTTGAACAAGAGCATAACAGTGAATGGTGACTTAATATAGGCAGCATAGACTTGATATGCAAAACTGGGACATCTCTGTGACACAGGAGGCATCGGCAGAGGCTCCATAGGGACTGGAAGCTTAACCAGTCGATGGAGATAAACTCAAATAAATGAGTATAGCTCCTAAATTCAAACTATTATTCCAACCAATGGATGTGATATACAGTGCTCTGTTTGAAGGCGACACGACTCGACTGCTGCCAAAGATGACATCTTTCCTGGTCCGGCTTTTTGGTTTTTTAATTTTTTTTTCTTTTGGACTTTTTCAAACATTTGAAAAGCTTGAAAAAGAATAAAATTGCTTTAAAGTTACATACTAGGAGGAGATGAGTGTCAAATGGGAAAACAAACTAGTTCCAAGTAGTGGAACATACCTATGCTCAATGCAAGGATACATGTGTAGGATAGCGACACTCGGGGGAAAGTCCCCTCCTGGTAAAAATAGGGAATCAAGCTGTAAAAGATATATAAAATGGCTCTGCATGGCTAGACATGATACAAGCTCGGGTTATATGGCTGATACTCAAAGTCAGGGAAGCCGGCATAAGGCTCAATGAGGTAGGTAAAGCTCATGATAATGCAATTACAACTTGACATAAGGGATTCCCAGGGAAATGGCCAGCATAAAGTTCAAGAGGAGTATGAGGCTCTTACTCAAGGACATGGTGGGACTAAAAGGGACTCCCAGACCTAAGAGAGGACTCACAGCATGGGTACCTAATGCAAAGGGGAGCTAACTAGGACACCCATGTATAGGAAAGCTCTACCATTCACATAGTACCACTTCTAACAATAGCATGAAGGTTCTATGATACAATGGAATGGGTTCATACCTAAGGTTAAGATGGAACGGTCATAAGGAAATGCATAAGTACAAGCGCATGTGATATCCTAACCTATATGCTAGTTCAGACATAATACCTATGATAGGAACGAATGGGTCGAAACCTCGGAGAGAGTGTACAAAAATTGGACCCTACATGACAACAATATTAGTCCAAAACAACCCAATATAGTCAATAAAGAATCCAAACTACAGGATATAGGGAGGAATGATCAGGAGAACTGCACCCAAAGGAAACAATGCGGTGAATGATGGGACATAAAAAGAAAAGTAAGGTGTAGACCCAACGTTCACGCATCCACTACCACCCTCGTGAGGGTGACCACTGGTGTAAAGACCGAGAGAAGGGAGTCAACATCCTCCACAAATGGAGTAGAGGGCAGAATGTCACCACTCCCAAATCTATGAGCAGGGTAAGGGTTGTGATGCCCCCAAGTCTGACACCAAGGTCTGTACTAGGACCAAGGACAGGTGATAGGATACTAGGCATGTCGAAAATAAAAGGACCTGAACTAAAGAGAGCATAAATATACTCAAGTAATCGCGATCCCAAAGGCCAACTAGCGCACAAAGAGCACACTCCTAAGAAAATCTACAGCCAAAATACAAGAAAACCAAGGGGAGGATATGTGAGCTCCTGAATGTAGCAGGTATGTCTCACCTAGGAGAGGCTCGAAACTCCCATACACTACAAGCGGAGGTATGTAACAAATTATAGTGGCCCTCAGCTTCAATGCATAAAGCTTCTGTGTTGTCCGACCTCTACCTAGCATGGACACCTACAGAATAACCTCTGCAAGTACCCCCTGTGATACCTAGGTAAGGAAACTAAGGTCACCTCAATATAACCAATGCTCAGGTGGACAGTTGCATGCGGGATCGACCGTATGGGCAGGGTAGCAAAGCCCGAAACTCTCGAAAGAGCCCCCATATATGAATACAATCCTGGAAATATCTCCGGTGCTACTCAGTTATGACTAGGGGTCATCCCAATCATTAACCGCTCACACTGCCTCGTGCTTAACTCCCTTGTAAGAGGAGGATCCTGAGAAACACTAATTATACCAAGGAATTTCACACTCTCACCTGGACAAACACATACATGTTGTTGTTTAGTGGTCTTAGAGAATTTAATCGCAATGAACTATTCCACGACCCTAAAACCTAATCTTGTCGGTGTACCCTATCAAAGAAAATAGTGTAATCCATTTTAATTAAGCATTGATTTTATTTGGCTGTAATTGTTCAAAGGGAAATGATCATACAACTAATGAATTTATGACTCAGCAGTGAAGTAAATATGCACACCATAACAAACAATGCTAAGTGCAATCTTTGTCAAATGAAAAATAGGGTATGCCACTACATGAGATGCATAAATATACATTTCTTTCTGAATGCCAATGCAATCCTTCCTATATGAAAGCCTAAATAAAACTCTCATCCAAGCAATCCAATGCAAGTACCTCCTCAAATCCATATGCAAAAAATGCAACTACCTTGTATTTTTCAATATAAAAGAATGAAAAATGCAATAAAAGCCATCTAAAACTCTCAGTCTCTGCAGCAAGTATAAAACACAAGCCCAACATGACACTGAGACAAAAAAGAGTAATGCACTAATGGCAAAGCAAAAAGGATAAATGACTAAAATTACTTTCAGAGAAAAATCAATGAAAAAGCGGTCTCTGGTCACAAAAGAAGCATCCAACAGACAACATTAGACCCAAGGAAGACCCAACCACACTCACAACCCACCCAACAACTTCCCACAACATCAAAATCACCAAAAGGGAGGATGTACGCGACTGTTTAAAGAACAACTGCGTATATACGTGACTTTTGGCAAAAAATTTGCATGTATACGCGTATTTTGGCCAAAAACCTGCGTGTATACGCGACTTTTGGCCAAAAATCCGCGTATGTATGCGACTTTTGGCCAAAAACCTGCGTATACAAAGAAGGCAGTGGTAAAAAGCAGGCCAAGGGTCAAACAAATAAAGGGGAGTGTCACTGGATGAACATACTATAAAATGTAACACAGAAACAAGGAGAAACAAAGAGCAAGTCAAGAATATCAAGCACATTGTGCCCCCAAACCCCAAAGACAAACAAGGAACGTCCCCATTGGAGTCGCCAATTCTGTTACGGAGAGAAATTCCTATGGCTTGAGGTACCACAACAGACAGCTTAACTCTATAAATCAATCATATCCTATATGCAAGAGAAACCAAAGAACTAACACTAAAGGATCTCGATTCGTACCTTATTCCGAAGGGTTGGTGTAGATCCCCGTTGAGCTTTCCAACTTCAGCTTGAATTGATGAATTGTTTCCTCAACATTCAATAAACAAGGCAAGCATACTATATATAATTATGTTAGCTCTACTCTAGCATATATAATCAATAACATATAAGCATTTGAAATCATCCATGGATAAAATATTTATTCAAACACACATTATTGGACAGGAAAAGATATTTCTATTGATATAAAATCAAAGATTACAATGAACACGACCTCTATCGGCACGTCTGCGAATCGGACAAACCGAGTCCCCCACTTCAATCCTCCATCTCTCGATAGCAAGCTCACAAGCAAAAGGTAAACTTGGGAAGAACACAAAAGTGCTCCAAGGGACAAAGGGGATGCAGACTCAAGCACAAGTTCCGGCAACAATGGACTATAGTTCTCTTGCTCTTAATTTCTCATATGCCTTCAATGTATCCAAAGGGTTCCTTATATAGCTCATCAATGGGGTAATGAAAGGTCGAATCCAAGCGATCTCAAGGCATATGGAAGGCCAGGAGACAAGTGAGTCAGATCCACATCAAGGAAAACTCCAAAAGAATTTGGATTTTTGTACACATCTCGATGTACACGGTTTTAGAGGTCAAACCCGCGTATATACGCGATAAAGAGTTTAAAAGTCGTGTATGGCAATTTAAGCATGTTTTTAGGGATGGTCTAGGAAACATCAAAGGAACAAAAATGGTCCATGGGGTCTAAGGAGTCTGCATAAGGACAAGGAAGGCCATAAAAGTGTGATTCACCATGTGTGGTAAAATCAGCTATAACAAGCACCATAGGAAAATGTTCTATCCCAACAACATGGGTTTTGTTATCAAATGAAGGTTTAGTGACCAAGAAGAATTCATGATGTGATGAATCTCAAAATAGCCACCATATCCCTATCATAGGAAAAATGTAGACTGGGGCCTCATTGATGGCCTATGTAGAACCCAAAAGCCGCATGTTATAGACTAAAACTCTAGATCTTCACCCTGTAACATGGATTAAGTCATGAGAACCATCCTTGGTGTAATAAACCTTCAAATGTGATACCACATCTCAGTCGCATGGCAACGATTTCCTATGCATGGGATATGTTGTGGGATTTTCAAATGAGATATAACAACCGCCCCCAAAAGTCCAAATTCTCATGAATTTTAAGGGAGGTTTTTTAAAAATTGCCTTAAAAAGGACCTTTAGGGGGGGGGGTTCAAGTCAACCCCCGAAAACAATTCTTGACAATTGGAATTTTGAGGG
>LPNX010884146.1:217362-245087 GCA_001517045.1 Pseudotsuga menziesii | reverse complement strand
TTTAAGAACCAACCCCAAAGACCTAAAAAAACTTTTAGGGGGGGGGGGGTTTAGCAAAACTGCCACAAGCCAAAACCACCTACAAAAGGGTATTTTATTGTAGTGAAGAGGAGGTGTTGCGATGGGAGCAAACCAAAATACACAGTAGGGACAACTGTAGGTGCCACCTGCAGCACAAAAGAAATCCCCTTTAGATGTCCATAAGGAGAAGGAAGTCTTCTTGGATGTACGACCAAAATTTGTTGATACCAATCAAGCGTCGCCATCTGGACAAGTAAAGGCGATGCCAGAGAGATTTGAGTAATTGCTTAGAAAGAAACCACTAATCCATGATAGAGATGTTGTCGCATAATTGAAAAGAAACTCCAGAAGACCCGCGACATGAAAAAAGAGTTAATCATGTCGGGAAAAGATTAAAAACTGGCTGTGAACCGCGAATGACTGCACAGATAGGAGATTATGATATTGACTATATCATTTTAGACCTAGGCTCGGATGTCAATATCTTTACAAGATAGACATTCGAGAGCATGAATAAGCCACAACTCGATTGCTCTCCCATCCATCTAAGGCTAGAAAATCAGTCGAAGGTTCTACCCATTGGATGACTAACCCAAGTACCTATCGAAGTATAATGTCTAAGGACATATGTAGACTTTGAAAACATAGAGATTGTTGATGATATAAACCCATATCCTTCACTTTTGGGGATTGATTGGGCGATATATAATCAAATCGTAATTAATTTTAAGAAAATAATCTTATCATTTGAAGATTCTGAGATAAGGGTGGTCGCACCATTTGATCTGCTCGAAGGGCAGAGATATGTCGAGCAACTGAATAGTGAAGCCCAAGGTAATTACCTGGATCATCTATATAATATTGTGTCTTCAAGAAATGACTATATAAATCCAACAGCTGATGGAAATCCGAGTTGGTGAAGTGTATGATCTTGCACATCCGATTCAGGTGACGCATTAGAAAATTGGCAGAACTGACTGCATGAAGTTTCCATGCGAAGATGCGTAAGAATTACAAGCTCTATGCGATGGGTAGGAACCGAAGCAAGTGAGCTACCTACATATGAAGGTTTACCTAACCATGCGTCTTTCCTGGTGAAATTTGAATAAAAAGTTACAGAATCAAAACGATTGTCTGCCTTGGATTTTGTGCTGAAAGCTACGCCCGCCAGATGGTGGGGTACACATAAACAATCTATCTCCAAATGGCCGCAATGTAGAAGACTGTTGGAGATTAGATTTGGAGAAGAGATCAGTTATACTGGTTGCAAGTATATAGGATTGACAAATCCTATGGAACATATCGATTATTGTCACACGACATGGAAAGAGTATCTAAAACAAGAACTGGCTCACCGATTCATACATACATTGGAGATGTTACCAAGGAATTGGTATACATCAGTAGAGATGCGACGAGGAACACTCAAGTGGGAGGAGTTAGCTACAAGATTCATCCATATGTTTGAATTTGCAAGTGAACACCCAACAGTTGATGATGTGCTACAGATAATGAAGGAAAAGATATTTGAAGAAATCATTGTCGCAGCCACAAATTTCCATCATTGCAACACGACAGTCCACCATTGGATGGAATGTTACAACATCACGGAAGAACTGGATGATGATGATCCACTCAATATAAACATACCTGAGTCAAAAGGTATGCGCGCAGTGGAAGGATTTGGCATTTCTAGTGACCAATTCCTAAGTCCACTTAAGATCAACAAAGTAAACATTGGCTCACATGAAAATCCAAAGTTCGTCAATATTGGAGATTATTGAGATGATGAGACTGCGGGGAAGATCACTGACTTGTTGCATGAGTTTAAAGATTTGTTCCCTACTAAATTTTCTGAAATGAAAGGAATAGTCGACGAACTCGACGAGACGAAGATACCTTTGAGGCCCGATGCAAAACCAGTCAAGCAACGACCATACAGATTAAATCTGCAATACAAAGAAAATGTTAATGCTGAATTGGATCTCATGTTAGGGGCATGTGTCATAGAACCTGTCGAAGAATCAAATGGATTAGCCCAATTGTAGTACATGACAAGAAAACCTCAGGTGAAGTGAGAATTTGTGTCGACCTGAGAAAATTGAATGATGCTTGTTTGCATGATCCGTTTCCACCTCCATTTATAGATGAGGTATTGGAGAATGTTGAAGGACAAGATATGTACTCTTTCATTGATGGATTTTCTGGTTACCATCATATTAGAATTGCAAAGGGGGACTAACACAAGATTACCTTTGCGACAGAGTGGGGATGTTTATATTATACAGTAATGCCTTTTCGACTTAAGAATGCGCCTACGATTTTTCCCAGAATCGTAGTCACTGCCTTTACAGATTTTATACATAAATTTCTTGAAGTCTACTTTGATTACTGGACAATATTTGGCCTTGTAAAAGACCAAATAGAGAGCCTGAGAATGATGTTGGAACACTCTCGCCACTATCAAATTTCCCTGATTTTGAAGAAGTGTATCTTTTGCGCACCTTTTGGAGCTCTGTTGGGACATGTGGTCTGCCGTGAAAAAATGTTGGTTAATCCAGCCAAAGTTGTGATCATCCTTGACCTACCACCACCCACTACAGCTAAATAGTTACGAGAAACACTAGGACACACTAGATACTACAGGAAATTTATCAAAGGATATGCGGAGGTGATTGCTCCAATGGAATAACAGTTGAAGAAGGACACTAAGTTTCAATGGACAGCAGATTTCAAAGAAAGTCTAGAAAAGTTGAAGAACTAGATGGCTATTGCACCAATACTTGTGTTTCCAGACTAGGAAAAAGAGTTCCATGTTCATGTTGATGCATTGTCTATTGCGCTCGGCGTGGTACTGACGCAACTTGGTGAAAGATCGATAGATCATCCCATTGCCTTCGCTAGCACGAATTTGTCGACTGCAGAGAAGAATTATACCACGACGAAGAGAGAAGGCCTGTTAGAGATGGAATATGCGCTGCAAAAATTTAGAAATTATTTACTGGGAGGAAATTTCAAGATGTGCACTGACTAATCTGCGCTAAAATACTTAGTCAATAAGCCAGTGTTGGGGGGGAGATTTTTCGGTGGCTTATCCTCTTCCAGGAATTTGATTTTGAAATAATTGTTAAAGATGGTCAGTTGAATTTGGGGCCAAGCCATCTTTAAAGGATTAAAGTGGAGAAGAACCTACTAGTCTGGAAGACAATATTCTTGATGTGCAATTGTTTGTGATAACTATGTTTGATGACCAATATAAAGATATCATACATTTTCTGAGTACGGGTTATGCACTAACTAAATTTACCACTATGTAGAAGAATTAGTTGGTTGTGCAAGCTACAGATTTTTGGTTAATCGATGGACACTTGTACAAGATGGGTCATAATGAGATACTTCGGCACTACGTTTGGAACACAAGTGCCCATGGATATTGAATGAGGCACATGCTAATGTCATAGGAGGCCACTATGAAGGAAAAGATATGGTGTGTAATATTTTGCAAGCAGGATTATGATGGTCCACCATGCATGCAGATGCTCAGAATTATTGTCGCAGTTGTGATGTCTGTCAAATAACTGGAAAGCTTCCTGAAGAGATCAAATGCCATTGGTACTGCAGATAACATTACATGCATTTGATAAATGGGATATTGATTTTGTATGACCTATCAGTCCAGCATGAAAGCGCACGGGAGCACGATATATTATCACTGCGACTAATTACCTGACCATATGGGTAGAAGCAACACCAGTAAAGGATTGTACTACTACGACTGTTGCAAAGTTTTTATTTGAAAACGTTGTGACAAGGTTCGTGTTCCCAAATATTTTAATCAGCGATTAAGGTACACATTTTGTTAATAAGATGATTGAAGCACTGACTGAAGAATTTCAAATACAGTATAGAAGGACAACACCATATTACCCTCAAGCAAATGGAGTTATCAAAGCATTCAACAAGATTCTGGAAAATACACTGACAAAGGCTTGCAATGTGCGAAGAGATGACTGGGACCAGAAGATTTTTGTAGTATTATGGGCATATCACACGACGTGTAAGAAGTTGACAGGTCAGACTCCATTTTGGTTGGTGTATGGGCAAGAAGTTGTCATGCCTATGGAATACATTGTGTCGAGCTTAAGAGTTGTTGCGATCATTGAAATGACAGATGTTGATGTTGTATAAGACATGTTACTTCAACTAGTAAAATTGGAGGAAGAACGTTTTGTTGCAGGATTTCACCAAAATGTAGAAAAGCAAAGACATAAGGTATGGCATGATAGATACATTAAGAGCAAGCATTTTGAAGTTGGGAGTCTTATTCTTATGTATGACAACAATTTTTTTAAGCATCTCGGGAAGTTAAGAACTCATTGGTTAGGACCATACATTGTTAAAGAGATCACTGATGGAGGAGCAATGAATCTAGAAAAGTTAGATGGATCAGAGGTTAGAGGACTTGTCATTGGGAGTCGACTGAAACCATATTACGATAGCTGCAACATGGTCGCGCGATGAAAAAAAAGAGAAAAGAAAAAGTGAGCCAAAATGTATGATCACAGACTATTAGTCTGCTGCAAAGAGAAGTGAAGTTTTGCAGACTTGGCATCTGGCCAAGGTAAAAATTCTGAGCGAAGAGAATTGGTCTGTCACAAGAACAAAACCCTATTGAAAGTGAAATGCAAGTCTTAAATAGTGTGATGAGACACTTAATGAGTCGCAAAAGGAAGCAACTCCGCCAAGTGAACTAAATCAGGTCGCAAGAGACGCAACATTGGTGCAAGAATGAAGAGACTTGTAGATAGGACAATTGTCCATCATTAATTTGTAAATATCAAGAGAATTTGACGGTCACTCCGATCATAATTATAGTGACGTCATAGTGAAAAGGGGTGACTCAGTTGGCAACGTCCATATGATGACTTGGAGAGGTAACCCACATGAAGGGTCGTGTTGTCATTATTCCACTCTATGACTGCATGTGTGAAGATTTGATAGACTGAGCGATTAGCCATTTCTTCTATTTTCCCTCACTTTCAGTTGAGTCTGATATATTGCAACAACGAGCTGCTAGCTGCAATACCCAAATCCGAAGTAAATCTGTCACAGAAGTATGGTTATTGTGAGGTTTAGTGTCATTGCCCTCATGGGTTTCAAGATTAAAGCTGTGATACATGTGATTGTCGAAGCAAATTCTGCCACATTTGTTCCATTGCAAGCAGGGATGGGATTGGAAGTTGAGCTAGTTCTGGTCCTCCCTGAGCTAAGGATACAAACCGCCCTACCAGGGTCAGCAATAAGGAAGCGTTCTAGTTCCCGCAAGAGCAAGATCGTCTCAGCATTGTCGAGAAAGAATGAAGAAGCAATGGTTGGAAGTCGAGAGCTAATGGGCATCCCACTGAAGCCTCCAGATAGAGTTGTGGAACAATTCGCCAGAGTGCATAGTATGCATTGCTAGAACTCGCTAGTCCGAACTAGTGTGCGGATAATGACAAACAGAGACAAATTCCGTTGCAAATATTTACCAAAGCTACACTTGGTGCTTTGTGAATTCCATGAATGTGGAAAAGGCAACAAAGATGAGGAAATTGCAGTAGAAAGTAACAGTGTTGTGCACAAAACAACAGGAAAGAACAGAAAAGGTTGCATAGTTAGAGGCTGAAGTTGAAAGGGTTACAATCATTCTTCAGCCTGTAGATCAAAAGGTGCAAGAAGTAGTTGCATCAGTAGAAGAGGTAATGTCGAAAAATGTTAGTTCTGACCTTGTGGAACAATTGAAGAAGATAAGGGAAGAAATGCGACTAGAAGTAGAGAAAGTAGCGAAAATCATGGAGGATTTTCACAGTAAAGATGACACAAGTAAAGAAATGGAGGAATAGCCTTGCATGGCTTGGGACAAGCCATAGGTGAGTGTTGGGGGCATGTTGGGTCTAGGGATAGGTAAGCAAAATTCACTCAGAATTTTGCTTAAGCAGGAAAAGGAGCTAAGGCAAAAGAAGAAGAAGTTGTGATAGGAAGAAGAGAAAGGAGCCAAGACAAAGGAAGCAACAGAAAGGAGGAAGGAAGAGCAGATGAAGGAAAATAAGGGAAAAGAGGCGCAATAGAAGCGTATAAAAGAAGAAGGAGTTAAGGAAAGAAGTAGTTCAAAAGGAAACTGTGCAAGGTACGACAGAAGAGGATGTGTGACAGAAGGAAGGAATGCGACAAGGAAAGGTGCAACGGAATAACAATACCAGAAGGCGTGCAGAGGAGTAACAACTGGAAAGCGATAGTAGAGCATGACTACCAAAAAGCGACAGTCCAGGAGGATCATGGGGATGAGGTTGGATAAATTCAGCGGAAGCTGCACATATGAAAGCATCTTTGTAAGTTAGGTAGTTAGTGCCTGCTGTCGTGTGTTGCTAGAATAGGAAATCCAACCTGTTGGCTAAATGTAGAAATTTAGATGAGAAAGTGACAAGTAAAGAGTTTGTAAAGAGTCTTTAAAGAGTCTATAAAAGGAGAAACCCAAGTTGTATGCGAGTTAACGTCTCCCTTGTTAGAGTCTTAGCTCCTCTGAGATAGCTTCTCTAGTGTGAGTTTTGGGTATTATTGTAGTAGTGTATCTGTTAGTTCTGTTGAGTGCATTGAGTCGAAGAATCTGCAGCTGAGTGCACATAAGTGTAGAAGAAGTTGAGTCGATCCAAGCTGTGTGTGGATCGTTAGTAGAGTCAAGTAGAAAAGGAGTAGAATAGAAGATCAGAGAGCATGAAAGGAAGAGAGATTCTGTATAGATAAAGAAGAAGATCTAGAACAGAGTCTGCAACTTAGTGCGCAGACAAAAGATGCATATCAGTCACACTGTTATAAGTTGAATGTGTTTATGTTGCATTGTGATTGTTGTTATGTTAGTTTTCAAAGGAAGAGTTGTTTTGTGGTTTAACTGTTCATAGTAAGACTAAATAATCCACCCATCGGCCTTGGTTGAGCACCTTGGTAAACAATCAAGGGACTAGAAATCCCCCACCCAACTGCAGAAACCTGGTTCTGGAAATTACCCATAAAAAGATATCTCGGGTGAGACTACATCTACGTCGCAGGTGTTGTCGATAAGGCTTTGCTCTGTCGGGTCGATATCTTGGGCTTTGTTGTGCTAAGCAGAAAGGACTGAACCTGTATTGAAGGGAAGTAGGATAGAAAGCCAACAATTTTCCCTCCCAAATCCAACTCCAAGAGGATGATCAATTAAAGGGATGATAGTGGTGACAACTAGGATTCATACCAAAAAAAAAGTTTGGAATTATCTTATAATTATTTTTATTACAACACACAAATACAAATAAGTAATTAAGTTTAAACCTTTATGCACACATCATTTAAAAATGAGAGGAAAGAAGAGATAGAAATCATGTTAACATAAAAATGTATGTAGTCTTAAGTCTATTTTTATCTTTATCTTAGATAAAAATGCATTATTTTTTTTAAACCTTTTTTAAACGAAATTACTCCTAAAAACATATAAAATAGGTTTAAGGTTTCTAAAATTATGTTTAGAACTTGAAATTATTTTATGATTAAGGCTTGTAAGGTTATATGTGAAGTTGAAATTATTTTATGCATAAATGGAATATGGATAAATTTATGCCTCATTTATGATATGATCCGATGAGATAGGAAATTGAAGACCTAAAGAGTAAAGGTAAGGTAGATCCATTTCAAATAATTTGTAAAGTCTAAGCATCTTAGAAGCTCATATATGTATATGTAAATGCTTTTATTACACTATAGCCCTCCCCCACCGTGACATGAGTGGAATTCCAAGTGGAGTCACCCTCAAAAGAGTAACACATATGGCCACCTCCAATTTCAAGTTGATATATGATGTGATTGAAATGGATGTCCACATTTATAAATCTGCAAAATCAAGTAACAGACTAGGAACACGCCCTGAGTAATCTTTAAGCATCCTTGTCATATGGGACCAATGTTGTTTGATTTATCTAGTTTCTTCAAAAGTGTGTTTAAAATAGAAAAGATAAAGATGGCAAAGGAAACTAGCCTGCCATCAAATCACTAGAACTAATTGAAAAAAACATGCTATCACTTTTTTCCCTACTTGAATACAATGAGAGAGTACATAGACATGGAATGAACTTCACATTGACTTTAGGAAATTCCATCATGACTTTGTTATACAATTTTTCTATTTTAATGGAACGAAATTGTCGCATTCTTCATTTTTCTTAAAAATTTTCGTTGTTTGGTTGGAATGATGCCAATTTGTTATTTTGTAAAATTTTAAAATACACAAATTTTAGGTTATTTATGTTAATAATAACATATAGAAAATCTTACACATTCTAAAAATATTATTTTTATATTTATCACTCAACCACACCTTATCCAACATTTGTCTTGGATACAAAATCTTCCCAGGTCAATTACTTTTCTTCTGGTGTTTTTTTTCCAACACCCTTGAAAATGTATGTGCCTTAGACACTCACACTTGACTTTGTAAAAGCTTTAGTATTTTATATTTATTCATACGGACGAAGTAAAGTTTGTGCATGGTTATGATTATGTGGATCATTAGTTTGTGGGGGATTTTTTTCAATCATTCACTATCACTATACACAAACACAAGTGACAATCACAAACTATTTGGCCAAGATTTTCCATTATGAGTTCTTTGCATTTAAGTGAGTGGAGTAGAGTAATTGGCTTGACGGGGTCGCTTCAGTGTTTTTCAACTTGCAATTTATATTCAAATTGTGAAAGTTACGTTAATGTATTTTATGGTGTTAATTTTCTTTGAGAATGAGACACATTTATAGATAGATTTTTTAATATGGGATTTGTGGTGATTTGAATTTGTTGATTTGTTGATTTTTTTTTAGTATTAATTGTTGTATCTAGAGAAGCTTTTTAGTCTAGTATGGGGGAGATTATGCTAGCTGACATAGATAAAAAAAAATTAAAAAATGAAAAATATAAATTACACACTTAAAAAAATTTAAACTAGCATAGATCTATTTTAAACCCAAAAATATCAAGTAACTAGAGGGATCCAAATGGTTAAAAAATTTACACCTCAAGAAAATGGATCCTCTCGGTGCTTGATAGATTGGGTTTAAAATGGATCTATGCTAGTATTGAGAATAGTGAAGCATTTTACAACTTAGCATGGAGAAGTTATTGTCACGTTATGTTACAACCCACACTTTGCGTTGTATAGGGAAAATGTTGTCAAGTTATCCAATTTTTTGAATTGGAATATTTTTATCTTAAATTTTTTACCCAACAAATTTACACCTCAAAAACTTAGATCCTCTAAATATTTAATAAATTAAAATTTAAGATAAATCAATGCTATTTTTAATTAAAATATAATAAATTTATAATAATAGTTGTAAACATACACTTTAAACTTGAGATTTGTAATAATTTGTAAATATGATTCTCCTTCGACATATTAAAAAATACGTAAATCTCTTAACTCAATTTAGAAGTTAAAAATATAAATAAATATTATTTATATTTATAAATATATATTTATTTAAATAATATGATGCTATGTGTACAACCTTGATGTGATAACGGAATAATGTTGACAAACGAGTGTAAGGAAGCTTCATATGATGTGTTAACTTTATTCTACATCATAAATTTATGTATATGTAAATAAAATTCACACAACTACATTTAACCTCACCTAAATTTAATATAACCTTTATGTAAAGTAACCACAATACATACATATGGAATGCAATATTTGAATGACATAAAAGCGCTAATCTAACCCCCGTTATCAAACTTACTTTCAATCAATCAAATTTCAAATTCAATGGATGGAAGGTGGAGGGGTCCTTCTCCACCAATTATATATATTATTATTATTAATAATTTAATTTTAAAATTGTGGTTTATTAAAATTGATGTATAAGGCTTATTTATTTATAAGATAAATAACATTTTTACACGATAACGATAACTTCATTGTTTAGTTTATGCAAACTTATACATCTTATCTACTCAAATTTTAGTATGAATCGATTACGACATTTCTATCGTGACACCTCAAACACCCAACGCAAGAGCTCATTACTCATGATATCATAAATTAAATTATGTATGATCTCATGGGAAATAAAAGGTGCATAGATTTATCAATTGCAATCATGTTCATTTTCGTGTGCGTTAGCACTATATTTTGTTTAGCCCTATGTTATTTATCCATTGTGTGAATATGCAAGTGTGTATTGGCACTTTGGCCTCTTTGCCTATTTTGAAGGGGTTATATGGTTCTCGTTAATTTTCCTCCCTAGTGAATGGGGACACTATTAGGGTAAGTGCTTCAAGCTACCACGATATAGCTCCTTAATTTAGGAGCCTCCAACGTCCCCAACTAATTCATAGTATGCATTTTTTATTTTTTATTTTTTGTATTGTTTGTCTCATTCATAGTATGCAAATTTTTTTTTGGGACATTGCTTGTTTTATTTACAATTCGTGAACATGCAAGTGTTACTTGTAGGTTCTTTGGAATCTTATAACTTCTAACATTTCTTAATGTCCTTCATTATTGTAGGGTGTCTTTGTAGTGACATCTGAGCAATGTAACGTCATGGGTATTAACACCTTTTAGACACAAGTTTTTATGAAAATTGAATTAATTCAAAATTATGAGGGCTTTGATACTTCTAAGCATTACACGTAGATTTGATTAAGTGCTGGCATTTTTTTCCATGGGAAAAAAATCACAGCCCGAATTGTATTAACTCAAAGGCCATATTGTTCATTAGCTATGGCAGCCTTATATAAACAAATAGACAAAAAACAGTCTTTCTGGTATCCATCAATAGAGTTGTTCCATTCACATTTTTTTAGCCTATCATGTATTGGTATTCCAAAAGCATATGTTGATAGTTAGTTCATATATGTTGTGCTATCTATATATATATATGTTGAAACATATTGCCGTAG
Source organism: Pseudotsuga menziesii (assembly GCA_001517045.1). Classification (NCBI taxonomy): domain Eukaryota; kingdom Viridiplantae; phylum Streptophyta; class Pinopsida; order Pinales; family Pinaceae; genus Pseudotsuga; species Pseudotsuga menziesii. The sequence continues at coordinate 234,101 of LPNX010884146.1, read as the reverse complement.
ATATACAAAAACAACCCATAGTTAAATGAACAGGTATCATGTACTAGCATATGTTTTAAAACACCTCCCTCTCTCTTTAGGGAAGGGAAGGATATGTATTAAACCCTTTGGGGACACATGAAAAAATGAATCAATCTAAAGTTATATAGCTTCCAAAGTTTTAATATCTCAAGTGTTTATATGGATATGTATGAACATAAGCATACAATTCAAAACACCTTTTTCTTTTCTCTAGGAAAAACATTTTATAGTCGTATATTTGACTCCTTCCATAAGGTTTCCATAAGGACGAGAAGGGAGAAGGAAGTAGATTTTATAGTGATAGATTATATCTCAGCCTCTCTCTTAATAGAGAAGGAGATTTTATGTGTTGGATTCGATAGTGGCCTTTTATAATAGATGTGAAGTAGGGAATAAGATTTTATGTCATGAATTTTATCACATGTTGTCCTTCTCGCTAAGAAAGGGTGTATGGAAGGCAAGGGGATTTTAAATCATGGATTTGATTAAGTGTCCTCCTTGTTAAAGAACGAGAAGGAGATTTTAAATTATTGAGTTTGATAAAGTGTCTTCCTCCTTCTTGGGAAAGGACGATTTTATTTATTTATTTTTTCTATCATGGACTTGGTCAAGTAATCCTTCTCTAATCCTTCTCCTTAAGGAAGGATATCAAGGAGAGAAAATATTTTATATTATGAATTTGAAAAAAAAATTATCTTTTCTTAAAAAAAAGTTTTTTTTTTAAAGAAAAAAAAATCACAAATAAAACATATTTTATGGAAGCAAAGTAAAATAAAATATTTTTTTACTACAAATAAAATAATAATCTAATATAATTTTTTTAGTATAGTAAGAATTCCACGGTGATCCCAATCTTATATGTGGAACCTAAAATTTTGCATCTTATGAATTTGGATGGTATAAAATTTGGTCACACTTGAAAAAAAAAGAGAAAACTAATATTGTAGTAAATGGATCATCTTTGATACCACTGATTTTGATAAGAATTATAAAGAAAAGAAATTTAGAGATTTTATTATCCCATCACCATGTTGCCATCCCTCTTATCCGTGGGACACACCATGCTCCGCCTAAGTGTGTGTGGTCTAGTCATGAGATTGGTGGCGTCGATACATTATGACTGCTCATATTCTGATGATGATGCATCCGCGCGAGAGGACATGGGCATAATACATCATGATACATGAAATGACGGGCTCAAGGCAGGAACGTCTCGCACGCACATACATGATGATCATGGTATGCTATGCTCTATTGCCATTGCTATTTTACTGCATCACCATATCTCCACGGCGGCGGAAAAATAGATTTGTTTTTGTTCGAGTGGAGACAGTTCGCCTGTCAAGCGCTCTGGCACATTCATATTCATCTCTTTGTATTGTATCCACAGAGGAATTTGTTTCTCTTCGTAGAGGCATTCCGTCAAATGCTCGGTATTGTATATCGTATTATATATATATATATATTATTGCTCCCACTGCACCACAGCATAGGAAACCACAATTCTCTTCCTGTTTAAAACAAAACGCTCCAAATCCTCCACTTCCACATCCCAAGTGACAGAGAGAGAGAGAGGGGCTTCTGGCTCGCCCAACATTTTATTCACACAAGAGATCTCCATCATATCCAGATCGAAACTCTGGTAACAATCCTGATGAATGAATCTTGCTATTGGTGAGGAATGACTGTGACTGTAGTGACAGCGCAATCCTGTGCAATGGAAGCGGGCAAGTACGTTCGGTACACTGCGGAACAGGTGGAAGCTCTGGAACGCCTCTACAATGACTGCCCCAAGCCCAGCTCTCTACGTCGCCAGCAGCTCATTAGAGAATGCCCAATCCTTTCCCACATCGAGCCCAAACAAATCAAAGTCTGGTTCCAGAATAGAAGGTATTTTTATTGCTTTAAACATTGCCTCCAATAGTATTTTTGTTAAAGAGATCAAAGATATAATGGCGATCAATCGTGCAGATGTAGAGAGAAACAGCGCAAGGAGGCAAGTCGTCTACAGACTGTCAACAGGAAGCTCACGGCCATGAATAAGCTTCTTATGGAGGAGAATGATCGCCTTCAGAAGCAAGTCTCGCAGTTGGTTTACGAGAATGGCTATTTCAGACAGCAGATACAGACTGTAAGTTTCTCCAAGTAGATCAAAGAGCTTAAGCCCCCTTTTCTTCATTGAAAATGCATGTTTTCTGTACATTCTTGGACCAGCAATGGCTGCCCTTGAGCTTTTCTAAAATTTAATGTTTTCTACAGGTTTCTATTGCCACCACAGATACGAGCTGCGAGTCTGTCGTTACTAGCGGTCCGCATCAACACCACCTCACACCTCAGCATCCCCCAAGGGATGCTAACCCCGCTGGGTAAGTTTGTTTTCTCACTTAATAACTTTTTGGATACTCGTGTTATCTTTAGCTTCAAATGGTGATGGATGCCATTTTTTTCATGTCTGTCGGTAAAGGCTCGTTTCTGTTTATAAAGATTTGTTTCTGTTTATGCAGGGCATCTGGTCAGGTTGTTATCTTAAATTTAGATTATTATTTTTATTTAGAAAAGGAATAATTTCTTCCAATTTTGGAAACTTGATCACCTCTTGACAATTGATACCCATTAGCTAGAACAATTGCCTGCTTGATACTGTTCATGTGAACAGAGTATTCTTGATGCTTGTTATAAGCCTGATATGAAGATCTGGAACATCCCCATTCCTTAACGGAGTGGATAAGAGTAGACCTACTATAAATCTTGTTTTCAAAGACAATACTGCAAATAAGCAAAGATGATCAGAGCATTCAAAAACTGTACCTAAAAGTAGAAATTGTATCTATAAAGAATGAGTAGCCTATAGGGGGAAATGTCCAAGTTTAGCAAAAGTAATGCAAAGCTTCGCCCTGACTTGGGCATCGTATTTTTCATCAGTTAAGTTTCCAGGTTCCTAGGATATACCTGTTTAATGTTGAATAACTGTGAAATTTTTCCTGGTTTGCTCTGGCTTTGATGTTATTGATATTTTTCCCTACAGATTCCTGTCTATTGCAGAGGAGACTTTGACGCAGTTTCTTTCAAAGGCTACAGAAACTGCTGTTGATTGGATCCAGATGCCCGGGATGAAGGTTTGTTAAATCAATAAATATATAGACTGTAATGTCTTTCATTATTTCCTGCAGTAGAATAAGGGGAATTCGGGATGTTTTTGCAGCCTGGTCCGGATTCTATAGGCATTGTGACTATTTCTAACAGTTGCACTGGAATAGCTGCACGAGCTTGTGGCTTTGCAGGTCTCGAACCTTCAAAGGTAACGAATTTCGTTTTCCATTTTCAAATCATTAAAGCATGAACATTCTCAGAGAAAATACTATTTAATTAGGCGGCAAGGTTTTTACGTTATGATTAACACCATTGGAAATTGGGTTTGATCAAATATCAGGTCGCAGATATTCTTAAAGATCGTCCCGCTTGGCTTCATGATTGTCGGTGCTTGGATGTTCTGACTGCATTTCCTACAGGAAAAGGAGGGACAATCGAGCTTCTATACACGCAAGTAAGTGGTGGGCTTTGAATTGGAGTCTGGATGTGCTGTGCAAAGTAAGCAGAAATCAATTTCTAATTGTCATTACTATCACTGCAGATGTATGCTCCAACTACATTAGCCCCTGCTCGGGACTTATGGACACTTAGATACACATCATTGTTGGAAGATGGCAGTCTTGTGGTGAGTATAGTCCAATGGCTGGCACGGCCATCCTTTTTCTTTATATTCTTTTCTCGATTGTTATTTCTAGGTCTCACCTTAATCTCACTTATTGGTATGCCTTGTGAAGGTTTGTGAAAGGTCACTGACTGGTACTCAGAGCGGTCCAAACATGCCCTCTGTCCAGCACTTTGTAAGAGCACAGATGCTTCCTAGTGGTTATTTAATACGTCCCTGTGAAGGTGGAGGGTGTATAATTCATATTGTTGATCATATGGACTTGGAGGTACTCATCGTTTCAGTACAAAACAGCCTGCTATGCAGTGACTCTCTTTCTTAGACTTGCTTGTCTCAGAAGCCCTGATTTATTGATTATTGAATAATTTTTTCTCCGGTGTACAGCCTTGGACTGTTCCTGAAGTTATACGCCCACTATATGAATCATCTGCTGTACTTGCCCAAAAGATGACCATTACGGTAAGGCATCTTCCAATTTTGATTCTGTTAATCATCTAAATATAAGAGGATGGTAGAAAACAATATTGCATTGCATAGTTTAACTAACCAATCCTTTCGGTTTTAGGCATTGCGACATTTGCGTCAAGTAGCTCAAGAGGTCTCAGGTGAAGTGGTTCTTGGTTGGGGTAGGCAGCCAGCAGCTCTGCGGGCATTTAGCCAGAGACTCTGCAGGTAATATTTCCTTGCCATGCTAATAATTAGATGCTGCTACAGCATCATCTGCCTTCCATATCTGATGAAGGCTTGTTAATGCAGGGGTTTCAATGATGCCGTGAATGGCTTTGTAGATGATGGTTGGTCTTTGTTGGGTAGTGATGGGGTGGAGGACGTGATCATTGCCATAAATTCGACTCCAAACAAATTGTTAGGTTCTCAACTTGCTTCTTCTGATGGCCTTTCAGCTCTTAATGGGGGCATTCTATGTGCTAAGGCATCTATGCTATTACAGGTTAGCATGGAACCCTAATTCCAGAATTTTCAAATATAAATCCTATGAATGGTACTCGCAGAGAGAATCTAAATAGAAGGATCTCCTTGGTGATTTTGTTGAGCTTCTTGAAAGTTCTCCATCTATCTGAGAATGAGATGGATTGTGTATTTGATAAATTGAATTTGTATCTGCAGAACGTGCCTCCTGCATTACTTGTCCGCTTCTTGCGGGAACATCGCTCAGAGTGGGCTGATTGTAACATTGATGCTTATTCTTCAGCTACCATGAAAGCAAATGCTTTCAATGTTCCAGGTTCACTGGGGGGCATTACAGGAAGTCAAGTTATCCTTCCTCTGGCACATACTGTGGAACATGAAGAGGTAGATGGGCTTTGTTGCACTACTTGATTTAGGGAACGTATACCAAATTCTTCTTATTTGGATGAATGATTGTCCTTTATATTTATGAAAACAATGTTTCTCAAACTTGTAAATGTGTGCTTATTGGGGGTGTTTGCATAAATCTACTGGCAGTTCTTGGAAGTCATCAAACTCGAGGGACATGGTCTCACACACGAAGAAGCCTTGCTGTCTAAAGATATGTTTCTGTTACAGGTATTCATGTATGAGTATTGGCTGTGAATTGATGAGATCGAAATTCTTCTCCATGGGGTTTTAGAAAAACAAAAATTCTTGTTTGAAGTCTGGCAGATTGCTTTTTTGTCTTCCCGAACTTTATCTCAGTGGAAGCTAAAGAATGCATTCAATCTCTTTTCTGAACTCTGTTTTTCATCTTTGTTGTTGGACAGCTCTGTAGTGGAATAGATGAACAAGCAGCTGGATTCTGTGCGCAACTTGCGTTTGCTCCAATTGATGCATCTTTCGCTGATGATGCCCCTCTGCTGCCATCTGGTTTCCGAGTAATTCCTTTGGAATCTGGATCAGTTGAGTATATGTTCTAATCAGTGTGTTCAAGAAACTTGACCTTCATATATTCTGGAATGACATAGGACATGATGTAGATGTTTAGCAATGTACACCATTTATTGATAATTGACAAGTGCTGTATGGTAACTAGGAGATGACTGTATCTCCGGCTAAATGAAATCTGTATGATGCAGGACACTTCTCCCCCAAACCGAACATTGGATCTAGCTTCTGCTCTTGAGGTTGGATCAGCTGGAGCTCGAGCAAGTGGTGATTGTGGAGATAGCCCATACAATCTGAGATCTGTATTGACTATTGCTTTCCAATTCACTTATCAGAACCATGTACGAGACAATGTAGCATCCATGGCCCGCCAGTATGTACGTCATGTCATAGCATCTGTGCAGAGGGTTTCGGTTGCACTAGCTCCTTCTCTACAGAGTCCTCATCTAGGACCAAGGCCACCTCCTGGTACCCCAGAAGCACTAACACTTACTCGTTGGATTTGTCAGAGCTACAGGTAAATAAGGGAACGTGTGCAGTGCACACAGTGACTTTTGTTCTGGAATATTCCATGATTTTGATTTCAAGTATTACGAGTATTCTGAAGTTGTCTACTGATTACAATTTTTTTGGTCAGGATGCATCTAGGACTAGAACTTCTTGGAAGTAATTCGGAAACCAATGAATCTGTGTTGAAACTCCTGTGGCACCATTCAGATGGAATCATGTGTTGTTCCTGGAAGGTATGCATGACATAAAGAGTGAATACGATACTAAAAAATCGCATTGTCTCTCTCCCTTTTGCTGATTGATAAAACTAACTCTGAAGGGATTGGATTTTTCCATCTAGCGGTCATGAGTTCAATACCCATTGGACCTTCACATGCACAAATATTGTAGTCCCCAACTCCTGAAGCCAATTGCAAAATGTACATGGCCAAGTCACTGACCATGTTTCTCTTTCTAATATTGTACTGTACTTTTGACCTGCAGACATTGCCAGTTTTCACATTTGCAAATCAGGCAGGTCTTGATATGCTGGAGACAACCTTGGTTGCCCTGCAAGATATATCATTGGAAAAAATACTTGATGATAACGGCCGCAAGAGGCTGTGTTCAGATTTTACACAAATTATGCAGCAGGTAATGCCTTCTTTTGAGATTGCGCTGCTGCCTTACATTGAGTTGCATTGCAAATATCCATGGTATTAACTAATTTGTTCTTTTTCTTTTTGACAGGGTTATGCTTATCTACCTGCTGGAATATGCATTTCTAGTATGGGCAGGCCTGTTTCATATGATCGAGCTATAGCGTGGAAGGTACTTAATGATGAAGACAGTACTCACTGCATAGCTTTCATGTTCGTGAATTGGTCTTTCGTGTGACCAGTTTTTGGATGTAAATTCAATGGAAAAGCCATGTTGGGATTTCATCATCCGAACAAATGGGTTTACTGCCTTTTGAAGCTTCTGTAACTTTAAGTTTTATGCGAGCTGGACAGAACAACCCTACTAAAAGATTTTATAGGCTCTAATGGATCATGTAAGCAGCATCCTTTGGATGCATTTTCTTTAATTAAAGGACATATGCTTAGTTGCTAAGACCTATCAGTAAAGTTTCTTTGTTGGGCTTTTTGATATTTTGAATTTGCAATGACCTCAGCTTCATTTACCACCAAAGTACTCAAAAGCAGCATGTACAGTTCTATCTCAGAAATATTTCTAGAAGTAGCTGAGGTCACATCCTTCAGATAAGCCTTTGGGACGTATCTCCATTTTTAATTAACAAAATGGGATAGTAAAGAAGAAAATCTGCTCCTATGTTGTTCCTTGCTAACAATTTTCAACAATCTGCATTTCTCCTTCATCATACATAAGTCTGGAATCCTCTTGCATATGGAGATGGATCCATAACAAAAGGACCAAACCAGGAGTCTTTGACAAGCTACCCATTATCATTAGTTTTTCATCCCAATAGCTTGTTAAAAAAGTTGTATACATGAGAGGATATAATTTTTGTGCACTAGAACCTTCTGTTTGAAAGTAGGTCATTTCTGTGGCATGTAAATTTGTAATAGAACTACCCAATCCCCTGAAGGAAGCATAGTTTCAGTACTACGAGGCAGATGGTCCTACTGAACAGATAATTCTAAGAAGTTTGCAAAAGAAGACGGAAATTGAATAAACTCCCAATTTTTCAGTGCAATCTTGACCACTTTTCACTTTTTCTGATTACGGCAATTTTGGAGCTTAAATAAGGCATTTACAATTTTGTATTGTTGTAGTGTCTAATTTGTTCGCTTAAGGGTGTTTGACGATTCCAAATCCATATTTGCTATTTTTAAGCATCCCTTTTTATGGAGTGAAATATGTTTTAGGCCAGATTTGGCTCGCCGGTTTCTGGTAATACCTGGTCAGAAAAAAAGGCCAAAAACGTTCGATCGTTATCCAACTCAGATGATTAGTGGATTCTAAAAGCAGCTGAGGACTGGCCTGGCTTTATTGACGCCCCCACGTAAAAGTTATAGTGGGCCGCGGCTTGCTTGAACTGGACGCACAGACCGTTCGAACATGGCCCACTGAAGACAAAGGACATGGAAATGTGAAGTCAAGTTGATTTGTTAAATATACTTTATGTTATCCAATAAAATAAGATCGGTTAAGGTGGGGGCAAAGCAACTCACAACTGTGGGACACTATTGATAATGCTAAGGAGGCTAAGGCTTTTATCAGAAGAATGCCCGAATTAGTACCTGCGTTCAGAGCATCCGAAACCTTTTAAAGTATTATGCTGTTAAATGCATTTTCTGACCAGGGGGGGTGCATTTCTAATGATTATAGATGGATGGATCTGCCTCTGTTTCTGCCTTCTGACATTCCCCCCAGTAGTCAGCAATAGTCCGGGGAATTCTCAGGTTAAAAGTATGCTGGTAGGAAGGTAGGTAGGTTTCTTGCAGGCTTCATAAAACCCAACAAAAAATCATTAGCGAAATCTGGCCTGCCAGTGGATGGGTGGGTGGCTTACCTGCACAATTAATTAACCTATCGTTTCCGTTACCCTCTCCTAAATATGTCCATCCGCAAAAGTTAAACAAACGTGAATTACATAAACACTTCTAGCGACAAGAAAGCGCTTACAAGTAAAATACTGCAAATCATCAAATTCATAGCAAAACTTAGTTTTGGTTGGATGGATAAAGCCAATCACGAATCCTTACCAGACTGTTGCTCTTTTACAATTTGGAATGAGGAAGTAGACTTACAAGTAAAGAGAGTTTTTCATGTGCAGGTGACTCCAAACCATCTCCATCCCTCCTCATGGAGTTGTACTTTGCTAAAAAGACAATTAATTGCACATTACTTGCAAGTGTCAAGCAGCCAAGTATAATGCACACAGTTGTGATCCTATCGGTATCGTAATATTGGCATTTTTGGATCCAGATATCAAAGAAACTTGAACAATTATAATCATCCTTACTCATCCAAGATCAACCAATGCCCATTTTCGTGTTTTTCTTCTCCGTCGATCCTAGGCCAGATGCAAGAGAACACGTCTCAATTGTGACAGTGACCGGGCCATAACTGCAACCGCAACAAAACTATGCTTGCGACAACGACAATCCAACCACAAGAAGGCATGATCTGTGACATGCCCAACAAGGTCCATGTAAGCTACGAGTGGAAAGATTCTCGGAGCAAGTTTGACTCAATTAACCTTCGACATTGCATCAGTCCACATCAATCACCAATATCCAACTAACATTTGGCACACCACGGAATGCTATAAATGTTTTGGGTATCACTGATCTTCAGTCAGGATTTATCATTATGATTTTAACTAAATTTGAAAATATATGATGATGTAGAAAAGAACTAGAAGGTAGGTGTCTTAAGATTTTTTTTTAATTCTATTTGAAATGCAGTTCGTAATTTTAAATTCATGAAATTTGTATTTAAATTGAAATTGTAAATGGATGAAATTTATTGAAATAGTTTTTTTTTAATGTAGAAATAGATTAATATTATTGAATATTTCTTTTTTCAAATATTTTATATTTATAATTTTATCAATTCATAATAATTTTTTATTTTTGCATAAATCAATCTTTATTGAAATTGTAGTTTTAAATTGATGAAATTGTTATTTTAATATAAAAAAGATTCAATATCTTTGAATACTCATTTGTTTTCCCTAATTTTAAACCACATAAAAAGAGCCAATTCTTAAGACAAACTATCTAGCATAGCTCACTTTGCAAACCCTTTTTTTAGAGTGGAAATGTTGTGGAAATGTGAATGGAATGTTTATGGTTTTAATTTTTAGTCTTATATATGTGGTTCTAAAAAATATTTTAAATCTAAATTGACCCAACATATTTTTTTTATAACATTTTATGATTTTTTTATAAAGGACACTTGTCAGCTCTTCGATGAGCACAGAAGGACTTACACATCTCACCCTACTGGGTTTTAGGATGCGTCTCTTCGACGCAATTAAACTCTTAGAGCTTTATACCTTGCCTTAAAGTGCTATAGGAGTTTTAACACATAGTGTAGCTGCTATACAATTACATATATTGTTTCACATTCTAATACATATAAAAGCGCGAAAGCAATTTTATAGTTTGAGGGCCTTCCATAGCTCACTTTGTATACTATTAGACTAGTAGAGTCTTATAACTTGCCTTAAAGTGCTTTAGGAGTTTTTAACACAAAAAGAGTGTCGCCACTGTATAATTACATGTGTTGTTGCACGTTGTAATACATCTTAAATGACAAAATCAATTTTATAGTTTGAAGGCTTCCCATTCTTATTATTATTTTGCTTTTCTTTATATGTGTGTTATTGATTTATCTTTGAAATTAGTTCACATCTCTCTTTTATAGCTTCTTCAATAACCTCAAGTTTCAAGTTTATCAAATTCATCGTTATCCTTTGTGTTGTACATGGGAACATAGATCAATGGTATCAATTCTTATTAAGTAATGTCGATGTTGTACACAATAAACATGTTGAATACTTAATTTTATTATATTTGATGTAAGAACTATAAGGCTACACCAACCAATTCACAAATCAACTTTCCTTCACACTTTGACATGATCTCCTATGATGATAAACACTACCGATGCCCTTTTCCAATGCATACCAACATGATCTAATTGAATCTGTTATAAGCAACACAGATTTATATGCTTCCTTCCCACAAATATTTAAAATGCTATGAGCTAGACTAGCTTCCACACATATTTAAAACGATATAAACTAGACGGTGTATATCCTTTTTGGTATAATACCTCTTTAGTGTGCAACCTTCACACTAACATATTTTAGAGGAGTTACCATCAAAATTATCATTAGAATTGCCACCAACATAATTCCTTTTCAGATTTCTCAAAAATTTCACATTTGTTTTGTCTTGGTTACAATTTGGGTGGTAAAGTGACATTTTCGGTTTTCCATAAGAGCTGGGAATAGAGATTACTACAATTGTGACTCTATTAACATTGACACGATCTAGTTGTGACCATAAAAACACTCACAATTGCAACCCTACAAACTATTAGAATTGCAATGCTATTAACATTTAGATTTTAAACCTCATAAACATCCTCTTTTGTGACTATGTTAACATCCAAAATTTTAAATTTGTTTATATTTTGGACCATAGTTATGTCCCTATTAATATTGTCATTTATATTCTTATTAATGTCACCATTTATTTACTTCCATGGCGTGGATTACAATTATACTACAACCAATTAGCGTTATTCTTTTGTTTTCAATTAAGACATTATTGCACTGAGAGGAGTGAGATACTCTATAGCCCAATATGGGGTAGATGTTGTCATGTAACGTAGCATTATGTCAAAAGTAAAAAGTAATTAAAAAAATTATGTCAATTCATAAAATTAAAAATTAAAACCAAATGAAAAGTAATATAAAAATAACCATGTTGGTTCATAAAACAAAAAAATTAAAAGTAGCATAGATCCATTGTTGGTTGCAGTCTGTTAGACCCAAGGTTCAACTTATACGACCAACAAAAACTCCATAGGAACCAACATTTTCAATACTCCGTGAATAGAGTAAGGTCTCACCTGAGATGCTCATAGGAAATTACACATAAATCTAAAGCAGGTCTGCGCAGGGAGGAATGGTTTCTTCGCACTTAACAGAGTCTCAAATCTACCTTAAGCATCAAATTAGTCATTATATAAATACTTAGCAGACAAATTGATATAAATCCATAACATTCAGTCACATAGAAATTGCGCAGAACATAAATGGAAACATGAACTCCATTCTATTACTTTGGCAAAAATTAAGGTGAAGATGAGTCTTTTATACAACAACATCCAGAACTACTTCAGCGTTGAGGACAACACTTTTTGAAGGGGAGGGGCATGTTAAGCCCTTAATGATGGCACATTACTGTAGAAATAATAGATCAATGCCATGAGCAATGATGCTAAGAAGAAGCACAGGAAATAGATCTTGCTACTAAGAATTCTCACAAGCATACACAGGAAAAATAGAGAGAAGAAAAGAGACTGAATCACATGAATGAAGAGATGAATATTGGTGTGTATCCTTCCATTGAATAATGATGAATAATAGTGTACATAAATAGTACATCCCTCATAGGAAAATCAAGTTGTATGGAGACAACTCATAAAGCTCAAAAATGCTGACTTACCAAAATATAGCAAACCCCCATATGTGGCTAAAGCACTTCTCAAATCTATCAAGGACCTCACAAATTGGAAAAATCATGAGTGAGTTGTCAAGGGAGATGGAAAAAGATGCTAATCCTAGAAAATTGAGAAAAACTAATGGAGGATGGGTTGGAAACAAAAGTTGCCAGTTTCCTAGTTGACTAGCTTTTATCTTATCCACAGAAAAGCTGGAAAAGTAGAATAAAGCCGAATCTGCTGTAATGTGTAGTATACTATTTCTGGATGGTCAAAAGGTGGTCAAGATCAACCCAGATTTAGAAATAAAACATTCCTGGGATATAGATGGCATGTATTGACTTTAAGGTGCAAGTGGATGCCAACTGATTAAGCTAGTGGGTGAATAATTAATCAAATAATGATTAATTATCTTATCCTAAGTTATGAGTGGGTTTAATATATTCCAACACCCCCCTATAAGTCCGACTTTATGATGGTATGCCAAAAAATATAGATGCATATAGGGCCCATAAACAAGGCTATGGTCACCCTTTAACAATTATTATGTCTAGAAAAGTGAGGAAAAATGCAAAACCACATGGGGAAAATCCTCCCTCAAGATAGGACAAGGCACAAAATTTGAAATATGTCTTCAACATATATTCATCTTCACTTTAATGAGCTGAATGAACTGCTTCTAGATGAAGAACTTGCTGAAGAAATCATGAACTCCATGATCATGCGCTAGAGTGTAGAACTTGCAAGAAGGAAGAGGAGAGACTCCTTCCATCTCATCAACTGATGAAGTGGGAGCATTATCTGAATGCTTCTTTATGCTCTCAAACTCTGATATTCAAACATAATCTGAAATGGAAAAGAGATATGTGCATACTCCTTTCCAAAGAGTACAAAAATTAAGACAATTTATTTCACACCCAATTCCCTGAATAGTTGCAAAGTTGTGATGTGAATCACATGTCAATATTCCAATCTGATGTAGCACCTATATAGATCTTATATGAGGCTGATAAAACTCTGATATATCAGAAACATTAGCATATGGAACAACAAAGACAAAGGCTTCAGTGGCTCCATGAGGATATAGGGCTAGACTAGGAAAATTATGAGCAATTGGGGAAAACTGATAGGTATAAAAATATGAATGGTGGATAGGCATAAGATCTGAACATAAGTGTTTAGAATAGATCCAAACATGTTTAATATCAGTCCAAATATGACTAAGGTCATGGATAACTAGCCACTGAAAGATAGGAAAGGCTTCAAACCATGTAAGAAAAATATCACTGCATAAGATACCAATGAGGAATCAACTAGTGAACTTGGGATTTGTATAGTCTTAGGATTATTCAGAGGTATGGTAGATGGTATGGATGGTGGTATGATATGTGTATCAACCTACAAATACGCTTCTAAATCAGAATCCAAAGGATCACATATAAGCATCTCAGTAGACTCGTGAGAATACACTGGTAATGAATCCTCTGTATGAAAGGAGGAAATAATAAGATGTGCACAATCTTCAAGGAGGTTATGAGTAAAACAAAGGAGGATATGCTGAAGCACATAAGATCAAGTAAGGTAAGTGGTATGACACAAATAAAGCTTGATTTGGCTAAGAAAACATCCTGGAAATCACTGGGTTGCACACTGTTACCACCTAAGTTGTACTTAGTGGTTTTTTATCAAGAGAGCATGGTGAACCGGACAGGGTTAACTTGTTCGGACTTCAAAAGACCTTTGGAAATACTTCTGGGAAGTGCTTGTTGTATCATATCACATGTTCATACCCCATGGGGGAATTGTAATAAATGTTCTAGCATGATAGTGTCTGTAAAAGACTCGGTCTCTTAGACTTTATTTGTCGATCTGATCAGCCCAGGGTGTTTTTTCCCTTGGTTATTATTGGTTGTTGAACAAACGACTGATAATTTCTGAGTTTTTCACTCCATACCTCCAAAGTTGGGGTGGTTGGCTTGGCATTTAGGCCTATTGAGGTTATTAGAGTCTATGTATCAATGTAAAAGCATGGTAGACATCATGGTCAAGTCATATGAACATGTCTAAGTCCCCCTAGGTGTTTTTCAATTTTTCAATTTTTTGGTTTTTTCAGTGTTTTTTATTAAAAATTTAATTTTTCCAAAACTTAGGCTATTTTTTAATAGTTTAATTGGAAAATTTGATTTTGTAATAAAAGTGGGCCAAATAATCGGTTTCAGTCATGTAGGTGCTCATTTTCAAGCTAAGAGCACCATGTAAACCCATGGACCCACTATTTCCTAAGTTTTGAGTGATTTTCCATCACTCAGGTCAGAAAGCCCCAAAAATCAATTATTGATTATTTTAATTAATAAATTGATGAATAATGGAGCAAATCCAAAATCATAAATCAGTGGATTCTCAGCCTATTTGATTGAAATCAGTCAGATCTGAAGCAGATTGACTGGATCTGACAAATCCTTGACTGAAGGAGGTGATCAAATCAGATCCAGAGTTGATCTTCAGCTATCTTCATGGGGAATTGCGCCCTCTCTCTCTCTCTCCTCCACACGTGTGGACTCTCCTGGATGCTCTGTGGACTGATGTGTTGGTGTATGGGTTGATGTGTCAGCTCAATCAAGCCCCCAGTTGACAAGTAGGCTCAGTTCAGCTTCAGTTCTGCATTGACGGACTCTCCCTCAGCTGATTTCATCTGATTCCATGAGGAATTGCACCCCCCCTGGGCTGGATGGCCTGTATTTTGTATATATCCTGGATGAGGCTCCCTCTGCCAAGCTAGTTAGAGCTGGATTGAAGGGCTTGCCATTGTAACTATGTATTGATCTTCATTTGTTGAAATAAAGAGAAGCTTTGGAGGCTCAATTGTGAAGTACCTTTCATGTGTGGATTGTCATTGTCATGCTGCATTCGAGGTGAAACTGCTATTTTTTCAATTTTTTGCACTTAACTATTGTCTGTCTGAATGGTTATTGAGATCATAGGAATAGATCATTGTAAGTAAGCTTACTTACTTCTATTTTGCTGCATATGTTTGAATGAGCTAATACCTGTATGCTAAATAAGATTATTTGCATGCTGTATCATCTACTTCTCATATGTATCTTCAGATTGGATAGTTCTGTTTGCAGGAGTTGTTTTGTAGCTTAAAGGTTTGCCGTGATTGGAAGATCTATGGTTCAGGCTTGATTCCATTGATTTCCAGCAGAGATTGCTAAGATCGTGCCCCTTGGTGCTTCACTACCAAGTTTTCTTTGCAGATCTGCTTCAACAACAAGCACCTCTCTTCCCCTTTCTCTCCTTTAAAAATCTTAAATTTTATTCAAACTGGTTACTTTCAAGGTTTCTTATTACTCTGATCTGTCTCATTAAGAAAAATATACATAGATCTAGTTAGTAAGATCCCCTCCAAAGTCTAGATCTTAGTTTTGTTTTGCACATAAAGTTCAATGTTAAGAGATCTAGCTAAAATTACCATATTTTCGCAAGCATTTTAGTGAAAATTTGTAGCTTGTTGTTAAGGTAGTTTCTTTTGCTGTATGATAAAATTTAATATTCTGTAATAAAAGTGCACATTTCATTGGCTGCACAAACAGTAAGCCAAGATCCCTTGCTTTCCTTGGTTCCTTTTTCACCTGTTTAGCTAGTTTTAAGTTCATCTTTGTTTGAGTTAAGGTAGGATGATCCAAAGGTACTCTTAAAGTGATTTTGGGCATATGTTATTCTAACATGCTCGCTTTTTTTTAGCAGGTGTAACAAAAAATAAAGGAATTTGTTGTTCAGAAGTGTCCTCAGGAGCGTTCAAATCCCCCCAGGGGTCTCCCATTTGACTAAAACCTTTGATTTTCGCACCTTGTAATCTCTTGATTTCAATCCATATAAGGATCAAGAGGAATTATATCAGTTCTCTGATATTGTAACTACTGTTAATAAAATTATTTTTTGAATAGGCTCTTTTGAGCCCATTCCCCATCCCCCCTTGGGTGGATTTACGTCGGTGTCCTTTTTATTGCTTTTTGCTCATTTCTTTTCAAACTAGTATTGATCTAATTTGCAGGGTAGTATATTTTATTTTATTATTAATTTCATATTCCATACTTTATATTTCAAAGTAATATTAATACTTACCCCACGACTTCCCAATTGACCCGAAAGGGGAAAGAGATTCGTGGTAGGACTAATTAGAAAACTAGAATTGTTTATCTGTTTTCTTTTGATCATTTGTTTTTCAGCTATTATAAAATTAACCCCTCCTCGATTCCCCGATTGAGATCCACTTGGATCGAAAGAGGTTCTTGGAGGGTTTTCTTTTAAACAAGAACACCTAGTTTAAAACTTACTAAAATTGACAAGACTCCAGTGTGTATGCTCTGCACTTGGCTGCGGTTCGTCCGATCAGTCAAGCTGTATCAAAAGCACTTGAGTGACTAGTATAATTAGGACTCACCCTCCC
>LPNX010884146.1:92733-213639 GCA_001517045.1 Pseudotsuga menziesii | reverse complement strand
GATCCTGAGAGAGTTGAAGCTATTAAGAAAGTCCCCTTGCCTCAGAATCTAAAAGCTCTCTAGTCCTTCAATGGTCAAATCAATTTCATAAGAAGATTCATCCCAAGTTTAGCAAAATTAATGAAACCTATACAAAAGCTATTAAAGAAAGATGCTAAGTTTGAGTGGACGGATGAAGGGAAATTTGCATTCAAGTCGATCAAAAATGCCATATCCATGTCCCCGGTCTTGACTAGTCTAGATTATTCCAAAGAATTCCAGATATTTTCCTTTGCCTCAGAAGACACCATTGCTGGTGTTTTACTTCAAAATAATAAGGAGGGACAAGAGCAACCCATAGCCTTTATGAGTAGAGCCTTACAAAATTCAGAATTGAAGTATACAACGATGGATAAATAGGCCTATGCTCTTGTCAAGTCCCTTAAACATTTCAAAACTTATATAGGCTACTCCAAAATCATTAGATATGTACCCCATGCAGCTGTCAAAGATATCATGTCTCAGCAGGATTGTCTAGGAGTCAGGGGTAAGTGGGTTTCAAAGATTCAAGAATATGATTTGGAGATAAAACCTACTAAATTAATTAAGGGATAGGGTCTTGCAAAGATGTTGACCCAGGGAAATGAAAAGGCTTTAGGAATAATCTGCCAGAGCAGCAATTCAGAGCAAAGTGTATCAGACGAGCTTCAGATATTAGAACAACACCCCTGGTACACCGACATCATATTTTTCCTTCACAACCTTACATGCCTTGATCACTTACTTGGCCATAAAAGAAGGGATTAAGGTTAAAGGCAAATAAGTATTGTTTGACCAAAGATGGTTTGGGTTGGAGAAACCCCGATGGTTTAATACTTAGATGTGTCGATGAACTTGAGTCCAAGAAACTCATGGTTGAGTTCCATTCAGGATTTTGTGGTGGACATTTTGCAGCAAAAACAACCGCCCACAAAATCCTTAGAGCAGGCTACTATTGGCCAAACCTATTTTCAGATGTGCACAAGGCTGTCAGAGTTTGCCCCCAGTGTCAGTTATTCACTGGAAAGCAACAAATGAAAGCCTTGCCTCTAAATCCAATAGTAGTCCAAGTCCCTTTTCAGCAATGGGGGCTTGAATTCATCGGTAAGTTCAAAGATAACTCGAGGAATGGTTACTCTTGGATTCTTACCGCCATTGATTATTTTACCAAGTGGGTAGAGGCGATACCCACCAAGAAGGCAATCGATGTTGTAGTCATGGATTTCTTAGAAGATAAGATTATCACAAGATTCGGTGTGCCAACTAGAATAATCACGGATAATGGCCCATGCTTTGTCTCTTCCGAGATGTCATCTTTCTGTTTCAAGTACGACATTATCCTATCTCACTCATCTAATTACTATCCCCAAGGAAATGGTCTAGCAGAATCAAGTAACAAGAACTTAATGACCATTAAAAAAAAAATGTGGGCGACAATAAGAAGGCTTGGGATAGCAAAATCAAATTAGCATTATGGGCCGACAGGATCACTAAGAAAAGTTCAACTGGGAGGAGCCCTTTCGAACTAGTCTACGGCCTTGATGTCACCTTACCAGTCCATCTAAATCTTCCAGTTTATCAACTCCTCCAGAATTTCAGCTCAGATCAAGAGGCCATCCAGAATAGAATAAACCAGTTGATCGAACTAGATGAGAGCAGAAGAGACTCTCTTGACCATAGTATCAAAAATTCAGACAAGGTCAAGAGAGCCGTTGATAAGTCTACTCAACCAGGGTCCTTCCAAATAGGTGACACGGTTTTATGTTGGGACAAACGACGGGAAAAACCTGGGAAGCATGGAAAGCTCGACAGCTTATGGTTGGGACCATACATCATCGATGAAATAGCAGGAAATAACTCCTTCTATCTAAATGACCTAGAAGGAGAAAGGTTGAGCCTGCCAGTGAATGGTTTCCTCCTCAAGTTGTTTTTCACTGACACAGTTTGATGCCTTTATTGGCATCGGTGGTTACAGGGCCAATTTCTAAACCTTGCCTTGCATGTATTTCTAAATTGTATATATCATGTTGTTGTACCATATATATTGTTATATTATAGTTATTTTGTACCATGTTGAAAATTTTCCTTTGTATATTAGTTTTTGTAAAATATTCCTTTTTTCACATTATAGATTAATTATGTACATTAGTTTGCTTTTATAGTTAATTTTTTCTTATATATACATGTTACTGACAAACTCTAATTGCCTTGCAGGACCCAGAGTTTCCAGAGTTCTCACATCCTCTTCATTGAACAGAAGATCAGTCAGAGAATGTGTCCCTAGATGGAGCCAGAATGTTACCACCTAAGTTGTACTTAGTGGTTTTTTATCAAGTGAGCTTGGTGAACCAGATAGGGTTAGCTTGTTCGGACTTCAAAAGACCTTTGGAAGTACTTCTGGGAAGTGCTTGTTGTATCATATCACATGTTCATACCCCATGGGGGAATTGTAATAAATGTTCTAGCATGATAGTGTCTGTAAAAGACTCGGTCTCTTAGACTTTATTTGTCGATCCGATCAGCCCAGGGTGTTTTTTACCTTGGTTATTATTGGTTGTTGAACAAACGACTGATAATTTCTGAGTTTTTCACTCCATACCTCCAAAGTTGGGGTGGTTGGCTTGGCATTTAGGCCTATTGAGGTTATTAGAGTCTATGTATCAATGTATAAGCATGCTAGACATCATGGTCGAGTCATATGAACATGTCTAAGTCCCCCTAGGTGTTTTTCAATTTTTCAATTTTTTGGTTTTTTCAGTGTTTTTTATTAAAAATTTAATTTTTCGAAAACTTAGGCTATTTTTTAATAGTTTAATTGGAAAAATTGATTTTGTAATAAAAGTGGGCCAAATAATCAGTTTCAGTCATGTAGGTGCTCATTTTCAAGCTAAGAGCACCATGTAAACCCATGGACCCACTATTTCCTAATTTTTGAGTGATTTTCCATCACTCAGGTTAGAAAGCCCCAAAAATCAATTATTGATTATTTTAATTAATAAATTGATGAATAATGGAGCAAATCCAAAATCATAAATCAGTGGATTCTCAGCCGATTTGATTGAAATCAGTCAGATATGAAGCAGATTGACAGGATCTAACAAATCCTTGACTGAAGGAGGTGATCAAATCAGATCCAGAGTTGATCTTCAGCTGTCTTCATGGGGAATTGCGCCCTTTCTCTCTCTCCTCCACACGTGTGGACTCTCCTGGATGCTATGTGGACTGATGTGTTGGTGTATGGGTTGATGTGTCAGCTCAATCAAGCCCCCAGTTGAAAAGTAGGCTCAGTTCAGCTTCAGTTCTGCATTGATGGACTCTCCCTCAGCTGATTTCATCTGATTCCATGAGGAATTGCGCCCCCCCTTGGCTGGATGGCCTGTATTTTGTATATATCCTGGATGAGGCTCCCTCTTCCAAGCTAGTTAGAGCTGGATTGAAGGGCTTGCCATTGTAACTGTGTATTGATCTTCATTTGTTGAAATAAAGAGAAGCTTTGGAGGCTCAATTGTGAAGTACCTTTCATGTGTGGATTGTCATTGTCATGCTGCATTCGAGGTGAAACTATTATTTTTTCAATTTTTTGCACTTAACTATTGTCTGTCTGAATGGTTATTGAGATCATAGGAATAGATCATTGTAAGTAAGCTTACTTAATTCTATTTTTCTGCATATGTTTGAATGAGCTAATACCTGTATGCTAAATAAGATTATTTGCATGTTGTATCATCTACTTCTCATATGTATCTTCAGATTTTATAGTTCTGTTTGCAGGAGTTGTTTTGTAGCTTACAGGTTTTCCGTGATTGGAAGATCTATGGTTCAGGTTTGATTCCATTGATTTCCAGCAGATATTTCTAAGATCGTGCCCCTCGGTGCTTCACTACCAAGTTTTCTCTGCAGATCTGCTTCAACAACAAGCACCTCTCTTCCCCTTTCTCTCCTTTAAAAATCTTAAATTTTCTTCAAACTGGTTACTTTCAAGGTTTCTTATTAGTCTGATCTATCTCATTAAGAAAAATACACATATATCTAGTTATTAATATCCCCTCCAAAGTCTAGATCTTAGTTTTGTTTTGCACATAAAGTTCAATGTTAAGAGATCTAGCTAAAATTACCATATTTTCGCAAGCATTTTAGTGAAAATTTGTAGCTTGCTGTTAAGGTAGTTTCTTTTGCTGTATGATAAAATTTAATATTCTGCAATAAAAGTGCACATTTCATTGGCTGCACAAACAACAAGCCAAGATCCCTTGCTTTCCTTGGTTCCTTTTTCACCTGTTTAGCTAGTTTTAAGTTCATCTTTGTTTGAGTTAAGGTAGGCTGCTCCAAAGGTACTCTTAAAGTGATTTTGGGCATATGTTATTCTAACATGCTTGCTATTTTTTAGCAGGTGTAACAAAAAATAAAGGAAGCTGCTGTTCGGAAGTGTCCTCAGGAGCGTTCAAATCCCCCCAGGGGTCTCCCATTTGACTAAAACCTTTGATTTTCGCACCTTGTAATCTCTTGATTTCAATCCATATAAGGATCAAGAGGAATTATATCAGTTCTCTGATATTTTAACCGCTGTTAATAAAATTATTTTTTGAATAGGCTCTTTCGATCCCATTCCCCATCCCCCCTGGGGGGATTTGCGTCGGTGTCTTTTTTATTGCTTTTTGCTCATTTATTTTCAAACTAGTATTGATTTAATCTGTAGGGTAGTATATTTTATTTTATTATTAATTTCATATTCCATACTTTATATTTCAAAGTAATCTTAATACTTACCCCACGACTTCCCGATTGACCCGAAAGGGGAAAGAGATTCGTGGTAGGACTAATTAGAAAAATAGAATTGTTTATCTGTTTTCTTTTGATCATTTGTTTTTCAGCTATTATAAAATTAACCCCTCCTCGATTCCCCGATTGAGATCCACTTGGATCGAAAGAGGTTCCTGGAGGGTTATCTTTTAAACAAGAACACCCAGTTTAAAACTTACTAAAATTGATAAGATTCCAGTGTGTATGCTCTGCACTTCGCTGCGGTTCGTCCAATCAGTCAAGATGTATCAAAAGCACTTAAGTGACTAGTATAATTAGGACTCACTCTCCCAAATTAACAAACCAACAGGTGAAAATCCAACACCTAGATCGAACCATCACGGTGGCAAAATACCCAAAGGAAGCGGGAACTTCTAAAAAGTGACCTCGGGGCGCCGATCTCTGTCACACCCTAATGGGTGCGTTATGAACAATAGCCCCAGAGACTCCATTTCAGCCCACATATTCCTTGCGGGTAGCCGTGAAGGTTTTGTTTTGGACACACTCCAAGTACTCTAGGGTATATCTGGAGTCCCCCCTTTGCCTAATTTTAATCAACTCACACTTCAATTTTAACTTAAAACATACCAAGAGGCAATCAAAAAACACTCACTCCAAGCACACACAAGTAAATTGTTTCTATTTTTTTACTCCATTCTAAGGCACTGGTCATTTTCTTGTTATATATATATATTGTGTCTCAGCATTGTGCTTTCGTGTGTTCATCTTTTGTATCTTTCCATCTTTGATCATCTATAGTTAAATTGCAAACTCCTAAGTAAATCAATCAGTTTAACATGACAACAGTAAGTAATTATCCTTAGTAACTTAATAGGGTCTACCCCCCTTGGCTCCATTAGGAGTTGAGCCTAAATGGAGGAGTCAAGAACAAGGTGACAACCTTGACTCGAGAATTGCCCCCAAGGACACACCGAGTGGCTTGAAGATTTCTACCACGTGACCCAGGTGTGTGAAAGGCAGCAATACACACCATCAATGAGAGAGGTATGCACAAAGTGTGAAGGATATGGCACATAGATCTTGGAATCTAAGATAGGATATTTTGAGAACAATGAATGGGTGATAGGATCATCATCAATATCAATATCAGCTCCATATGTTACTTCTTTTTCATCAATAGTATCACAAGAAGAAAAATAACCTTCAAGAGACACATACAAAAAATGGCTCTTCAATATTTGCTTCTTCATTGAAGGAGGAAGCATTCGAATCAAGAATAGTAGCAGTAATATGAAATGTATGAGAAAATTCTTCATCATGATCAACTTCATCATAGAATGTAGAGGCCAAGAAATATTGAGAGAGAGAACAAGAGGAGATGCTAGGTTCGCTCCATGCTTCATCTGCTATTTCCTGCAAACCAAAAGTGTTTTCCAAAATTTTCCAAAGCTTAAATGGAAATTCAGCAGAATCTATGAGATGATGTATATTTGGAGACATTGCCAAGAACATGATTCCATAAGATCTATCACAATTATTTATCCAATCAATCTTCTCTTCATAATACTCGGGCTCTCTCAATGCACCAATGGAGACATCAAAGAGACATTGCCTCTTCAAGTATGTGCTCATCTTTGGCTTCCAATCAGCATAGTTGAAAGGAGATAGTAGAGGAACTTTTGAATCCATATTTAATTTGTTGATATTCTATAGAATATACTCTCTGCAACCTACAAAACACACTAGGATAAAATCTTGTAATCTAGACAAGCTCTCCTTCAGAGAGGGATAGGAGACTGGATGCACTCCTCAACTCTGTAGAACTTGATCAACCTTGCTGCTTTGATTACCATGTAGAAGATGGAAAGTTTTTGCTCCATGTAGCTCTGATACCATGTAGAAATAATAGATCAATGCTATGAGAAATTATGCTAAGAAGAATCACAGGAAATAGATCTTGCTACTAAGAATTCTCACAAGCATACACAAGAAAAATAGAGAGAAGAAAAGAGACTGAATCACATGAATGAAGAGATGAATATTGGTGTGTATCCTTCCATTGAATAATGATGAATAATAGTGTACATAAATAGTACATCCCTCATAGGAAAATCAAGTTGTATGGAGACAACTCATAAAGCTCAAAAAGGCTGACTTACCAAAATATAGCAAACCCCCATAGGTGGTTAAAGAACTTCCCAAATCTATCAAGGACCTCACGAATTGGAAAAATCATAAGTGATTTGTCAAGGGAGATCGAAAAAAATGCTAATCCTAGAAAATGGAGAAAAACTAATGGAGGCTGGGTTGGAAACAAAAGCTGCCAGTTTCCTAGTTGACTAGCTTTTATCTTATCCACATAAAAGCTGGAAAAGCAGAATAAAGCAGAATTTGCTGTAATGTGATGTATACTATTTCTATATGGTCAAAAGGTGGTCAAGATCAACCCATATTTATAAATAAAGCATTCTTGGGATATAGATGGCATGTATTGACTTTAAGGTGCAAGTGGATGCCAACTAATTAAGCTATTGGGTGAATAATTAATCAAATAACGATTAATTATTTTATCCTAATTTATGAGTGGGTTTTAATATATTCCAACAATTACACCATATAGTGTGGCACATTACTACCTATATTGTGGTGCATTACATATTATTTATGTTGACTTGGGTCTATTAGTGGGTCTATTGGTAGTTATTTTACACCTTTGTCTCCTATATATAGGAAGGAGATATTCTCATTTAAGTCATCATAGTATCTTATCTTATCTTGTGTACTCAGTACATTATGTAAGGAGTTTCATCCCTCGAAGAGGATTGATATTTATCTATGTTATTCATTTTTAAGGCGTGGATTACTCACTTATTGTATATTTCTACTCTTTTTATCCTATTTCTGGGACTTGGTTGCATAACATTTGATGTCAGAGCTCTTTCCTCAGGACAAGCTTTTGCAAAATGTGTCATCATGGAAAATTCACTACAACTTTTTTTATACAAGGATTCAAAGATTGAGGTTAAAACCCCACTTCCAAAACAGGCCGAAATATCTTGAGTCCGAAATTCAGATCCCAATCCATTACACTGTCGCCGATAATTGCGGAGGAATCTGGTGTTTTTTACTAGTCCTAAACCTAGTCTAAAACATGTGTTCTTGGGAAAAAGGTCATATATGAGGTATTCGAGATCTAAATTGAGTGAGACCAGTTGCATATGAAAGAAGAAAGACAAGGGTATATGTGGTAGAAGTTTCAATTACAGAAACAAAATAGTGGACACGTGGAATACAATACAATTGCGCTCTTCTGGATAGGCCAAAAATAAGAAGATTTGGGATATTTGCAATAACTATTTGTTAGCTCATCCAAATTAGGTCAGAATCACGGGATTGGAAAGAGAACATATCAAGGTACCACAGGACAAATTTTCAAACTCAGAGGAGTCAAATTCAAATTTTACCTCAATTACAAGTTGACCCTAAAAGAATCTTCCAATTAGGGTTTGAAAAAGGTATGCCATTTTTCATTTGAATAGATTTTAGTAGAATGATCTATTTGTGGTAAACCCTAGGGTGTGATATATATTTATTGTTAAAAATTCCACCAAAAGGAAGTGGAAAGAATCGCACTCCACTCAAACCCCCAGAGGATTCATCCCTGACATACGATGAAATGGAAGACATTTCTTTTAGAGTGACAAAGTTGGAAGATATGATTAAAGGAAACATGAAAATTGATGACTTTGCTAAAGTAAAAAAGATGGCTACTAAAGAGTACCTCAAAGGGATGGATAATAAAGAATATATTCAAGACTTGAAGGATTTTGGATAAAAAACATAACTTTATTCTTCGTTTATCTACTCAAGAAGAGGATAAGGAGGAAAAATATGACTTATTCCAGTCACATCTGGAGAAAATTGAAAAGCAATTGGGGAGTAGGAAGTTGGAGTCCTCAAAACTTGATGATTCACTACAACATCATGGGTTCAATTCAGGTCCAAGAAAGTACTTTATCCCCAATATTGACATGATAAAGTTTGATGGCAAGGATCCAATCATGTTTATTTTTCAGATGGAGCAATTCTTTGATCTACACCGAGTGTCCACTATGAAAAATGTAACTATTGCATCCTTGCATTTAGAACCTGATCAATTTGTATGGTACCAATGTATTTGTGACCGTAAAAGGACTATATTATCTCTTGGTATATATTCACAGAATAATTGATTGCACATTATGGGGATATAAATAGCAACACCTTCTTCAATTAGTTGGTAAATCTCAAGCAAAAAGGTTCAGTTACAGAGCACATCAAGCAATTTCAGCAGCTAAGTCTCGAAGTGAAGAATATTTCAAAAAATAATTTGTTAGATATATTTATTGGAACCTTGAAAGATAACATTCAACATGAGGTGCCTCTCTTTGAACCATCATCCCTAGAGAAGGCTTTCATGATGGCAAGGAAGGTTGAAAATAAAAATATGGCAATGACTACTAGAAAGACCTTCTCCAACAGATATAGAGAAAATAATGTTCTTTCTTCTAAACCACCACAAAGTTTGACACCCTACAACTAGATGAAAGAAGAGAAAACTTATTATGCTTTAATTGTGACAACAAGTATGGTAAGGGACATAAGTGCAACGAGAAGAAATTATTCTAAATAGATTGTTAAGAGGAAGAACCAAAAGAAGAGGAAGCATCTCAAGAAGAGGCGACTCCAGAAGAAATAGAAGAGGCTACTTCAGAAGAAATTACTCCCACCATATCTTGTCACGCATTGGATGGAAATAACACTCCTTAAAATCTCAAGATAGAAGGATACATCAAAAAGAAGAAGTCAACAGGGTTGATTGATTCTGGTAGTACTCATAATTTCATTAATTGTAAATTAGCCAAAGTTCTTAATTGCTTTTTTTATCCAGCACCAGAGTTTCAAGTAATGATTGCAGATGGAGGAACTATAATTTTCTCAAGGAAATTCCATAATATCAATATGGCTATGGGGGAATATGTATTGAATAGTCCAATTATTTTTATCCCAATGAGTGGTGATAATGTTGTCTTAGGTGTCCAATGGTTACAATAATTGGGAATAATGGATTTTAATTTTCAAAACTTTTCATGAAATTTTCATGGGAAGGTAAATAATATATGTTAAATGGTATCACAGGAAAACCAAGCAAGGTGATAAGCCCTAATGGTATGACAAAGTTGTTAAAAAAGGGAGTTCAAGGTGTAGTTACACAATTATTCTCATTAGATGTTCAAACCTAAAATTTCCCTATCTCCCCAGATCTCCACAGGGTCATTAATAAGCGTTCCAAGGTATTTGAAGATATTCCCAAAGGTCTTCCACCTATTAGTGACATTGATCATGCTATATACTTAATTCTAGGAAGTGTTCCTCCTAACATCAGACCTTACCGATATCCCTATAGCCAAAAGAGTGAAATTGAGTGTATGGTTGCTGAAATGTTAGAGGCTGGCATAATTAGGCCTAGCCAAAGTTCTTACTCTGCATAAGTGGTAATGGTACCCAATCTAGATGGATCATGGTGCATGTGTCCTATTGGGTCAGGAAAAGGGCCAAGAAAAGTGCACAAGGATAAATCAGATGCGCAAGCAAAAGAGGAAAAGTGTGTGTGTGATAGGGTAAAAGCAGGTCAAGAAGAAAATGAAGGAACCAACGCAAGAAGAAAAAAAATGCGCACGACAGAGAAAAGGAAGATTAAGGATGGAAATAAATTATGACGAGGAAGGAAGATCCAAGTCAACGAAAGAGGCAGATAGAGGTTTTAAAGCTATATAAGCGGAATTCAAGACTGCAGAAGGATGAACCAATGGAAGAAGGAAGGATAGTTTTTGTGTCTAGTTATGACCAGCACAAATGACCTGAAAGATGTTTCTATGGCTAGTTAAAGCTGTGGTTAATGTCTTCCAGGACTTTCACAACTAGGTGTGGGCCGATATTTATGTAACAGAGATATTTTTGTAAGTTGTTGAGTCTATAATAACTGAGCTGTACTCAGTCGACCCTATGTGGTCTCGTGGATACTATAAGTAGGAAAAACCCACTCTGTATAAGGGTTCTATTGCAGCTGCAGTCTTTTTCCCCAAAATTTAAAATTTTAGGGCCCTCCTTTTGATTTGCTTCTATTAGATCTAGCCTAGGATTTTTTGGTTTCACTAAATCTGCCCCGGAAGTTCATATTTTTTGCTTAAAACTTGATCCTTTTCATCGGAAGCATAGTCAACTTTCTTTCCACTGTTACGAAAGTTGAATGATCTAGTCTATCGGAAGTACTGCCGTCTTCCTCGCCGATACGTCGAAACCGTGGATTCTTTTGCCTTCTTTTTGTTTTATTTTCAAGCTTAACGTTTTGATTGTAGATGGCTTTTTATCGCTATCAGAATGGTCTACGACAATGAACCGGAGTACTAGTCCTTTACGTTGCCAACGTTGCGGGAGGCAGGGGATGAACGTTCTGAAGGTTAGTTGTTTCCTCGCTAATGCCGTAGAACTTAAATGTTTCGAGCTCCGATACCTTTAAAAAAATGTAAAGTCACGATGATAGCGCTTGGCACTGCCGACACTGCAGAAGATGTTCAGTCTTGAGGTTCTTCACTTAGTGCTTAGAGCTTCCGATGACCGATGTTTAAAAAAAAAGTCTCCCGGGCCCATAGTTATTTTTGCGCCCACTGTTGCGGCTGTCACCCAAACTATCTTTTCGATGGTTAGAGGGGTTGATTGCTGATGAGTTTAAATACTGATAGGGTTTGTCCCACTGAATTTTTCTGCTGAAGCTTCTATATATATGAGGGGAGCATTATTTCATTATTTATCCATATTATAACTTGCCATTTGCTCCAGTCTTTGTTGTTTGCACTAAGTCATGCGCCCAAGTGTCTGAACTCGATTTGCTAGCATTTCTACTGTGGATATTTTGCCGGTCCATCGACTACACTGCTGTTCGCCAGGTAGGTGAACCATGACCTTGTTGTTTTGGTTTTTATTGGTCGATTTGGAACTGTGGGTTTTTCCCTAGTTAGGTTTTCCCGGTTAGGTGGTCCATGAGATGGGTTTGTCCACATAAAGAGTGTTTGTATTTGCAGTGTGCGTGATGTTTTATTTGAGGGTGAAGAGTTAGCTGCTTATAGTTTTCTTTAGCGGGAGGATTTTGAGGCTGCGTGATTGTTGAGCCGTTATGGATGCTTTTACCCTAGTACGAAAGAATAGGGCATGGTGCAGACAAGCGTTTCACTGTCTACACCACCCGTTCTTTTGGTTGTCCATAGACGTCTAGGGGGTGTTAAACTCTTGCTTGCACTTAACTTTCCCTTGGGACTGTAGAATTTTTCCATTTTTGGTCGGGTTGGGGTTTTTCTGATAGGAAAAGCGCTGTATAGGGTCAAATGCTTTGAAGTTGGTTTTTGAAGAATAGCAGTAGAAAAAGTGTGATTCATACTTTTATGTGATATCGGATTAGTTCGAATGCTGCCTGGGTTAAGACAGAGAATTTTTGTTTTTCTCTCGGGGTTGTGGATTTTACATACAGTGGACTTAGGCAGTTTTAAGACACAACTTGGAGGATTTTTCTTTTTCCTTGTCAATCTTTTCATGCATTGAATGTTATGGGTAGTTTATTTTTCAGAATACATATGGGGAAGGTAAACAAATTGATATAGTTTTTGTTTATTGTTAAAAAACTTGATAAAAGCTCAATGAGTCTAAGAACATGCTGTGATTGTGACAGGGTGATTATTGTAAAGAAAATATGTCGAAAAGGATCCTGTGGTTGAAGGAGAACCTGACGTTGAGATCATCACCAAGGTTGAGTATATATATGAAGATACCAAAGCTTCCACCAGGGTCAAGCTGAACTACAAATGGGGAGAGATATATAGGATGATTGACAATCAGAATGTACCTAATGCAGGATTTGAAGAGCTAATCATTTATGCAAACATTGAGAAATAAACTCTCATGAAAGTAGCCACAAGACCTGAGTTGTTACCTTATTCAGAGGTGATAGGCTGGATTCTGCTTAGGGAAGATGTAACTACAATGATTCTTGAAAATATTGCTAAGTAGGGCTATGCTGCATATAGCCCTGCATATGTCTCTATGGCATATCATCTGCCTTCTGCCCAGATTTACTTGACAAAAAGCTGGTTGAAAGAGACAGCTATGGATCTGGTAGAAACAGTTAAAAGAATGATGATACCGGGGAAAAACTTCCAGACTAGAACTTCTGGAGAGTATGATACCTCTACTCTCCATACTCCCTATGGATTCATTGCACTAATGCTAAATAGGATTTTTGGTAGAGCTCACGGGAAGAGCTTCAAGATAGGATGGATAGCAATTACCTTCTATGTGGCTACTCAAGGAACCATATTTAATTGGTCAAACATAGTGTTAAATAGCCTCTCATCATGCATATCCGTAGCCTTGGGAGGGGTGTCACAAAAGAAATCAGAGTTCTACATGAGATTTATCCTGATTGACTGTATACTGTGTACTCAGTCTTTTCCAGCCTTGAGATGTAACTGGGAGAGGGACATGACCCCAGTGTACACAACATATAGATTGTTATGGGCCCATAGATATTATATCTATTACAGGGAAACCTACGAACACTTCATCATGCCCTTGTATACCCTAATTTTCTTGACTGAATGCAACTACATGTCTGAAAAATCATTCAAAGTCATCGAGGAGTACAGAGATTATTATTTGACCAAGGAAGGGTTGTATATAAGAATGTATGGTGGTTCAAGAGCCCCTTCCCTACTCCCCAAGTATGTCACTGACTATGTACTACACAAGGAGGCAGTTAGGAAGGTCTATTTTGATGGTGTAGGAAATTTTCTGTTTGAACATAAAAAGGCAGCATATCCTGCAATACCTTTCTGGCTTGGAAGTTATAAGTTTTCAAAGGTAAAATAGACTGCAGAATTTGTTGAGGAGCTGGAGCATTTCCATTTTCGTGAAATGAATTTTCACAGGAATGACTCCTGAAATAAAGTAGCAGATCACTGCAAGGAGGCAAGCATTCATTTTGAATATACCAACTTTTGGGACAAGGACGAGGAAACATTCAAAAGTGCAAAGAACATAACCGCCCTAAAAAATAGGTTCAAGCAAAAAATAACCACTATGGGTGGAAAGGGAAAAACTTCGGAGAAGACTAAAACATTGGAAGAAGAAGAGGCCAAAAAGAGAGAAGAGGATGCTAGAAGGCTAGCACAAGAAGCAGAGAGCTGGCTGAAAAATGAAGAAGAAGAAAAAAAGTGAGTTGCAGAGGAAACAACAAGGAAGGAGGAGAAGGAGAGAAAGAGAAATGAAGAAGCAAAAATTAAGAAAAAACAGGAAGAAAGTGACATTTTGAGATTAACGGGATCTCAAAAGGACCAAAATACTACTGATCAGGTAGATACATAGGGAGGACAAGATCACATAGATAAAGGACATGGACAATCTAATCCTGATCCCCCGGAGCCTGATGCATCTTCTGGCAGTACACTGGGACAAACTTCATTTTCTGGAATAGATTTGATCCCGTTCATGCCTAAAGAAGGGGAGGAGGTTCCTAACTTCAGTACTATTTTGTATGATAAGGCGAAGAAAAGGGTTTTAAAAAGAATTGAGAAAAAGGTTGAAACTGGAGGACAGTCGAGAAAGATGATAACAGATAAAACCTTGGTGCATGGAACAAATATAGATCCAAGACTGATAGCAAGAGCTGGGGTGGCATTAACCCAAACAACTGAAGATAACGAAGATAGGCTTATGGTGGACCTCAAGCAGTCAAGAAAGAATGCAACACAATTAAATAAACGTTGAAGAAGGAGAGGGATGAGGGTCAGAAGCTGAAAAGGAACTTTATGAAGACATGATGAATGAAGTAAAGACTTCAAGAACATAATTCCAGACTCTGCAAGCAAATAAGGAGGATTTAGAGATTTCTGTAGAGAAAATGGAAAAGAATGCTTAGGATAGCTTAGTTGAATTACAAAAGCTACAGCTAGAGCATCAAATGTTGAAAATTGAGAAAGATGATCTTCAGGTATCCTATGAAAATCTAAGTGCAGAGAAGGACCGGTTGCAAAGCAAAGTTGCTGAGTTAGAAATAGAGAAGGCTACCACAGAGGAAAGAGAGAAGCAATATCAAATGCAGGTGGTAATCTTAGAAGAACAAAATACTTCATTGACAGAATCACTGAAAGATGTTATGGAATAGAAGACAGATTTCCAGCCTTTGAAAGAACATGTTCTAACTTAAAGAAGGAATATCCACCAATTACAAATATGCATTAAGGAAGAAAGGTGTAAACTTTTACAAATAGACACCAGATTAGAAGAAATTTTGGACACTACTTCATATTTTTTGGATAGATCTCAAGATATTTTGGAGATTCTGACAAGAAGAATGGTATGGATAGAAACAAATAAGGAATCTCCTGCGGAGTTACCAGTTAAGGATCAGCAAAGTTTAAAACAATAGTATGATTTATTGGAATTTGCAATTAATATGGCGGAGAAATTCAAGAAAACTATGAAGAAAACAAAGGGAGCATGTGCCGAATACTATAGGAGAGTGCTTGCTACATACAATAGATGCCAAATAAGTGGAGAGAAAATATTGGACGCAATACTAGAACATAAATTGTTTATGGAACATCTACGGAACAGATGTCAGGAAGACGAGCAAGAGATCCAACAAGTCAAGGATCTAGATGAATGGATTTTAAAGAATGCAGCGGCACATGCATCTGTAAGTATACATCTACTAGAAGATCAGCTGCACCTGAGTCCTGCAAGGATAGAAGGGGTAAAGAACTAGGCTGCTAAATATGAGACTAATATCCGATTTCTTGAGCCTTCTGGATTTGAAGGCATAGCAACAGAGGCCCATGCATGGAAGAAGTTCATCAATGACAAAGCTGGCCCCTCTTCATAAAGTGTTCTAATTTTTTTTTGATTTAAAATGTAATATATTTTATTAATTATGTGCACATGCTACGAGAAAAAAATTTGGAAATGAAAGGTTGGGGAAGCTCAAAAGTCATTGAGGGGCAGCCCAAGAGTTTGTTTTTGTATAAATATAGGAGAGTTTAGATGTAGAGAGGACTTCTTTCTAGACCATATTTGAGAGTGTATTGTAAGAAGAACTATTTGCTTTTACAATAAAGAGTTACATGTTTCTGCTGGAGAAAGTTTTGTGGAATATTTCAAATGTATTGCTATGGACCAGTTGAATGTGAATTATTTCATTTTCAACTTATTTCCATTAACTGTGAGATCGTTCTAACTCATTGAATTTCTTTTCATGTTATGAATGTACTTTGGTTTATTCTGTGAAATTTCCACTTTGAGTAATGAAAGTTGTAATTAACAATATGCTATCTTGTTGTTTATATTTCTATTGATGTTCATGTGTTCTGAAACACTTAACAGCTATCTGTGATCTTTCCTAATGCATGCACTGAAATACATTACTCACCATTAATGATAGTTTTTCTCCGTAGGGATAGGTTAATAAGTCTTAGTTAGTTTCTTGCTGTTTGTGATTTAGATGCAAGAGAGGTAAGATGAGAGGTAAGAACCTACACATCACATTGTGAACCTCCTCATTATCTCTATCATCTGCA
Organism: Pseudotsuga menziesii; assembly: GCA_001517045.1. Classification (NCBI taxonomy): domain Eukaryota; kingdom Viridiplantae; phylum Streptophyta; class Pinopsida; order Pinales; family Pinaceae; genus Pseudotsuga; species Pseudotsuga menziesii. The sequence goes on along the minus strand of LPNX010884146.1, from coordinate 197,197 downwards.
TTCTTAGTTAGGCACTTGCAAATCATACCTTAAACAAAAAAAAACTAAAAATATACATGGTGGACCGGGCCGTAACCGGTAAAACATTTTAATTCGTCACTTGACATATGGTAGCCAGACCGTAACTGGTAAAACATTTTAATTTGTCACTTGACCTACGGTAGCTGGACCGTAAACCAGACAGATTCCCCATACCAAATAGTAACGGGCTAGTTGGGAACATTTATTGGGGAGAATCCCTAACTATTGTTACCTGCTATTTTTTGGGCATCAACAGTTTTTGGCGCTAGAAGGAGGGACACCAGTGCATGGCTGGCCGAGGAAGCCCGCTTCCTCGAAATCACTCCACCGATGATAGTTATGAAAGTAGTTTGTTTCACAAACCCACTCCTGAAGATAAAGAGAAAGGGTATTTGTATCCTGTGGATAACGAAGTGGTTGATGATTTAAGAAGAATCACCAGGGCATATGTGAAAAAGATTGGAGAATTACCTATCATTTCGGTCCTACCTAGAAGAGAGTATCAAAAGAAAGATCGCCCTCAATTAGAAGACTCAGTGTTGGTAGAAGATCTTGAAGAACTGGTAGAAGCATCCTTACAAGACGTTTACCAACCTTTGAATCAATTGGATCCAGGGTCACCTTATTGTTCACCTTTCCAGACCCCTGCTCAGTCACAATCTTATTCTCCACTCATAATTATGGCTAATGTAAATGCAAACCAACCACTTCCACAACTTGCTTGGAGGGCTAGGTCACCTTTAAATTTGAACCTCCCTTGCATGATTTGCCTCAAGATTTCGACAAGATGTTACCTAAGTTTGAACCAAGTGAAGGAATTTTGGTAGATGATCATTTATAGAGTTTTTACTTGGTTGTAGAAGGACTACGAGCTAGAGAGCATGAAGATGTGGTGTGTAGATTGTTTCCCCATACCCTGAAAGGAAAAGTAGCCTCATGGTATTTTTCCCTTCCAGCAAATTCGATCACGGATTGGAACACATTTGAGAGAATGTTTAGAAGTAAATATGTAGTTCAGAAAACTCATGTAGCTTTAATGAAAGGGTTATGTGCTCTAAAGAAAGAAAGGAAAGAAAGAGTGCATAATTTCACTCAAATATTTGATGCTTACCTAAACAATTTCACTGTAGCTGATAAGCCATCTGAAAATTCTCTAATAGAATACTATACTTCAGCCCTTAGGCCTGATATATCCATGTTTTCCAAGAGATCAGTGAGACCCACATTAGCAGAAACCTACGAAGAAGCTGAGAAGGTGGAGGCTAAGATGGAGAGTATAGAAAATTACCCTGTGCAGTCGGAAGAGAAGAATTTTGGAAGCAAGAAACCTTTATTACTGACTAAGCCTAAGGTTGAGCAGTCATAGGATTTTGAAGGGATGGTGAAAATGATGCAAAATTTATCCAACAGAGTGATAGATGTAGATAAGGAAAAGGAGGCTCACAAATCATATAAGCCTTATTATAAAAAAAGGGAAGACAACAGTCAACCTAAACCTCCTCCACACAGTCCTGCAACAATGAATTTAACTGATGTAGGCATGGATAATTTTTGTACCTTTCATCAACAGCCTCATTCTGAGAAGAACTGCCCACAATGGATTAATTTTATGATGTTAGTAATGAATCAATTATTGGATTCCAAACTGATAGAAACGGGTAAGGAGGAAGAAAAATATAATCAATCTACATAAAAACAAGAGGAAGATACTTTAGTTTTATGGGACCGTGTCTCTATGTTTGATACAGAATAAGAATATTTTCTGAAATAGGAGGAAACACCAGAAACCAATGTGACAACAAGAAGTCAGAGTTTGTTAAAAGAAGATAAGTCAATACTTCCTAAGATTAAGAAACTTCAAGAAAACATAAAGAATATACAGAATTACAATGCAACTGTTAAAATACCTGAATTTACCATTTCAAGTCAAGATCTGAATAAAATTAACAAAGCTCTTAAGCCTGTTGAAGATAAGATTTATAATGTCAAGAAGAATCTCAAAGAACCGGAGAGGGGGTATGATATTGTGGAAGACATTAAAAATACTAAAGCAAATATCTCATTGTTTGAAATGTGTAATTTACCTTAGTAAAATGAGAAACTTTTAAAAGCACTTGAGGTACCCGAAGAAGAGCCTCCCACTAACAACCAACCTGAAGAAGAAATTGGTGAGGCAAGTGTGGGAGGGAATTCTAAGTATAAAACCCCAACATTTCTCCTAACTTTTGAGATTTTCAACTATAATGTGCACAATTGTTTAGTGGACTTAGGAGCATCAGTCAATGTTATGCCACTTTCAGTCTGCAAGAAAATCAATGGACAACCTAAACCATCTACTTGGCAAGTTCTTCAATTAGACAGGACAGCTCTAAAAGTGATAGGAGAAATGGAGGATGTTTTGATTTGATTATCCACAGATGAGAGGGTATGTCAGTACATTGACATTATAGTAGCAGACATACCGGATGCTTATGGACTGGTTTTGAGTCGAGACTGGTTGGCAAGGCTAGATGGATATTTTGCATCTGATTGGTCACATTTGTGGTTGCCTCAAAAGGGAAGTCCAAACCAGATAAAAGTATTAAGAGAGCCTCAAATGAAATACAATGTTACTCAGTTAGAGGGAAAAAATGAATCAGTAAACTCTATGTTGGGAAATTATTTCATTGAATTAGAATGGGGAAATTACCAAGCTGAAGAAGCCAGCAATATACCTAATACCCATCCCAATCTCCTTCGATTTTCACGAGCTAATGAGATTGACCATAATATAGTAGATCTAGTTTCACATGTAGTCTTTAATTCAAATTTAGTAGAGGTAGATAGTTTTTGGACTCTTTATTTTGATGGTTCTAAAACATTGGAAGGATCAGGGGCTGGTTGTGTCCTGATTGATCCAAGAAAAAAGAAAATTTTTATTTCTTGTATATTAGAGTTCGAATGCACAAATAACACATCCGAGTATGAAGCGCTAGTTCAGGGACTTCAAAAAGCAATAGAACTGAAAGTAAAAAATATGAAAGTATATGGAGATTCTGAGATTGTTGTTAAGCAAATTCAGAATAAGATACACTATATTTCACCACATTTGAAATCTTACCAGAATGAAGTTTGGGATTTTCTTATAAATTTTCAAACATTCAATATTGTGTTCATTCCTAGATTAAAGAATGTAGCAGCTGATTTACTAGCTACCTCAGCTGCAAGGATAGTACCTTCAAATAATAGATGCTCTATTGAATTACTTTTCAGGCTTTCTGTTCCAGATATGATCACAAATCTACAGGTTTTTGACGACGATCAACAAATTTTGGAGTGTTTGATGAATGATGAGACTTTCAAAGGAACAATAATAGATGATGAAGAACATCAAGTAGAATTAAAATTCGAGAAATTTATTCCTAAAGGAGTCAGGACCTTGGAATGAATGTTTGATTTAGATAACAAATTCAGAAATCCACTGAATGTCAAGACTCATAGCTCGTCCTTACAATTCAAGCTGATAAATTTGGGGACTGAAGCTGAACCCAAATATGTAAATTTGGGGAAGTGCTGTTCTCCAAGCGAAAGAAGTAAGTTCATCAGTCTTTTCAAACAGTAAAAAGATGTGTTTGCTTGGACATATGAAGAGCTTAAAAGTTATGACACAAAGATCATACAACATGTCATCCCAATTAAAGCCGGAATCAAGCGTTACCAACAACCTTTGAGGAAGATGCATCCTAAGCTAGAACCTTTAATTCAAAGTGAAATAAAAAATTGTTGGATGCTAAAATCATATTCAAATTCAGACATTCGGAATGGGTTTCTAATTTGGTGCCAATAAGGAAAAAATCAGGAGAAATCAGGCTTTGTGTAGATTTCAGAAACCTTAATCGTGCGTCAGATAAAGATAACTATCCGGTCCCACCCATGGATAAAATACTGCAGATGGTTTTAGGTTCTGAATAGTTTTCATTATTAGATGGATTCTCTGGTTATAATCAAGTATTAGTAGCTGAAGAAGATAGGCTTAAAACCACATTCAGAACCAAGTGGGGAACTTTTGCGTATAGGTGAATGCCCTTTGGACTTATTAATGCTGGAGCTACTTTCCATAGTCTGGTTGGCTATAGTGTTGTGGTTTATCTAGACGATATCACAATATTTTCGAAAAAGAGAGAGGAACATGCATTTCATCTGAAACAAATTTTCGAGCGTTGTCGGAAATATGGTATTTCACTAAATCCTAAGAAATGCGTGTTTGCAGTGACAGAAGGAAAGCTACTGGGTCATGTTGTTTCTAAGAAAGGGATCTCCATAGACCTAGAAAGGATTAAAGCCATAGAACAGATCCCTTTACCCCATAATAAAAAGGGCATGCAATCATTTATGGGGACAATCAATTTTGTGCGAAGGTTTGTACCATATTTTGCTCAAATTGTCAAACCTTTGTAGCAAATGGTTAAATAGAATGTACAATTCAAATGGACTGATGTGGATAAGAATGCATTTAGTAAGATAAAAATATCTGTTGCTCATGCACCATCACTCAAAAGTCCAAATTTCGAAAAGGATTTTATTCTGTACACTTTTGCGTCCGATGATTCATTGGCAGCTGTGCTTACACAGAAGGAAGATGGAGGAGATAAGTACCCCATATCATTTATGAGCACTGGTCTGCAGGGAGATGAATTGAATTATCCAGCAGTTGACAAACAAGCTTATGTAGTTTTTAAAGCGGTAAAACAATTCAGGCCATATATACTTAAGAATCGCACCAAAGTAATAGTTCCATACCCAGCTGTGCGATCTCTTTTTGTAAAAAAGGAATTAGGAGAAAGAAGAGGCAATTGGGTGACTACCTTACAAGAATATGATCTTTAGTTCAAACTAGCATCCATAGTAAAAGGACAAGGATTGTGTAAACTAATGATTGAAGGTCAAAACAATGAAGAAAACAACTGGGATAATGCAGCTGAGTTACATATGGTGGAGGTATGTCCTTTGTTTAGAGATCCAGATTTTTGGTACCGAGACCCAGTCCATTACCTTCAAGAAGGATATTTGCCAGAGCATTGGAGTTCCAAACAATGAAGAGCATTACGTTTGAAATCAGCTTCATATCAAATAATTGATGGAGTCTTATTCAGGAAAAAACTACGATGGACTTTTTCTTAGGTGCTTAGAACATGAAGATGCAAAGAAGGTCATAACAGAATTGCATGATGGGCCTGCTGGAGGTCATTTTTACGGAGATACAACAGCACATACGATTCTCAGAGCTGGATATTACTGGCCTACACTGTTTAAGGATGCTCATGCTCATGTTAGAAAATGTGATGCTTGTCAAAGAGGTGTTGGAAGACAAGCTAAAGTAGTAGGGCCTTTAAAACCAGTAATGATATCAGAACCATTTGAACAATGGGGAATCAATATTATTGGAGAAACAAAGCCAAATTATTCCTTGTAGCATAAGTATATTTTGACAGCAACTGATTAATTCACCAGATGGGTCGAGGCTATCCCGTTATGAAAAATTAAATGAAGATACAGTCATTGATTTCTTACAGAATCACATTATGACTAGGTTTGGGGTTCCAATTTCCCTGGTTTTTGATAATGCTACTTACTTTTCTTCTATTAGATTAACTGCATTTGCTAATGAAAGAGGAATCAAGTTGCATTATTCTGCAAACTATTACCCACAAGGAAATGGTTTGGCAGAATCCACAAACAAAATTATGATTAGGATTCTAAATAAAACCGTAATAGAAAATTAGAGAAGTTGGCATTTAGCGTTACCTAATGCTCTTTGGGCTGATAGAGTCGCACCCAAGAATTCCGTAGGTGTGTCACCATACACTCTTGTTTATGGAAAATAAGCTATTCTTCTTCCCAATATTTTGTTACCGTCTTCCATAATAGCTCAGGAATCTAGAGGTACCGATAATGAAATCCTACAAATTAGAATCTATAATCTTTTGAAGTTAGAAGAGTCTAGGTCCAAAGCCAAAGAAATATTTAAGCATCAACAGGGAAAAAGTGAATCGTTGGTTTGATAAGCATAAAGCTAGGAACAAAGAATTCAAAGTAGGATATCTGGTTCTTAAGTGGGTTCATCCGGATGTTGAAAAGGGAAAGCACACTAAGTTTCAACAGTTATGGGTAGGCCCTTTTCAAATTGCAGTGAAGTTTGGCCCCTCAAATTACAAGTTGCAAGATTTACAGGGGTGGGAAGAGAACTTACTAGTAAATGGCTTAGTTCTGTTGAGCCTAGGAATTACCCCTTTTTGACCATCTTCAATCACCTTTTCTTCCCCTGTCTTACATCATTTAGCATGCTAATCAGACCTGTTGTCCTTACTTTCATCCCCAAACTACCAAGGTATGACTGATCATTGCTTTATCTTATTAATGCTTATGATTGTGATAATTAAAGCTATGTATCTCTCAAATGTGCTAACATGTTATGATTTATGAAGGCATTTTGAGATAAGTGGACTGCAGGTGGATGAGGGATGAACAAATATCAAAGAAAGGGATATTCGCTGCTTGAAAGGACCCTCATCCCCCGATCATCAATGAAGGCACGTGGTTTTAATGTAATATCCTAGATCGAGCTGTGACAGTGCAGCTGTAACAGAACGCGCTACATTGCTGCTCAAATATAATCGTGATCTGAAGAGATCGCTAATCCTGGGCAAGTCAACAGCCTTCCCGCATTTTCCATGTCATTATCATACCACGTTTTGTAACAGCCAGTATATTTAGGGCGCCTGAAGATCAGAGATCTTCATGGATGCCCTTTAATAGGATCAAAGGTTATGATTTGCATGTATAAATAGGAGGAGCTGTTTCGACCCAGGGGGTTGGAGATAGATAATTCATTCATTGTATTGACAGCGGAAGCAACCTGTAATCATTCTTTCTTTTAATACAAGGAGTTACCTCTGATTTAAGGGAGCTGTACGTTGTTCGTCCATCGTCTCTGTGTGAAGGTTGGGCCCGCCTTCCGCAGAGATTACTGAGTTAAAGTAGGATTTCTGAATTCATGGTTGTGTAATGTTTTGTTGATCATATTTCCTTTGTACGCAGCAGTAGTAGTGTGGATTTACAGTATAGTTGGGATCCCATTTTCTTAAAGATTGGTAATTGGCATAGAGTGACAGTTGGTTGAATATATAACTTCCTTTATGCAATTTGAGTGGTAGTTGTACGCAGCTTGGTTCATCCTGTAGTTTCAGTCGTTATCCTACGAATCCATGCAATTTATCTTTCCTATTATGATTGTTGATTTTCATTCCTGCAAGTCAATTCCTTCGAATAGCTGAACTTAATCCTTTGCAATTGAATTTCTAGATTAATATTTAATTTATGTTTATGATTTTCAAGAGTAATTAGATTGAATGGGAAGTTTAATTGTTCTGAGTTGTGAATAGGATTTCTTTCTTATCTGCAATTGCTGTTTGCATCTTAGATCATTTTTCTGAATTACAGGTAATTGAATTTGTAGTATTTAGAAGATGAATAGGATTACACAGATTCTTGGGATGAACATAGTTGCTAGAGGATAAGAGTGTTCAATTACATTAATTTGGTGTTTAAGGCATATACTGTGCATTTATCCTTTGAAATAAAAGACTTTCTCGGGTTGACAATAAATCTCGTATGCTCTGTGTGTGTTGATAATAATCTATCTGCATATAGGGTGCTCGACATTTTGGCGCTGTTGCTGGGGAAGGATAAAAATTAAACACTATCATTAGTTGCATCTGGTAATTGTTTCTAGTCAGTCTCTCTATTCTTTTTGCTGAAATGATTTGGGTTGCATGAATACGAGGAGGGTAAAACGCGATCACCTCCCAACTCCCAAAACCCCACAAGATACTAACAGTGCAGGTGGCTTGGGTTGCGGTCGAGGAACACCATTGGGCAGAAGGACATTCATCAACGATCTTGTTGAAAGAACTGATTCATCTACCAGGGCTCGCCAGCAAGAAAATCCTATCAGAAGGAACCCTGCCGATCCTGGGGCTCTACCGTCGGGATCCACGGTGGAGAATACACGAGCAGCTGCGACTTCCTTGAACATCCTTGCAGAAGAAGACACAACTGTTAAAACCGGACCAGCTGGTAGAGGTTTGACCTACCACATAAACGAGAAGGTTGTAACTAAAGAAGAGTGGGATCAGTACCACCAGAAGTTCGAGGATCAGTGGAAAAACAAGGGAAAGAATGAGGAACAGAAGAAGGACGAAGAGAAGAAAGAGGAAAAGAACGTAGGAACGAACGAAAAGGAGAAAACAGAGGAGAAGAAAACAGAAGAGGAGATGAGTAACAGACACGACTCTGACGAGGAAGATGCAATGGGGGAAAACTATCATCACGACAATCACTCCTTGCCTGAAGGAATGATGGCTACAATGCAATTCCCAATTCAACAGCTAGCAGGGGCATCCCCTATGAAGAATATCTCACCATTGGTGCTACCTCGCTTCCATGGAAAGGCGGCAGAAGATCCAGATGAATTCCTTTTTTAATTTGATATTCTTTGCCGCAGCTATGACTATGTCACCGATGCTCAGAAGCTAAAACTTTTCCCTACCACCCTGAAGGACAACGCCTTACGATGGTTCATGAGCCTTAGGGGAGGAACTGTTGCTAATTGGGATAAAATGAAACAGGTGTTCCTGGAGAAGTATCAGGAATATTGCAACACCAAGGATAAAAGGGAAGAATGATTCAAAATGGTGCAGAAGGAGGATGAAAGTTTGGAGGATTTTGTGGAAAGGCTGCTGTACAATGTGCAGAGAGCAGGGCAGACGAACATGGGGCTGGATGTACTCAAGATAATCTTGCTTCGTGGAATCAGGGATGATTGTTTAGACATGTTAAATCTGCTAGGAAAAGGAGACATCTCTAAAGAACCTTTTGGAAAGATTGTGGAATTATGTAAGAGATACTCCAGGGGCTCTTCCAGGAATAATAAGCGGGACAAACGGGACAAGTTAGAACGAGATGTCTTCGAAAGAACTCAGAAGTCATCCAATGGAGGAGCTACCCGTGCAGAGATAGGCAATCTCCTTGAAAATTTTAAAACAGAAATGATGAGCACCATATCCTTAGAGATTGATGTCTTGAAGGCAAAGCAAAAACAGGTAGTAGAGGATCTCACACTAGGTGTGTTCTGCCCCCGATGTAGAAAGAATCATCCACTGAAGGAATGCCCGCTTGATAAAGCAGAAGTATGTCAGCTGTGTGAGCTAAACCACGACGTGAAAGAATGTCCCTCGCTTCCCCAAGTGAAGGATGTTCTGCAAGCATCAGCTCCAGAAGTGGAACCGGCCTATTTCATTGCACAGAAGAAACCTTGGCAGCTTCGAAACCAAGGTATGCCTTTAGACTCGTTTCCATTTTTGAATAATATGGGTAATTGGAATAATAACATGCAAAATGTGAATACACAATTCCCTTCAAATTATGCTCAGTGGAATTCCTCCCAACCTGCAATGCAAAATTTTAATGCGTGGAGTCCTTGGACACAGCCACCACACCAACCTACGTCGTGGTCTCCTGGATGGAGGAATTTCCATCTCGGGAACCATTTTCCTCAACAACCTCCACCTCAACAGTCATCATATTCTCCTCAATATCCTTAATTTCCTCAATATCCCCAATATCCAACTCAGCAGTTGCAGCTGTAGAATAATTCTGTTCCTAATATACCAATACAACCTCGGCTGCCTGTCCAACCCAATCCTAACCCGAATAATAAGACAGTTCATCAATTGGAGACTGTCAACATGCCAGCCTACTCTCTTTCCCCTGTACCTTGTAACGATATTCGTTTACGATCTGGGAAAATAGTAGAACCCATAATTACAGAAGATACTCCACCTTCTGTGCATAAGGAAGAAAGGAATTCACAGCATCCATCCGACATAGTTCCTATTATTGAATATGCTGAGCAACCCTTAGATGGGACGGCTGAAACATCAAACGATAAACCTGACAATACACAACCTACCCAACTGATAAGGAAACCACCATATCCCGAGAGACTAATGCTACCAAGAATGGGGGGGCAACCTCAGTTTAACCTCCTAGGAGAGTTAAGGAACCTTTATGTCAAACTCCCCCTTCTTCAAGCTCTTCAAGATGTGCCTATTTACGCTAGAACAGTTTGGGACCTGTGCACTAAGAAACCAGGAAGGAAACCCAGGGATCCTCCCACTGTTCATGTCATAGGGAATTTATCTGCCCTGATAACAGGAAAAACCCCTATGACTAAATATGATGACCCTGGAAATCCCACTGTTACTGTACAGATAGGATAGACACAGATACCCAACATGCTAGTGGATCTAGGAGCAACGATCAATGTTATAACAATGGAGACTGTAAAGAAGCTTGGGCTCACTAATCTTAGACCGACCCCTACTATTTTAGAATTGGCGGACAGATCCACCATTAGACCCGAAGGGATTCTGGACGACCTTGTCATCTCAGTAGATTCATGGGAGTACCCTACTAACTTTTTGGTATTACAACCAAAATCGCAGCTTGGGGGACACCCATTGATCCTGGGAAGGCCTTGGTTGGACACAACTGATGCTTGCATCAGCTGTCGATTGGGGTCCATGACTATATCTGATGGTACGGATACTAAAAAACTCACCCTTTATCCTCCAGCTCGGCCAAGTCTAGAGGCTGAAACTTCCCTTTGGATAGAGCAAGAGGAGGAGGAGGATGTTCAGCCACTATTAACTATAGGAAGGGCCTTAAGTTTTAAAAATGAAACATAAGATGATACTATTAGTAATTTCATTAGTGAACCCACTTCAGTGAATAGAGAGGTCTATCAAATTTTGAACACTACCCTGGGCAAGGAAGAACAAGAACATCTTACGGAAGAAGCCTTAGTTGGTGACACAAACATAATCCCGGTTTTGAAAAATTCAGAAAGTATTCCTATTGAGGTAGAGCCTGGACGAACTTTGAATATTAATCCTAGTCTCTCCTTAGAGGAATAGAAACACCTGGTCAGCCTCTTGAAAAAACACAAGGGGGCGTTTGCCTGGGAGTATACAGATATGAGGGGTATTCCCTCTAATCTGTGCACCCATCATATTTATATCAAAAGTGACTCCCGGCCTGTGTGTCAACCCCAATGATGCATGAACCCCAACCTGAGGGATATAGTGAAGGAAGAGATCCAGAAAATTTTGGAAGCAGGATTTATATATCCTATTTCAGATAGTGAGTGGGTTTCTCCACTCGTAATTGTGCCCAAGAAAAATGACAAATGGAGGGTTTGTGTTGATTATAGGGAACTGAACAAAGCCACTCAAAAGGATCATTTTCCTTTTCCCTTCATTGACCAAGTACTTGATACCCTATCAGGGAAGAAGTTCTTCTCCTTCCTAGATGGCTTCAGTGGGTACAACCAAATTCAGATTGCTCCTGAGGATCAGGATAAAACCACCTTCACTTGTCCCCGGGGAACGTTTGCCTACAGAGTGCTCCCCTTTGGTTTATGTAATGCACCAACAACATTTCAAAGAGATGTAATTGGCATATTCTCTAAATTAGTCAATGATAGTATGGAAATCTTCATGGATGATTTTACTCCCTATGGCAGGGATTTTGAGGAAGCACTGGAAAATTTAAAGAAGGTTTTAATTCGCTATGAACAGACTAAGCTCTCATTAAGCACTGAAAAGTGCCATATGATGATGAGTGAGGGGGTGGTATTAGGGAATTTTATCTTTGCCAATGGAATTCAGGTAGACCCTGCAAAAATCAAGGTGATAAAGAATATACCTACCCCTTCAACTTAGAAAGAGGTGCGAACTTTTCTGGGACATGCTGGATATTATCGAAGGTTTATAGAAAATTTCTCCAAACTGGCTTCTCCTTTGTTCTCTCTGTTAATGAAGGATGCACAGTTTGTGTGGAATACAGCATGCCAGACAGCATTTGATGAGCTTAAAGAGAAGCTGTCCGCAGCTCCCATCTTACGGGGACCTAACTGGACCCTGCCCTTCCATATTTCTTCAGATGCCTTTGACACTGCTATTGGGGCAGTATTAGGACAACAGGATGGTCAAGTACCTTATGCCATCTACTATGTTAGTAAAAACTTGGCCCCTGCTGAAATTAATTATATTGTTACTGAAAAAGAATTCCTAGCTATTGTTTACTCTATCAATAAATTTTGACATTATATCACTGGGTATCCTACGTTTGTGCACACTGACCACTCTGCCATTAAATAGTTAATGAAAAAACCTGTTACCAATGCCAGAGTGACCAGATGGATTTTGTTATTGCAGGAATTTGATATCACCATTATAGATAAACCTGGAAAAGAAAATGTCGTTGCTGATTTTTTATCCCGTCTTACTAACAGTGATGATAGTTTGCATGTTGAGGACTCTTTTCCAGATGAACATCTATTCACACTTTCAGCTCACTCTCCCTGGTATGCAGACGTCACTAATTATTTGGTTGCAGGGAAGCTCCCACCACATATGTCTAAACGAGAAAAAAGAAAAATCATTCAGCAGAGTGCCAGGTATTGTTGGCTAAATGGTCATCTCTTTTACACAGGACCGGATCTTGAGATTAGGAGATGTGTAAGAGAAGACGAGATCTTTCCCATACTGAAGGCCTGTCATGATGAGCCTTGCGGGGGGCACTTTGTAGACAAAAGAACAAGGCATAAAGCACTGCGGATGGGATACTATTGGCCGACACTGTTCAGGGACGCTAAAAGGTATGTTCAATCCTGTGACAGTTGCCAAAGGATGGGCCAGCCTAATAAAATAGATCAGATGCCTCTACAACCTCAAGTATTAGTTGAACCTTTTGATAGATGGGCACTGGAATTTGTTGGCCCTATCAGTCCTCCTTCCAGATAGAAAGTTTACATTCTGGTTTGTACTGATTATATGACCAAATGGGTGGAGGCTGTAGCTTTGGCTAAGGCTAACGACCAGGCGGTGATGGATTTTATGTACATTGAAATTTTTACCTGCTTTGGGGTACCAAAGGAAGTGGTTACCGATGGGGGACCGCAATTTATGTCACACCAATTCGAATCCTTGCTCCGGAAGTATCATGTGCAGCATAGGGTGGCTTCACCTTACCACCCCCAAGCCAATGGTCAGGTGGAGAGTACCAATAAAGTTATCGAAGCCATCCTGACCAAAACAGTTAAGAGTCATTGAAAGGATTGGGCTGACAGGCTTCCGGAAGCACTGTGTGCATATTGCACGACTTGGCGCAGCACTACAGGTTTTTCTCCATACGATTTAGTGTATGGAAAGAGTGCCATCTTTCCAATTGAGTTCGAGATTAAAACCCTGCCACCAAAATGAATCTGGATGTAACAGCAGCCCAGAGGAGAAGATTGAATCAATTAATTGAATTGGATGAGAAGCGGTTAGCTGCAGTGGACCAAACTTTGTTGCTTCAGCAACAAAGATCCAATTGGCATGACCAATTTATTAAAAAAAAAGTCTTTAGCGAGGGAGACTGGGCGTTACTCTATGACTCCAGATTCAAAAGGGATGTTAAAGGTAAATTACGTACAAGGTGGCTTGGTCCATACTTGGTTGACAGGGTCTTTGACAATGGCACTGTCCGTCTGGTGACCATTGATGATAACTGCATACCATTACTTGCTAATGGCCATAGATTGTGACTGTATCGTAAGCCTATTTCGAAAGACGCATTCATTTCGCAAATCGGTGCCGATCCAGAGTATCAGCTGACACCAAGGCAGGAACTTCTCTCTGCCTCTGCCGACCCTTGAACTATAAATCACGCTTTGAATGTACTGGAGAATGACCAGATTGGGCCTGTCGAACGGGAGTCATCTTCCTCTGCTTCCCTGCGCTGCATTTTCGCTTTTCCTCAAAATGAATTTGCCGACGGTTGCAACATATTTCCCGGTGGCTGCAACATATTTCCCGGCAGCTGCAACATATTTCCCGACGGCTGCGACATCTTTCTCCGGTGATTGTAAATTTATTTTCTGGCAGCCGTGACCTTTTCCCGATGACCAGAAATTCCTTTTTCCCGGCAGCCGTAACTCATTTCCCGGTGGCTGCAACATATTTTTCGGCAACCGTGACCTTTTCCCGATGACGAGAAAAGCCTTTTTCCCGGCAGCCGTAACCCATTTCCTGACGGCTGCAACATATTTTCCGGCAACCGTGACCTTTTCCCGATGACCAAAAAATCCTTTTTCCTGGCAGCCGTAACCCATTTGCCGGCGGCTGCAACATATTTTCCGGCAGCCGTAACCCATTTCCCGACGGCTGCAACATCTTTGCCGGTGGCTGCACCATATTTGCCGATGGCTGTGACATATTTTTCGAGGGCCGACAAACTTTTCCCTGGCCGCCGTGATTTTTCCTACTACCGCCAATCTTTTTCCCGATGCCGTGAACCATTCTCGGCGGCTGCAACATCTTCTTCGCCGGCCGCAATATCATTCTTGGCAACTGCAATTCCGCTCTATTTGGCGTCCATTTTTCAGCATTAAACACCGTTTTCTTACAACCTACGGTGGTAACTCCTGTGTTCACGAAATAAATTACTTCCACTATCAGATATGGCTCTGATTTATTCCACTCGTGCCGGCCAACTCGACATAATTTCGACCCCGGCGACGCGATGGTTTCTGTTTCACTCGTGGAAGGCATTATGGTGTTATCCGCGTCATTATGATCAAATTAATAACTGCGCACGAGCTCAGCTTTGCAGCGTCAGCATTCGCACGTTCCACCATTCTCCGCAGGCTATCCGACGCACCATCTCATGAGGTATGGCTTTGATTTTCACATGATTAAGTATTGATATGATTAACGATCTCAGTCGTACCTTCGTACGTACCACCATTATGGCTTAATTTACCTTTCCCTTGTGTGACGTAAAAACTAATAACCGCCACCTTCCCCAATTTGGCATAAAAATTTTGAACCTCCCTCCGTGCTGAACTTTCCAAATTTTCCATTTTTCTCAACATCTCCGCTCAGCGCCTTATGCATCCTCTGCACTGCAACCTCCAGTCTCGGACTCTGTAACTCTACAGCCAGGATTATGGGGATCCCAGCTCGCCATGAACCTTTGGATACACATGAGCTTAGGCAAAATCCCGCAGTTCTGGCCATCTTTCAAGCCCCCAGCTGGCTTGAGTTCTTTGAGCGACTGGATGGCTTTAACCGGGAAGCAGCCCTGCAATTTGCCTTAAACCTCACAGATACTCACTCTGAGGTGTGGGGGATGTGCATAGAAGTCTTTGAAGCCATTATATCTGAGGTTACTGCTATCCCGCAGGTGGGAAAGGCATGGTTTGGACGACGAGTTCCCACAACGAGCGCATGGGAAGCATTTTTACGAGAGGGGGAGCAAGTTCAGTCATCAAGAAGAGGGATGTCACTATCTTCATTACCGCGGCCATGGGATCAGGTTGCTGTCTTCTTCAAAAAGTACATCACTTGTGAAGGTAGGTACCAAACTGTTTATAATTCCGACCTGCCTTTACTTTCTCATCTCCGCCATGGCATTTTATTGAACATTCCATACTATTTTCTCCATGACTTGCATCATATGGCGGCGTTTGTCCAAGCCGCTAAGAACCCATTTGCCTCCCTGACCCACCATGGTCTCATCAAATTAATAATCTCAAGAACCCTTGCTCAGCATAATATATCTTGGGAACAATTCACAGTCCGAGCTCAGGAACCAACTCCCTTGTTGGGTCTCCAGATCGAACAGGAACAGGTTCAACCACAGGAGGAGGACCAGATTTCCTCCAATATAGTTGGGGGGGGGGGATGAAACTATATCAGAAGAAGCGCAACCAGAGGCACAGGAAGAGCAATTGGAGGAGAGTATACATAAAAACATTGTGGAGAACATAGACAATAAGATAGCTCTGCCAACAGAAGGTGAAAATGGAGCAGCACCAAGTGCTGCGACAGTTGAACCTGAAGATGACAAAGCTCGGGCATTTAAATAAAATATTGAGCTAGTAACTATTGAATCCTCATCTGAATGGGAAGGAGGAACCTTAATTGTGGAAGAACAGCCTGAGGAGCAAGAACATATTCCTTCGACCTCGGCTGTGAAACCCGACATCCCAGCTCCAGAAAAGAAAACATCACAGAGGAGAAAGAAAATATCAATTTACGAACTAAACATAACTTCTTCACCTATCAGAAGGAAAAGAACTAAAATAGCTACAACAGCAGAGGCAGCCAGAAAAAGATGGGCAACCCTAGAAGCACAGGTTGAGTTCCCAATCCTTGCACCGAGGCCAAAGGATGCTCCACAAAGGCCAGTTGAGGAAGAACCTAGCATTGAAGGACTTTTAGAAGAAAACACATTATTAAAGGAGGAATTCCAAGTACTTCGAAGGGAAGTGGAGACATGGAAGGAAACTTGCAGAAAACAAGGTGAGAGGAAAATGTATACATTGGTGGAGGCTGCAGACCAGTTGTAGGGATCGAACTCTACCGAGCCTGGCAAGGAAGATGAGTATGTGATATGCCCTACCTGTGGGGAAATATTCAAAGAGACAAGCCACAAGATTATAATGCACACCTACACAGTACCACAGTCAGCACCCACAACAGAGGAAAATGCAGAAAAAGAAGATGCTGCCACACAAGAACCAGCATCTTTAAACATCCTTGTTGAAGTTGCCACTAATTCTGTGGCGGAGGAGAAAAAGGATGAAATCATGCATGATGTCGGGGACAAAGATTGCACTATAACCCCAGAATGCTCCCAGGACATAGATATTGTAGAATCCGAGCCACAAGCGCAGGGCATTGATAAACTTGAACAGGGGGCTGCAACACAAGAACCAACAAACCTGAATATACTTGTCCAGTCGGCTGAACAAGTGGGAGAAGAACCTGGGATGGAGGACACTCTAGAATTAAATGAAGAGCTTTGCACTGTAACCCCAGAATGTTCCCATGATGCAGAGCTCATAGAAGAAGAATTGCAACAGCAGGAGGATGACGAGGTAAGCAAGGATGTTGTTACACAAGAACCAACATCCTTGGGAGTTGCAGCAGGGATTCCTGAAATTCAATTAAAAGATAACCCCAGGATGGATGTCATACCCGATACACAGTGGAGCGAGGATGAACAAGCCTTAGGTGACACTGAGATCCTTGAGGAAGAGCTGCACGAAGGGGAAGATATTCAATCTCAGAGGTAGGAGAACAAAGAAGACACTGTTACACAAGAACCAGTGTCTCTAAGAGCAATGAATGTATCTGCTGAAGAGAACCCAGGGGATGTTGCTGTTACACAAGAACCAGCAACACAAGAATTAATGCAGGTTGACCAGGAGGAAGACACTATCACACAAGAACCAGTGTCTCAAAAAGCCATGGATGCAGCTGTTGATGTTGCTGTTACACAAGAACCAGCAACACAAGAAATGCAGGTTGACCAGGAGGAAGACACTGTCACACAAGAACCAGTGTCTCAAAAATCCATGGATGCAACTGTTGATGTTGCTGTTACACAAGAACCAGCAACACAAGAAATACAGGTTGACCAGGAGGAAGACACTATCACACAAGAACCAGTGTCTCTGAAGGCAATGAATGCAGCTGCTGAGGAGAATCCAGGGGATGTTGCTGCTACACAAGAACCAGCAACTCTTGAACCAAATTCATAAATGTAGGTTGAGGAAGAAGGAGACACTGTCACACAAGAACCAGTGTACTCACAAGCCGTGAATGCAGCTGCTGAGGAGAATCTAGGGGATGTTGCTGTTACACAAGAACCAACAACTCTCATAGTAAATTTGGATATGCTGGAGGACACTGCCCCACAAGATCCAATGCTTCTACCTCTTAGAAATTTCATTAATTTGGATTCAGAGAAAGAAGGGAATTATAAAAAGGAAATTTTAAACCTCACAATAGAAGTCTCAGCCCTGAAGTTGGAAGTGACCAAATGGAAAATCCAGTTGGAGGAGCACTAGACAAGTATGATTGCTTTGAGTGAGCATAGAAAAATCATTAAAGCACTGGAAGAGAGGTGGGCTGAAGAACGTATGGCCCACAGAATTAGGGAAGAAGAGCTGCAGAGCAAGTTGAAAGAATTGAAAAAGTTTCAATCTATGCAGCAAGAAAAAGAACAGATGTACACACTCTATCAAGAACTCATGGGCACCAAGAAACCCTCTTCCTCTTATCCAGTGTTCCTATTTGAGCAATTTGTCTTGTTTAAATTGAAGGCTGTACAGGAGGGGAGATCGTTCGAAATCACAAACTCAACAAAGTTCTTGGAAACATTCTTTGGAAGCAATTTTGAGGAGCAGAACCTGCTGTGTGAATTATACCTACATGAAATGGCTTGCCCCCTGGACCGCCACTCAAACTCTGTTCCATTCACAGGGGATGTTCAGCTCAGAGCCTTTGCCTCTTTTGTGAGTAATCACATTCAGTGGGAAAGGTCTTTTCAGACCTTTTCCCAGAATGAAGGCCACACTAACTTATGGATTCGAAGTGAACCCCAAAATCCTGGCATTGTTTTGGCACGGTACAAAAGTTTTCTTTCAAGACCTCCCCAGGCACAGCATATCATGAGACTGCAAGAATAAGTGATCTCCACCTGCACCAATTATATTTCCAGACATCAGCAGGTGGCATTGGAAGGGATTAAACATAGATGGCAGGCTGCCTCCTCTGCACTTAGAAGCCGGGATCCTTACTGTTTCAAAAATTTCAAGCAGGCACTCTCCAGAGTCAAGGGTTATGTGGGAAGCATGAGGGAGTGTGGAGTTGATTGGTTGGGTTTGAAATTCAAATTTCCCCTCATTTGGTGGCCAGCAAAACCGTATAATATAGATTTTTCCTTGACAAGGGCAGAGGAGCAACGGTGCTGGAAGTATTGGGTTACTCATAAAGGCTTTTTAAAGGAAGATCAGGTACCTGAGTTTCCCTACAACTTCTCCTCCCTCCATGAACACAGCTCAGTACAGGACTCAGACTCCGAATGATGCAGGTTGTTGCATGAGGACATGCAACATGATAGTTGGGGGGAGATGTTGAGCCTAGGAATTACCCTTTCTTGACCATCTTCAATCACCTTTTCTTCCCCTGTCTTACATCATTTAGCATGCTAATCAGACCTGTTGTCCTTACTTTCATCCCCAAACTACCAAGGTATGACTGATCATTGATTTATCTTATTAATGCTTATGATTGTGATAATTAAAGCTGTGTATCTCTCAAATGTGCTAACATGTTATGATTTATGAAGGCATTTTGAGATAAGTGGACTGCAGGTGGATGAGGGCTGAACAAATATCAAAGAAAGGGATATTCGCTGCTTGAAAGGACCCTCAGCCCCCGATCATCAATGAAGGCATGTGGTTTTAATGTAATATCCTAGACCGAGCTGTGACAGTGCAGCTGTAACAGAACGCGCTACATTGCTGCTCGAATATAATCATGATCTGAAGAGATCACTACTCCTGGGCAAGTCAACAGCCTTCCCGCATTTTCCATGTCATTATCATACCACGTTTTGTAACAGCCAGTATATTTAGGGCACTTGAAGATCAAAGATCTTCATGGCTGCCTTTTAATAGGATCGAAGGCTATGATTTGCATGTATAAATAGGAGGAGCTGTTTCGACCCAGGGGGTTGGAGATAGATAATTCATTCATTGTATTGACAACGAAAGCAACCTATAATCATTCTTTCTTTTAATACAAGGAGTTACCTCTGATTTAAGGGAGCTGTACGTTGTTCATCCAGCGTCTCTATGTGAAGGTTGGGCCCGCCTTCTGCAGAGATTGCTGAGTTAAAGTAGGATTTCTGAATTCATGGTTGTGTAATGCTTTGTTGATCATATTTTCTTTGTACGCAGCAGTAGTAGTGTGGATTTACAGTATAGTTGGGATCCCATTTTCTTAAAGATTGGTAATTGGCACAGAGTGACAGTTGATTGAATAGATAACTTCCTTTATGCAATTTGAGTGGTAGTTGTACGCAGCTTGGTTCATCCTGTAGTTTCAGTTGTTATCCTACGAATCCATGCAATTTATCTTTCCTGTTATGATTGTTGATTTTCATTCCTGCAAGTCAATTCCTTCGAATAGCTGAACTTAATCCTTTGCAATTGAATTTCTAGATTAATATTTAATTTATGTTTATGATTTTCAAGAGTAATTAGATTGAATGGGAAGTTTAATTGTTCTGAGTTGTGAATAGGATTTCCTTCTTATCTGCAATTGCTGTTTGCATCTTAGATCATTTTTCTGAATTACAGGTAATTGAATTTGTAGTATTTAGAAGATGAATAGGATTGCACAGATTCTTGGGATGAACATAGTTGCTAGAGGATAAGAGTGTTCAATTACATTAATTTGGTGTTTAACGCATATACTGTGCATTTATCCTTTGAAATAAAAGACTTTCTCGGGTTGACAATAAATCTCGTATGCTCTGTGTGTGTTGATAATAATCTATCTGCATATAGGGTGCTCGACAAGTTCTCAAACCTTATTTTTCTTGATCTTTTATTTTGTTGTTGTACATAAATAAAATGTTGGTTTGTTTTACTTTTTGAGGATTTTTGTTTTTGTTTTAGTTAGGTTTTGATTGATTGTAATGTTTAATAAAGAAACATGACCTTTGGTTGCATGGAGTTCATTAGAATTCTGGATTAACTAAAATCTTTGATTACAAGACTGAGTACTATTAATTTATTTAATGTTTGAAAGAACTTCTTCAAGTTTAGAAGTTTTCCTAAATGGTTATGAACACATCGAAGTCCTACTTAATCCTTGTAAAATAACTCAGGATCAAAAGGTCCAAAATACTATTTCGAGGCTCCATTCATCTCACATTAAAAAATGTCTTAGGGAGTGACAGCAAAAGATCCATGGAAATGAAGCAAGGTAAAGAGTATATTACATTTAAATGATTCCATGCCAGGAATTGAAAACCAAAAGGCAAATGATAATCAAAATCTCCTCAGAAAGCAATATGTATCAAAGCAAAGTACTGAACCTTATTAGTACAAGATTGCCAAAGTTCTTCTTCGTCCGTGAGCTGAAAAATAAATATATATCTCACACAAAAGGACACTTTGGATAGAGGAACCTGAATTAAAATTTTGAAAAAGAAGGCATGCAGGAGGACTCAAAAGAGGACAAAAGTCCAAAAGCACAAAAAGTGCAAAATGGAATGGGAATGAGGAACAAACGAATATATCTGTTTACCATATGTTACAATCCTGTGGTGTCTAAGCTGGAAACTACTCAAAGACAGAGGTAAAAAAATAAAACTCATATTCCTGGCCTCAAAAGAGTTATCTGGACTTTGAAAGTTTGGTTCCCATGTTCCCTAAATTGGACTATCATCAATGATTAAAGTGCATACATTTGCCATTTGGGAAATCCAAATATCTTGAAGAATTCAGCATGTTGGTATTGTCAAAACAGTCTGTTGATCAAAGAAGAATTTTTTCAGAGATCTATGTTCACCAGGTAGTCGCCAATTGTTGCAGCTGCAACCTTTTTCCCCAAAATTTTAAATTTTAGGCCCCTCCTTTTGATTTGCTTCTATTAGATCTAGCCTAGGATTTTTTGGTTTCACTAAATCTGCCCTAGAAGTTCATATTTTTTGCTTAAATCTTGATCCTTTTCCTCGGAAGCATAGTCAACTGTCTTTCCACTATTGCGGAAGTTGAATGATCTAGTCTATCGGAAGTACTTCCGTCTTCCTCGCCGATACGTCGAAACCGTGGATTCTTTTGTCTTCTTTTTGTTTTATTTTCAAGCTTAACGTTTTGATTGCTGATGAATTTTTATCACTATCGGAATGGTCTACGACAATGAACCAGAGTACTAGTCCTTTATGCTACCGACGTTGCGGGAGGAAGGGGATGAATGTTCCAAAGGTTAGTTGTTTCCTCGCCGATGCCTTAAAACTTAGATGTTCTGAGCTTCGATACCTTTTTAAAAAAAATGTAAATTTGCGATGATAGTGCTTGGCACTACTAACACTGCGGAAGATGTTCAGTCTTGAGGTTATGCACTTAATGCTTAGAGCTTCCGATGATCGATGTTTTAAAAAAAAAGTCTCTCGGGCCCATAGTTGTTTTTGTGCCTACTGTTGTGGCTACCATCTATATTTCTCTCCTGATTGAATTAGTTCCTAGTGGTGCCGATGCCGACTGACTTAAAAGTTATCGTGGGTCCGTAGTTGGTTTTGCATTTGCCATTGCGGCTGTCACCCGAACTATCTTTCTAATGGTTAGAGGGGTTGATCGCCGATGAGTTTCATTGCCGATAGGGTTTTTCCCACAGACTTTTTTCATCGAAGGTTCTATATATATATGAGGGGAGGGTTATTTTATTATTTATCCATATTGTAACTTGTCGTTTGCTCCAGTCTTTGTTGTTTGCACTGATTCACGCGCCCAGCTGTCCGAAATCGATTCGCTAGTGTTGCTATCGTGGATATTTTGCCGGTCCATCGACTACACTCCTGTTTTCTAGGTAGGTGAACCACGACATTGCTGTTTTGGTTTTTATTGGTCGATTTGGAATTGTGGGTTTTTCCCTGGTTAGGTTTTCCCGGTTAGGTGGTCTGTGAGTTGGGTTTGTCTGCATAAAGAGTGTTTGTCTTCGCGGTGTACATGATGTTTTATTTGAGGGTGAAGAGTTAGATGTTTACAGTTTCCTTTAGCGGGAGGATTTTTAGGCTGTGTGATTGTTGAGTCATTATGGATGCTTTTACCCCGGTACAAAAGATTAGGGCACGGTGCAGACAAGCGTTTCACTATCTGCACCACCCATTCTTTTGGTTGTCCATAGCCATCTAGGGGGTGTTAAACTCTTTCTTGCACTTACCTTTCCCTTGGGACTGTAGAAGTTTTCCATTTTTGGTTGGGTTAGGGTTTTTTCAACAGGAAGAGTGTTGTATAGGGTCAAATGATTTGAAGTTGGTTTCTAAATACTAGTAGTAGAAATAGTGTGATTCATACTTTTATGTGATATCAAATTAGTTCGAATGTAGCCCGGGTTAAGATAGAGAATTTTTGTTTTTCTCTCGGGGTTGTGGATTTTACAGACAGTGGACTTAGGCGGTTTTAAGACATAGCCTGAAGGATTTTTCTTTTTCCTTGTCAATCTTTTCATGCATTGAATGCTGTGGGTAGTTTATTTTTCAGAATGCATACGGGGGAGGTAAACAAATTGATATAGTTTTGTTTTATTGTTAAAAAACTTTCTAAAAGCTCAATGAGTCTAAGAACATGCTGTGATTGTGAGATGGTGATTATTGTAAATAAAATATGTCGAAAAGACAAAAGAAAAAGGCTCTTGTGGTTGAAAGAGAACTCGAGGATGAGATCATCACCAAGGTTGAGTATATATATGAAGATACCAAAGCTGCCACCGGGGTCGACCTGGACTACAAATGAGGAGAGATATACAGGATGATTTCCAATCAAAACGTACATGATGCAGGATTCGAAGAGCTAACCATTTATGCAAACATTGAGAAATCAACTCTCATGAAAGTAGCCACAAGACCTGAGTTGTTCCCTTATTAAGAGGTGATAGGATGGATTCTACCTAGGGCAGATGTAACTACAATGATTCTTGAAAATACTACTAAGAAGGGCTACGCTGCATATATCCCTGCATATGTCTCTATGGCATATCATCCGCCTTCTGCCCAGATTTACTTGACAGAAAGCTGGGTGAAAGAGACAGCTATGGATCTGGTAGAAACAATTAAAAGAATGATAATACCGGGGAAAAAATTCTGGACTAGACCTTCCAGAGAGTATGATACCTCTACTCTCCGTACTCCCTATAGATTCATTGCGCTGATGCTAAATAGGATTTTTGGTAGAGATCATGGGAAGAGCTTCAAGATAGGATGGATACCATTTATATTCTATGTGGATACTCAAGGAACCATATTTAATTGGTCAAACACAGTGTCAAATAGCCTCTCATCATGGATATCCATAGCCTTGGGATGGGTGTCACAAAAGAAATCAGAGTTCTACATGAGCTCTATCCTGATTGACTGTATATTGTGTACTCAGTCTTTTCTAGCCTTGAGATGTAACTGGGAGAGGGATAGGACCCCAATGTACACAACATATAGATTGTTATGGGCCCATAAATATTATAGCTATTACAAGGAAATCTTTGAACACTTCATCATGCCCATGTATACCCTAATTTTCTTGACTGAATGCAACTGCATGTCTGAAGAAGCATTCAAAGTCATCGAGGAGTACGAAGATTATTATTTGACCAAGGAAGGGTTGTATATAAGAATGTATGGTGGTTCCAGAGCCCCTTCCCTACTCCCTAAGTATGTCACTGACTATGTACTACACAAGGAGGTAGTTAGGCAGGTCTATATTGATGGTGTAGGAAATTTTCTGTTTGAACATAAAAAGGAAGCATATCCTGCAATACCTTTCTGGCTTGGAAGTTATAAGTTTTCAAAGGTAAAACAGATTGCAGAATTTGTTCATGATATGGAGAATTTCCATTTTGGTGAAATGAATTTTCATAGGAATGACTCCCGAAATAAAGTAGCAGATCACTGCAAGGAGGCAAGCATTCATTTTGAATATACCAACTTTTGGGACAAGGATGAGGAAACATTCAGAAATGCAAAGAACATAACCACCCTAAAAAAGAGGTTCAAGCAAAAAATAACCACTATGGGTGGAAAGGGAAAAAATTCGGAGAAGACTAAGACATTGGAAGAAAAAGAGGCCAAAAAGAGAGAAGAAGATGCTAGAAGGCTAGCACAGGAAGCAGAGAGCTGGCTGAAGAATGAAGAAGAAGAAAAAAAGCGAGCTGCAAAGGAAACAACAAAGAAGGAGGAGGAGGAGAGAAAGAGAAATGAAGAAGCGGAAATCAAGAAAAAACAGGAAGAAAGTGAAATTTTGAGATTAACAGGATCTCAAAAGGACCAACAGACTACTGAGCAGGTAAATACATAAGGAGGACATGATCGCATAGATCAAGGACACAGACAATCTAATCCTGATCCCGTGGAGCCTGCTACATCTTCTGGTAGTACACTGGGACAAAAGTCATTTTCTGGAATAGATTTGATCCCTTTCATGCCTAAAGAAGGGGAGGAGGTTCTTGACTTTAGTACTATTTTCTATGATAAGGAGAAGAAAAGGATTGTAAAAATGACTGAGAAAAAGGTTGAAACTGGAGGATAGTCAGGAAAGATGATAACAGATAAAACCTTGGTGCATGGAACAAATACAGATCCAAGAGTGATAGCAAGAGCTGGGGTGGAATTAACCCAAGCAACTGAAGATAACATAGATAGGCTTATGACGAACCTCGAGTAGTCAAGAAAGAATCAACACAATTAAAAGAAACGTTGAAGAAGGAGAGGGATGATGGTCAGAAGCTGAAAAGGAAATATGAAGGCATGATGAATGAAGTAAATACTTCAAGAACAAAATTCCAGACTCTGTAGGAAAATAAGGAGGCTTTATATATTTCTGCAGAGAAAACGGAAAAGGATGCTCAGGATAGCTTAGATGAATTACAAAAGCTACAACTAGAGCATCAAATGTTGAAAACTGAGAAAGATGATCTTCATGTATCCTATGAAAATCTAAGTGCAGAGAAGATCTGGCTGCAAAACAAAGTTGCTGAGTTAGAAACAGAGAAGTCTACCACAGAGGAAAGAGAGAAGCAATATCAAATGCAGGTGGCAACCTTAGAAGAACAAAATACTTCATTGACAGCATCACTGGAAAATGCTATGGAGCAGAAGACAGACTTCCAGCCTTTGAAAGAACATGTTCTAACTCAAAGAAGGAAGATCCACCAATTACAAATATGCATTGAGGAAGAAAGGTGTAAAATTTTACAAATAGACACTAGATTAGAAGAAATTTTGGAGACTACTTCATATTTTTTGGACAGATCTCAAGATATTTTGGATATTTTGATGGGAAGAATGGTATGGACAGAAACAATTAAGGAATATCCTATGGAGTTACCAGTTAAGGATCGACATAGTTTAAAATAGAAGTATGATTTATTAGAATTTGCAATTAATGTGGTGGAGGAATTCAAGAAAACTGTGAATAAAACAAAGGGAGCATGTGCTGAATATTGCAGGAGAGTGCTTGCTACATACAATAGATGCTAGATAAGTGCAGAGAAAAGATTGGACACGATACTAGAACATGAATTGTTTATGGAACATCTATAGAACAGATGTCAGGAAGATGAGAAAGAGATCCAACAGATTAAGGATCTAGATGAATGGATTTTAAAGAATGCAGTGGCACATGCAGCTGTAAGTATACATCTACTAGAAGATCAGCTGCACCTGAGTCCTGCAAGGATAGAAGGGGTAAAGAACTAGGCTGCTAAATATGAGATTAATATTCTATTTCTTGAGCCTTCCGAATTTGAAGGCATAGCAACAGAGGCCCATGCATGGAAGAAGTTCATCAACGACCAAGCTGGCCCCTCTTCATAAAGTGTTCTAATTTTTTTTTGATTTAAAATATAATATATTGTATTAATTATGTGCACATGCTACGAGACAAAATTTTGGAAATGAAAGGTTGGGGAAGCTCAAAAGTCATTTAGGGGCAGCCCAAGAGTTTGTTTTTGTATAAATATAGGAGAGTTTAAATGTGGAGAGGACTTCTTTCCATACCATTTTTGAGAGTGTATTGTAAGAAGAACTATTTCCTTTTACAATAAAGAGTTACATGTTTCCGCTGGAGAAAGTTTTGTGGAATGTTTCAAATGTTTTTCTATGGACCAGTTGAATGTGAACTATTTCGTTTTTAGCTTATTTCCATTAACTGTGAGATCGTTCTAACTCATTGAATTTATTTTAATGTTATGAATGTACTCTAGTTTATTCTATGAAGTTTCCACTTTGAGTAATTAAGGTTGTAATTAACAATATGCTATCTTATTGTTTTTATTTCTACTGATGTTCATGTGTTCTGAAAAATTTAACAACTATCTTTGATATTTCCTAATGCATGCACTGAAATACATTACTCACCATTAATGATAGTTTTGCTCCCTAAGGATAGGTTAATAAGTCTTAGTTAGTTTCTTGCTGTTTGTGATTTATATGCGAGAGAGGTAAGATGAGAGGTAAGAACCTGCACATCACATTGTGACCCTCCTCGTTATCTCTATCATCTGCATTCTTTAGTTAGGCACTTGCACATCATACCTTATACACAAAAAAATAAAAATATACACGGTGGACCGGGCCATAACCGGTAAAACATTTTAATTTGTTACTTGAACTATGGTAGCCGGATCGTAAACCAGACATATTCCACATACCAAACAGTAACGAGCTAGTTGGGAACGTTTATTGGGGAGAATCCATAACTGTTGTTACCTGTGATTTTCTGAGCATCAACAGGTGCAGAAGGTTATGTAAGTTTAGTAAGTTGGCTGGACAGTAGAAATAGAAGGCTGTTAAGCCGTAGATCTTGTAGTTGTGTGCGCAGACCGCTAGTAGTAGAGTAATCTACAGCAGCGTGCGTAGATAGTATAGTAGAAGAGTCGATCCAAGCTGTGTGTGGATCAGTAGGAGTAGATAGGAGAATAAACCAGAGAGCATGAGAGCAATAATATTGAGTCAGAAAGACATATCTTAAGAACAATTTGCAAGTTGCAGAATGCAAGATGCTATATCCATTTCTCATGCCAGATGAAGAGCACCTTGGTGGTTTTTCCCAGATGGGTTTCCACATTAGTTCTCGTATTATATGGATGCATGTTGTTGAATGGTGAATGTTTATATTAATACTTGCTTATTTTGCATTATTACAGTTACAGTTCATCAATACAATAATGAATACTTAAGGTTGGTTGGAATGGTATGTACGAGTTCATGGTTAAACTGTTAAGTAAAAGTGTAGTCGCGCACTATATGTTGAGTATGAGGAACCAGCTGTGTCGCACCGTTGCACCAGTTGTAGGGTCATAAGGACGAGGTTGTGTTGCGCACAAGTCACGATGCCTCACTATGCCAGTGTCGCGCAGTAGTAAAAATCCATCCTATCGCCTTTTTCGAGTGCCTTGGCCATGTGCCAAGGGGCTATCATCCCTCCCCAATTGTGGAAACATGGTTCTGCCAATTATCCATTAAGATATCTCGGGTGAGAATGCACCTACTTTGTAGGAATTATTGACTGAGCTTACTTTGTCGGGCCGATGTCTTTTGGTATCATGTTGGTATTGTGTTGGTGTTGAACCGCGGGTCGAGACATGAAGTAGAAAGAGGCCAACAAATGGTTCCGTTCCCAGGACTCGAATTCCCAAATCCCGGTCTGCTTCCATAGAGGGTTCCTATGGCTTGATTAGCCATACCTTGTCGACGTTGAGCTCATCTCGGTGATCACAGGGATTCCAAAGAAAGGACATGAACCTGTGCCATATTTGTGACAGAACATGGATACCACTAAGATAAAGTTGAAGTAACCTTCAGCGCATGAAAAGGGGATTCCTGATTGGCCCTATCGACAACGTGATTTTGTGGTTCGTTGCAAGGATCCTCTCTTGTAAGATGCTGCACAAGATGAGGCTGAACCAATGTACCGCGGGAACAGTAGATCTTGTGGAATGGTGTGCACAAGGTATGATTTTCAACTGGTCGCAGTTCTTGCTTAATGAACTGATTAACGATGTAGCACAGGCCCAGGAGGACCCTAACCATAAATTTCACTACTCCTGGTTTCTCATCTTGGTCTCATTCACCTTATGGGCCAATATGCCTGATTATGAACAAATAGATGTCCCACTACCTTGCCATGGTGCAAAGTACCAGAACTTGTGGGAAGACAAGAAAAATAAGATCTACTAGAAGGATAGTAACATCACATTCTTTCTGCACGTCGAGGCGATACATGATGTTATCAGGATATCTCACTGAGTTTGGGCTGCGATGGTGCGTAGGTATGGGGACTTCATCAATTTCCAGGCCGGTGCGCATAACATGATTTTGGAGCCGAAGAAGGACCCAACAAAACAAGAGCACAATGAAGAGTTCATGATCACTAATGCTAATGTGGATGCAATCGTCTAGGAATGACCGGATGAATGGCATGACCCACCGGAAGAGTCACTGCCCGAAGAACAAAACCAAGAGGACCCACCGGTGGACCAAGGAAATGGCCGAGGAAACAATGGAGGGGACGTACAAGATAATCATTTGTAAGAACAGGAAGAAAAAGATGATAATGATGATAGGGGTAGCTCCGATCATGGTGATTCAGAGCACACACCTAGTCAGGAGAACATCCCGACCCAGAAACAAGGACGCGAGCCCCTATGCAAGAAAATGAAAACTAGCAAGACAGATAACATAAATACCTTGAATAAAGAGGATATTTGCATGCTAGCAGAAGCTTTGGTTGCGATCACTGAGGACAACCTTGTTGTTCTAAATATGCAATAGGTAAGCATAGCTGATCAAGTTGGGAACCACCTTACTAAGTTGGTAGATGACATTAACGAGGTCAAAGATACTATTGAGGCCGATACATATGGCGTGGATACTAGTGTTCCATTAGTTGTACCAGAGCTAGTGCTGTCGATCAAAGTAAAAATCCACGGGTGCGCACTGGAAATAGGGACAGAGACGAGTGCATTCGATGATGTTCTCAAGGAGTTTGACACACTGTAGATCAACTTCTCCAAACTATCATTGGGTGAAGTCTATGACTTGCAATAGGTAGCCACAACAAAGGTACGACTTACGAAGAATATTGTTTCCTATCAAGAAACAAAACAGAAAAGGAAGGCTAAGGCATGCAAGGCCCTCCTTACAAAAAACAAGAAATAAATTGACGCACGTGAGCATAGCCATGTTGCATTAGAAAAAACCATTAAGGGTGCAGTCGAATAATTCCCACCATAAGCGGGCCATGAAGATGAAGATTCAACAGCTAAGGTTTCTTGGCTATCATGGATTGCAATGGAGCTGAAGAAGTAGGCTGAGGAGCTTCAGGCTAGGTAGGTACCGAACATGCCTCCTGAGGTGCTTGAGGAAAGAAGAAGAGCATCATTTGAGGTTGCTGGGAAGATCACCAAGGAAGAAGCACTCTGTGTAAAGGCAGTATAAACTATTTCCATGATTTGGGAAGTGATTCTAGAAGATGAGTCTGCAAAAAACATAAGGGAAAGCGCACGATAGGAAGATGAGAAAATCAACGTTGCAAAGATAGAGATGAAGAAGCTGCCCTTTCAGGAGAAGGTTACCAAGATGACAGAGATCAAACATCTGCAGTAGGAAGTCCAGGATCTTCGTGACTGAGAGAGGAGTAGGGAAGCTGAGGTGGAGACAGAAAAGTCGGAAGCCACGTGACTCGTAGGCCTTATTTAGCTTGTGCAGTAGAAGCTTCAGCAAATAGCACAATCACTGGAGGTAGAACCATCAGAACATATCAGTTTTAACCGTGTAGAGAAGTTGGCCGCACATACAGAGGAAGTCACACTGGAAGTTGCTAGAGTGCAACAAATGGTGAAGGAATTCCAGGACAAGGTTGGTTCTCCCGTGCTGTCTGAGCCTGTGCCAGAAACATAAGTTTTGGAAAAAAACATGAAGTTTCGCGGCAAACTATTTTTTCGGAGAAGTCCCTTTTTGCTTAGTGGCTCGGGACGAGCCACATGTGAGTGTTGGGGGCCTGTTGGGCTAGGAAAAGGGCCAGGAAAATTGCACAAGGAAAGATCAGACATGTAAGCAAAAGAGGAAAAGTATTCCCATGATAGGGTAAAAATAGATCAAGAAGAAAATAAAGGAGCCGGCGCAAGAAGGAAAAACATGCGCACGATGGAGCAAAGGAAGGTTAAGGATGAAAATAAGTTGCGATGAGGATAGCTACAATGAGGAAGGCAGATCCAAGATGGCGGAAGAGGAAGATTCGAGATGACGGAAGAGGGAGATAGAAGAGTTAAAGCTGAGTAGGCAGAAGTCAAGGAATACTGCAGAAGGACGAACCAATGGAAGAAGGAAGGACAATTTTTGCAGCTAGTTATGACCAGTACAGATGACCTGAAAGACATTTTTGTGGCTAGTTAAAGTTGTGGTTAATGTCTTCCAGGACTTTCATGATTAGGCATTGGCCGAAATTTATGTAACATAGATATTTTTGTAAGTTGTTGAGTCTGTAATAACTTATTTGTACTCAGTTGACCCTATGTGGTCTCGTCGATACTATAAGCAGGAAAAAAACGCTCTATATAAGGGTTTAGAAGATTATGTAAGTTCAGTAAGTTGGTTGGATAGTAGAAGTAGAAGGATGTTAAGTTGTTGTCACATGGTAGTAAAAATCCATCTTATCGCCTTTGTCGAGCATCTTAGCCATGTGCCAAGGGTCGACTATCATCCCTTGCCAACTGCGGAAACATGGTTCTGGCAGTTACCCATTAAGATATCTCGGGTGAGATTGTGCCTTCTTCGTAGGCGTTGCCGACTGAGCTTGCTCTGTCAAGCCAATGTATTTTGGTGTCATGTTGGTATTGTGTTGGTCTTGAACCGCAGGTCAAGACAAGATTTAGAAAGAGGCCAACATGTCCTGATTATAGAGAGCTCAACAAGATCACCATTAAAGATAAGTTTCCCATTCCCGTTACTGATGAATTGTTAGACGAATTATATGGAGCAATTGTCTTCACAAATTTGGATCTTCGTATCCGGGTATCATCAGATTCAAATGAAGGATGAAGACATCCCCAAAACAACATTCAGAACTCATGAAGGTCACTATGACATTTTTGTCATGCCATTTGGTCTAACAAATGCGCCTTCCACATTTCAAGGTTGGATGAACTCTATTTTCAAGCCTTTCCTTAAAAAAATTGTGCTGGTATTATTTGATGATATACTAATCTATAGCAAGTCTTGGGAAGAACATGTTCAACATCTTAACTTGGTACTACAACTACTAAAGGAGAAAGAACTATATGAAAAACCCTCAAAATGTTTCTTTGGGATAGAGGTAGAGGATTTGGGTCATATTGTATCTCATAGACGTGTCAAGGTAGACCCTAAAAAAATAAATCCATGATGGACTGGTCGATTCCCAAAACCTCGAAGAATCTTCGAGGATTCTTAGGTCTGACAGGGTACTACCACAAGTTTGTTTGGAAATATGGAAGAATAATATCTCCTCTAACAACGTTACTGAAGAAATATGCATCTTCTTGGACTCTAGAGGAAACTCAATCCTTTCAACAACTCAAAGAGGCCATGTGTAAAGCTCCTATTTTGGCGACACTAGACTTCACAAAAGCCTTTATTGTGGAATGTGATGCTTCAGGAAATGGAATTGGAGTTGTACTAATGCAAGAAGGAAACCCTCTTGCCTTCACAAGTCATCCAATCAAGGGAAAGAACTTAAAAAAAACCCATTTATGAGAAGGAAATGTTGGAAATACTACATGCCTTGAAGCAATGGCGCCCCTATATTATACAGAGACATTTCAAGGTTAAAATTGATCATGATAGCCTTAATACTTCTTGGAACAAAGGATATCTTTAGAAGAGAAACAAAAATGGGTGACAAAGATGTTGGGACATGACTTTGAAATCATATACAAAAAGGGGAAGAAAAATGTTGTCGCAGATGCACTCTCTAGGAAAGATGAGGATGTAGAAGCATGACTCTATGCTATTTTGACTATCCAACTAGATTGGATAGCTGAAGCAATGGACGAATGGAAAAATGGAGAAAAAATATGGACATTTATTCAAAAGCTGCAACAGGATCCCAGCGCCTCTAATACATTTAGGTGGAAATATGACTTTCTATGGTAAAAGGATCACTTATATCTTGATAAGAGTTCCCATCTCAATCAAAAGGTACTTTCTGAATTCCACTCCTCACCGATAGGAGGGAACTCAAGTTTCTTAAAAACCTAACACAAGGTAAAGAAATAATTTTTTTGGGATGGTCTTAAAATTGACGTTCAAAAATTTGTGACAGAATGTTTGGGTTGCCAGGAAAATAAAGTGGAAACAATTAAGACCCATGGTCTATTACAACCACTTTCCATTCCAAGCCAAAGGTGAACAAAGGTCTCGATGGGTTTTATCACAGGTTTACCAAAGTATGAAGGAAAGAGTTTCATCATGGTGGTTGTTGATAGACTTACTAAATATGCACATTTTTGTGCACTATCTTACCCCTTCAAAGCAAGAACGATTTCCAATTCTTTTATGGAGACAACACAAAAATACATGGTACTCCAAATGTTATAGTAAGTGATAGGGATCCCATTTTCACTGGAAAGTTTTGGACCAGATTATTTTCTTGTTTGGGTACTCAACTGGCTCATAGCTCATCTTATCACCAACAATCTGATGGACAAACAGAGATAGTAAACAAATGTTTGGAATGGTATCTTCGATGTTTTGTAGTTGATAAACAAACAGAATGGGTCAAGTGGTTACCCTTGGCAGAATGGTGGTATAACACTTCCTTCCATACATCATAAAAAATGATCCCATCTATGGCACTTTATGGCTATCATCCACCATCCATCACATATTCACTAAGAGACTCCTCTAAGGTTCAAGCAATGGAATACCACATGGAGCATCAACAACAAGTTCTTCAACTCTTAAAGGACAACCTGAATCTAGCACAAAATTGAATGAAACAACAAGCAGATCAACACCGTAGTGAACAAAGCTTTAATGTGGGGGATGGGGTGTTTTAAAGACCACAACCATAAAAATAGATGTCCCTGAATAACACCAATAAGGATAATAAATTATAACCTAAACAATACGGTCCCTACAAGGTGTTACAAAAGATGAATAGTAGGGCCTACAAATTGGAACTACCTGCATATTCATGAGTCCATCTATTTTTCCATGTTTCCCATTTAAAGAAGGTAATCGGTGATAAGCTACCAGTTCAAACGATATTAGAAGAACTTGATGAGGAAGGAAAAATCATCTTGGAGCCTGAAGAAATTACTGAAATATGAACTAGACAGCTTCGAAATCGATCAATTTCAGAGTATCTCATTAAATTGAAGAACTTACCCGCGGAAGATTCATCATGGGAAGATGAGTCCTTTATACAACAACATCCAGAACTACTTCAACATTGAGGAAAACACTTTTTGAAGGGGAGGGGCATATTAATCCCTTAATGATGACACATTACACCATATAGTGTGGCAAATTACTCCCTATATTGTGGTGCATTACATATTATTTATGTTGGCTTGGGTCTATTAGTTTTATTGTACACCTTTATCTCCTATATATAGGAAGGAGACATTCTCATTTTCGTCATCATAGTATCTTATCTTGTCTATTGTACTCAGTACATTGTGTAAGGAGGTTCCTCCCTCGAAGAGGACTGATATTTATATATGTTATTCACTGTTAAGGTGTGGATTACTCTCTTATTGTATATTTCTGCTCTTTTTATGCTATTTATGGGACTTGGTTGCATAACAAAGGCTTCCCATTCTTCTTATTATTTTTCTTTTCTTTATATGTGTTTTATTGATTTATCTTTGAAATTATTTCACATCTCTCTTCTATACACAAAAAAAGCTTCTTCAATAACCTCAATTTTCAAGTTTATCAAGTTCATCATTATCCTTTGTGTTGTACATGGGAACATAGATCACTGGTATCAATTGTTAATAAGTAATGTTGATGTTGCACACAATAAACATGTTGAATACTTAATTGTATTATATTTGATGTAAGAAGTATAAGGCTACACCAATCAATTCATAAATCAACTTTCCTTCACACTTTGACATGATCTCCTACAATGATAAACACCACCAATGCCCTTTTCTAGTGCATACCAACAAGATCTAATTGAATCTGTTATAAGTAACACATAGATGTATGCGTAGTTTCCACAAATATTTAAAATTCTATGAGCTAGACTAGCTTCCACACATTTAAAACGATGTAAACTAGACTGTGTATATCCTTTTTGGTATACTACCTATTTAGTGTGCAACCTTCACACTAACATACTTTAGAGGAGTCACCATCAAAATTATCATTAGAATTTCCACCAACATAATTCTTTTTCAGATTTCTCAAAAATTTCACATTTGTTTTGTCTTGGTTGCAATTTGGGTGGTAAAGTGACATTTTCGGTTTTCCATAAGAGTTGTGAATAGAGATGACTACAATTGTGAATCTATTAACATTGACACGGTCTAGTTGTGACCATAAAAACACTCACAATTGCAACCCTGCAAACTATTAGAATTGCAACACTATTAACATTTAGATTTTAGACCTCATAAACATCCTCTTTTGTGACTATGTTAACATCCAAAATTTTAAATTTTTTTATTTTTTGGACCATAGTTATGTCCTTATTAATATTGTCATCTATATTCTTATTAATGTCACCATTTATTTACTTCCATGGTGTGGATTACAATTATACTACAACCGATTACCATTATTCTTTTGTTTTCAATTGAGACATTATTGCACCAAGAGGAGCGAGATACTCTATAGCCCAATATGGGGTAGATGTTGTCATGTATCATAGCATTATTTCAAAAGTAAAAAGTAATTAAAAAAATTATGTCAATTCGTAAAATTAAAAATTAAAACAAAATGAAAAGTAATTAAAAAAAACCATGCCGGTTCATAAAACAAAAAAATTAAAAGTAGCATAGATCCATTGTTGGTTGCAGTGTGTTAGACCCAAGGTTCAACTTATACGACCAACAAAAACTCCATAGGCACCAAAATTTTCAATACTCCACAAACAAAGTAAGGTCTCACTTGAGATGCTCATAGGAAATTACATAGAAATATGAAGCATGTCTACACAGGGAGGGATGGTTTCTTCGCACTTAACATAATCTCAAATCTACCTTAAGCATTCATCAAATTAGTCATTACAGAAATACTTAACAAAAAATTGATATAAAATCCATAACATTCAGTCACATAGACATTGTGCAAAACATAAATGGAAACATGAACTCCATTCTATTACTTTGGCAAAAATTAAGGTATCACTATACAATCTACAAAACTCATCTCAACAACTTAAACTTTTGTGTATCTTTCCTCTTACAATCATAATAGAGTTTTACAAAACTTAGCATAGACAAAACTGTCACAACAATGCCGATCAACTGATTAACTCATTGATTAATTCATTAACTGCTTAACAACAAAACCCTAGCCCTTTACAAAATAAAACTTATAGAGGCTAAGGTTCCCCAAAACTATACATTGTTATTGGTGCAGAGTTGTTAACTGATTATGTTAAGGCACAACTGATTATGTTCCTTTGGCTCGGCATGGAGTAGCATGTCCAAAACTTGGGCAGCAACATCCATCTTAAATCCCAAGCACTAAGATGGTCAGATTTCTCAAAATGTAAATTTGTTTTGGATGTGTAAACAATTCAAGATAAAAAAAAAATTATACCACAAAATGTTGGATCTTCTCAATGCTTGATAAATCTAGGTTTAAGATGAATCTATGCTAGACTTAATCTCAATTATGACCAAAATAAAAAATTAACATAAAACATTATAAAAATTAATTTCTCATTTTCCTTGAAGTTAATATGTAATTAATTGAAGTATGAAAAAAAATTAAAAAATAAAAATATAATCTTTTATTTTTCAATTAAAATTATTATAAACTATTATTTTTATTTATAATTAAGATCATTAGTTAAATTTTAAGCATATATCTAAAAACATAATTAAATTATTATTATTTAACTCTATAACATATATCTAAAAGAAATTGACAAATATATCATCGAACATTTAATTTCTTAAATAAACAACTCTTTAAATAAATAACTCATCATTTGGAAGAGAAATAACTCTTTTGAAAGATCGCTAAACGTATCATTACCTTCATCCTTACCTCCACTTTTGGAATATATATCGAAGTACAACCATAATTTTTAATTTCATTCAGTTACCATCAAACTTTCAAACCATTAAAGCCTATTCCTAAATTACATGAGACGAATCACAAACAAGCATCTTAAAATAAGATGATGTGGATGTTGTGATATACCTCTATAGTTAGTTGTACATCACTATTGTAACTTGTTGTATTCTCTTGTCCCATTAATATACTTCAGTTAGTTATTTGTAAACATTAATGAAATTCTCTCATCTCATCATAGGATGCCATTTTTTTTTGTATTTTCTATTTCATTAATATAATTTAGTGATTTGTAATAAAATTCTCTCATCTAATCATAGAATATATATATACAAATTTATTATTATATTATTTAAAATTTTAAGATTCTATGTGTCATATATATTAATTTTAATTATTATTCATTGTTTAAAAAAAGAAGTTTACATAAAAAATAATATTTACAATAATTATATTAATAATCTTTATTATTATAGTTTTTTTTAATAAAATGTTTAATATATATCAATATATGAATGAGATATTAAAAGAAAACATCAATATACATTGAATACCTTCACATGTAATCAATGAGTTTTCAAAAGCCACAAATTAAGACTAGTATGTATAGCATAAAATAAAACAAGCTTAAAACTTCATGATAAGTATTTATAACACATTAAATAAAGAAGCTTATAATGTCATATCTATCACACATAAGTATGATATGCTTATACTGTGAAGAGTCATTCAATGAGTTGAACCATTTGACCAAGGTATGTTGTCAACAAGGAGACTTTAGTTTACATGTTCAAATCATGTCTATTTCCCCGAGGTTTTTAACGACTATTGTGGTTGGCGATTGAGATGCTCTCCACTGATATATTCCAAGGAAGAGTGGGGAAGCTCTAATGATTACCTTAGAAAAAAAGTATATAATGATTTTATTTGAGAAATGACCATAGCCACAACCTCTTAACCTCAAATGTTTTTGATGTTTTTGAATTAGCTAGTAAAACTTGGACACATGGATAAAACATATATATTTGAAAATTTGTAGGTGTACTCTTTTCTTCCCAAGTCTCCCCTATGGATTTATCACCAAAATGTCATACAAAGAGAATCAAATAAGGGAGCTAAATAGATCAACAACTTAGTTTTAGATAGATACAAATGGATTACATATTGCCAAATATATGTGTATAATATTCTTGATTTAATTGTTAACTACAGTTAATAGGAAAATGATTATCGCTTCTTTCCATGGGCCAAAATCGATGATAAACAACACTTTAGAGAATATATTATAACATTCTCTTCCTTCTAAGGGATAAGAGAGGTGTGAATCCACCTTAAATAGAAGGACAAATACAAGGTTTCTTGAGATTCCATAATCAATTCAGAAAATCATGGTCCAAACCAACAATGCACCATAACATGATATGTGCATGGCATTATCAAAAGACTCACCCACTTGATCAGGGGTATAACTTATGATGTGGGATTGGTATTGGAAAAATATAGTTACATTTCCATTGTGGGTGAGATGACAAGGAAGCATAGATTTTTCCTCCCTCAAGAAATGCAAGGAAAGATAAGAATAGGCTACCATTCACCACAAACAAATAAAGGTAAATATTTTGGGTTGTAGAATGACCAAACAACACACATAAAGGTGAGTGAAGAGAAAGTTTAATTCCTTCAACAAAACGGAAAGGCATGGGGAAGACAAAGGATTGTTCAACTTGAAAGAATATGAAAATTAATTCCTCTACGAGAGAGGAATACAAAAATTGAGAGATTCCCACCTAAAGAAAACCATAGCAAAAGAGATGAAGAAACAACTTCCAAAACAATATGGGAAGAGATTCATTAAGGTGTCAACTCAAGACACCTTTAAGCAATATATAGGAAAATTGATTCTTCTAAATAAAGGAGAAGACTGAGAAAATATCACTTTGTCACCAATCCACAAGGCAATTATAAGTTAGAAAGAGGATAAAAATATATCAACCCAAAAATAAAGGGAATGTGACAATTATGGTTTGTCTCAAATTGTTGAAAGAAATTAAAGATTTGAAACAAATTAAAT
This sequence comes from Pseudotsuga menziesii, assembly GCA_001517045.1. Classification (NCBI taxonomy): domain Eukaryota; kingdom Viridiplantae; phylum Streptophyta; class Pinopsida; order Pinales; family Pinaceae; genus Pseudotsuga; species Pseudotsuga menziesii. The sequence continues at coordinate 158,145 of LPNX010884146.1, read as the reverse complement.
TACTTTCATAATTAAGAATAATGAATTGTCAAAAGCAAGGGAGGGTTTGGAAGAAAATTACTTTTTTAATTAAGAAGAATTAAATTAGATAGGTGGAGAAATAAAGTGTAGAAGAAAATATTCTTCCAGCCAACTAAAAACAAATGAAAGAAAAATAAGAATTTGGTTCACAATGGAAAGATGCAAAGGAAAAATAAAGAGAAAAAATTTCAATCAAGAAGATGAAGAAGAAAAATATTTTTCCTCCAAAAGATTTAAGGGGGGTTTCTTATTACTTCACACAACATAAGAGAACTAAACAAGAAACTTGGTTTGTTCTTGAAAAAAAACAATAAAAAAAATAAGATGAAATAAATGAAATTGGTTCATCAAACTAAAAATTAAAAATGAAAAACTTACAAATTTCTCCAAGGAAAACTACACTCAAGGTCATGCAAAACTATTAGTAATCATCCACATAAATTAAATACACTCAACCCAATAAAAAAGAATAAAAAAAATAAGATGAAATAAATGAAATTGGTTCATCAAACTAAAAATTAAAAATGAAAAACTTACAAATTTCTCCAAGGAAAACTACACTGAAGGTCATGCAAAACTATTAGTAATCATCCACATAAATTAAATACACTGAACCCAATGAAAGAGAAACAGTTAAAAATAATGGATTTGACAAATGTAATTTTGAGAATAACAATATTCCCACTACAAGCAATAAATTATAGCAAAATCTAGTTATATAGATAGAAAGGAAAATAACTACATTACAGATAAAAACCAAAATCTGCTATAAAAAGGAATTAAGCAAAATTACTTCTACTTTAAATGAAAGGAGATTAATTTTATGGTTATATTCTTTCCCAAACACCTTTTTATGTTCTAATATAATTACCTTATTTATTGCAACATAGTGAAATGATAATTAAATATTTATTCTCTTTTCATAAACAAATTACCTTATAAATATAATTACTTTATTTAATAATAATAATAATCTATTTTTAAAGTCACCACCTAGGGAGATACCAATTTGGTGTATGAGACCCTTTGTTTGTGGGACAAGGACCTCATTAAACCCACTCATGCTGTACAAGTCATTAACATTTTACACTTCTAAAAACTTGTAAATGCATGGACACAATTCTACAATCAAAGTGAAATTCATTTTCCTTCAAAATAAAAGTTCCTATCATTTATAAGTTGGAAATTAATTTTTGCATTTATTTTTAAACATGAAATTGTGAAAAAGAAAATAAGAGATATCCCGATTCAAAAAGAATGTAAAGATTGTTTCTACATAGATTTTTCAATTAAAACTATTTACAAACAAAACACATGGAAAGAAAAAAAAGCAAAGAACTATTTACAAACAAAACATATGGAATGGAAAAAAGCAGTCTTTAAGATGTTGTTTGAATTTAAAACACAAATGAGACAGATTTGTTATTATCCCTTACATATTCATAAATAAATTAAAAGAAAAATTTATTTTTATTTTAAATAAAAAAGTAAACAAAACCAATGAAACTAATTTAAACTACTTTGAATCCTATTACAAACAAAGTATATAAAATTCAATGATTATGATTGCCAACTTAATTAATTCCTCTTCACCTTAAGGTGGATGAGGGTCTAAGTTCTCTCCTTGAAGTGTGATAGTCGATGCTCCAATGTGGGGAATCATGCAAGCAAAATAAAACTATGAACAAGTTAAGAAAAAACAAATATGTTATGTATACTATACCAAATTTTTGTCGTTTATATTGTTTAACGACTTGTGTGAAACCTTAATACTCCCCATTTTTAAATACATAAAATGAATAATCTCTTCACAAAATGCTAGATTTAAATCCATTTGCCATTATATATGTAATCTAGGATTTCACCCCCTTCTCTAATCTTCACATATAACATATATTCTCATAAGTTTGGTCTTCAATATCATATTGAGGTAATTTTGGGTTTGGTGTATGTGGGCATGAGGTTTCACTCTTTAGGCTAGTCCGTTGATACAATAAAAGTCCTATAAGAGAGATAGGTAAGATTATATTGGACCACAAGTTTTAAAACCTCTAATGCATCTTTTTATTTCTTTTTCCTCAATATTTTATTGAAGTGAACCATAGTTCTATGTTTCTCTACTTGGCTAGCCAAAAGGGCATAAGGTTCCCTTTCCATCCTTTTAATTTCATGTTTTAATTATTATTATTATATAATTTTTGAAATCAAAGGAATATAACTAGGGAAAATTTTGTGGCTGAGTATGCCTCCAATTATGTATCCCAAATCCTAAAATGATCATAATTCAAATATTATTATTAACATAATTTAATGTTTTTAGTATTATTATTATATAATTTTTGAAATTAAAGGAATATAACAATATACATAATTTTTTGCTTGTTATGCACCCAATTATGTACCACAAATCCTATAATTATCATAATTAAAATATATTTGACATGCTAATTATTGGCTCCTTCGTTTTTGGAGAGGACCACAAAAGGAGCAAGAAAAAATGACCAAAGAAGGAATCATGTGGCAAAGGGGTGGGAGTTATGGAAAAGGTGCCAACAACCACTACCATTTTGGACCTTTCTCCGCAAGTATAAAAGGAAACATAAGATAAGTGGAAGGGGGAGAGGAAAAGAGAAGAGATTCAACCAGGAGAGATGTGAAAAGACCAGAAGTAGAGCAACAGAAGATAAATACAATGAAATCTGGAGCAAAGGATAATGTATCTAGGGTTTTGGATTTTGTTTATTTGTTTATCCCACGAAGAGTAATTCCGAGGTGATTGTAAGGTTGTAGAGCCATGAAGTAATGAAGTTCATATGCTGTAATAAAGAAGGATTTCGGGCCCCTAAATTTTATGTGTTATGTTTTTCTTCTCAATGTCGATCTATTATGTTCTTTTACTATTTGATATGAGTTTTTTTAATGTTGTGATATGTCATAATAAGTAATGTTGTGGTACCTTGGTTGAATTATGATGTGATATGAATATTAATCACGTTTCACAACCATATCCTTATAGTTAACCACTCCCTACCACAAACAGGTCTAGATCGTGCTTCGAGTGAGACCTTCCCATTCAAGGAATTGCAAATGCCAATACTCTAGACTATAGTGGTGCCTTTGTTGGCCCATGCAAAAACCTAGTCTGAACTTTGCGCCAATAAATGGTTTTGTTCCTGGGACCTATTTTTAATGGGACATTGTTAGCTGTATGGATACCTATGTGACAACGGGCCATATTCAGTTATGGTGGGAAAAGAAGCTTACTAAATTTCACAACACAAGAAGTTGAGTTACGAGGGTGGGAAGAATGCAATTTTAGATCCTTTTCTGCAGAGGACCTCCATTAGATCATTACAAAGTCCTATGGGTTGAGCTTCCGGTAACCCTAGTAGAGTGGTTACACAGACTCGCATAAGCACTTGAGTATCATAACTAGCAAAGAAGGAATATTTAGTCAAATCAAAGAGACCTAATTAAATTAAAATCTAGATTCACTGCTGACCAGAGCTGTTGATTTCCCTGTAGAAAGTATTCTCACTATCTATATTTTGGAATTTGCGGTCGAAAACAATCAATCAACATCTAAATCCAAAGACGAACTCAGAAGAGGAGTTCAGGGAAGACTCTTGAAAGAAGTTCCACTATGGATTAAGACCTGGATGGTTGAATTCAGGTTTGTGTCTCCATATTGGATTATAATGGAGTAGTAAAATCCTCACACACATGGGGGAAAGTTAGGGTGATACTACTACATTGCAGAAGTTAGAAACTACTATTAATGGAGGGAGAATACAATGCTGAATCTAGGCATGAGAGAGTAGAGAAAATAGTATAAATTAGAGAAAATTGGTGGAAAGACCAAATGAGAAAGTAATGAAGAAGAAGCGCACAATTAGAAAAATAAATCCAGAATGGGGAAAAGAGTGAAGAAATACAAAGAGAGCTATTTCAGATGATTTGGAAAAAGGAATTGATTAGTGCAAGGCTAAGGGAAGGAGGGATATATGTGCTTGATATCCCAGTAAGAGGAAGTTGGGGAGAAGTACCAAGTAGGGGGCAAGATAATGAAGACTAGTTGAGAAATAACGAACTTCCATATCAAACACCTACACCGGCCCTAGATGCAGATGCAAAATAATCAGAACTATCAAAACTTGTATATGGAAGTGCCCTAGAAAGTGAACCCCCCATTTTTGCAGAAGTAGTTACCAGAAGAAACAAATGTAGCACTCCTCCGACTGACCTGCAAGCGCACTCACATAATCTCGTAACAAACTCTCGAAAATATATTTTATAATACTTTGGCACAATTAGATGAATATCAATACTAATAGTTCACAAAGTAGCTCGTTATCAGGAAGTAGTAGTAGTAGTGGTTCTTCTCAGATTAGTGGTAATATTACAACATAACTCATATCTCAAGGATTTATATTAGTGGGATCCCCAATTGTCACCATGGTTAGATTACAGGTAGGGCCTCCCCAATAGTTTCTAGAATTTTGGGGGAAGGAAGGAGAAGATGATGCAGTACAACACTAGATTTTATGTGAAGCAATATGATATGCCAATATAGTTTTAGAAGTGGCCAAATTGGTTGAATTTCAGATGAATTTAAGAGGAAGGGAATTACAATAGTACACAAAGTACTTGAAACCCAAGGAGTACCAACTCCCACTTTAGAAAATATGAAGAAACTATTCCTAGATGAATTCTCACAAACCTAGGTTTAAGTAGCATGGTGTTGCAAAACTAAGAGAAATCCGTTAGACATGGAGAATATTCTTGGGAATATACACAATGGTTCAGGGACATATTGAATAAACTAACATATTTGGTTCATGAAACCCACCATAAGAAATGGTTTGTTTAGGGTTTATGTTGGCTCGGGAAAGGGGTATAAGAAGGAAGTTTGCACGCGCAACTAAGAAAAATGTGTTGCGCGCACGATAGAAGCAAAGGAAGATCGTAAAGGACGAAAAGGGCTCGTGAAGGAAGAATGGAGAAGTGCGTGACAAAGGGAAGGAAAGCATGCAAGGGGAAAACGGCTAGAAAGTGACAGATGCAGAATCCAGATCATGGCCGTATAAGGCGCCGTAAGCCTGCAGCTACGCACGTATGAGAAGATATTTGTAAGTTAGGTCGATAGTGCCTCATGTCAAGTCATGATCACCATAGCTATAACCAGAGGGGTGGATGATGGTGATAGCTAACAGACTATTGGGATGCATTTGGCCCTGCGTGGCCATGTAAATCAGTAAAAATAGGAAGGATGCAATGGTTAGAGGGTTGGTCTGTAAGGTTTTCATTGATCCCAGTTCAGTTTTCAGTAGTAGTTTTTTATTCAAGTTGTAATATGTGGAAGGGGATGCTGATTATGTTGTAATGTCATAGTGATCAGAAGAGGAGTAGACTCAGGAAGAGTATGGTAGCATTAGAGGGGCTGTTGAGCCATGGATCTGACTGCAGTGTGAGCAGACTGCTAGGAGTAGGAGTAGAGTAGGAGAGCGAACCAGAGAGCATGAGAACTATGAGTCTGAACTTAAAGACATATCTCAAGATCAATCTGCATCCCGCAAACTGCAAGTTGCTATATCCTTTCTCATGCCAGATGAAGAGCACCTTGGTGGTTTTTCCCAAATGGGTTTCCATGTTATTTCTTGTGTCTAAATGAATGATTGATGTGGTGAATGTTTATGTGATTAACTACTAGTTGCTTTCCGTATAGTGTTAAATGTGGTTCAGTTTTTGCTAGCTTCTTGCAATTGGTAAATGGATGAACATAATGCCTTGCTAAAGTGAAACTGTGTAAATATATATCATGATGTATAATTCCTGTTATGAATCCTGACTTAAGTCATAGAGCCAATTGATGTGAATCAGATGTGCCGCATGAGTTGCGCCAGCTGCGAAGCGGAAAGGAAAGTCAGGTCGTGCGCGATGACATACAGTTGTGCTCATTCATGCAGAACTGACTCCTCCGTCCAGTCGCTCTGCTGCCTTCGTTGAGCTCCTTGATGGTGAACCAAGGGACTATACTTCCCCGATAATCACAAAAAGATGGTTCCGACGATTACCCATCTATACGATATCTCAGGTGAGACTGTGCCTGCTTCGCAGGTGTTGTCGATGGGGCTTGCTCTATCGGGCCGGTATCTCAGGTAGTTGTTGGATCGATGGGATGCACAGAACCTGGGTCACGCGAGTGGGGAAAAGTGGCCAACAAATGGTTTTGTTGTCGGGACCTCTTGATTAAATCAGGGAAATGTTGTGGCACCCAACGAAGGAGGAGATAGAAGATTGATTGGATGCTAAAATGCCGGTGTTTGCGCAAGAAGAAAGTGCAAGAACATGGTTTAGTGCAGAAAGATGGTTAGATGAATATATATACTCTGATCTTCTTTGCCGAGTTCCCTATTCCACTACATGAATGGTTAGTAGGATTGGCATTTAGATGGATGAACTACCAGACAAGGGAGATTAGCGAGTGGAGTGACCAACTTGTCTTGGAGATAACCAGTGTAAGTAACACTATCTCTAGAGCCGTTGATTTTTGGGTTGATAGTATATTGCAAGGGTATATTACTGAGTTTGCAGTAGATACTATAACTTCATATAGCGAAGCTGAAAGAAATTTCTTCCAAGGACCACGGAGGAGATACTTATTGAATATAAATACATAGATAAAATTACTTGCTTATGAGAAGGGTCTTTTGCACTTAGATAGTTGAGTCATGTGTCTAGGAGGGTGCTATGTCACTAACGAATAGGTAATAACATGGTGAAGAGCACGTGGAAATGTTCCCTAGAAGAAAAAATCCTGAACTCGAGGTTGGATTTCTAAGGAGTGGGAGAAGATTCAGATCAGGAAAGAGAAGGAAAACCGAAAGGGGCCAATGGAATCCTAGTTTGTTCGAAGGAAGCGAACACGAACTTCATTCATGCAAAGACAAAGGGTCTTGCGACAAAGAGGAGGACTATCACTCAATCTTGGAAGGACCTGAAGACCCGGATAGCTCTGACGAGACCTTAGGGTCAGAGAACAATTATATAACACCAGCTATATTGCCTAAGATGAGATATAGAGTCTCATCCCCTGAAACGAACTCTAATCTGGATAGCACTAGCCATGAAACTAGTGCGCTAGAAGGTGCAACTCAGTTGAACCCTGCCCTAGGGATCCTGAACGCCAACCCAATGGCTGCGATAGACGTCCGGTTACCTACATTTAATGGAAATAGACTGGAAGACCCTGAACAACATTGGTTCCTATGTGAAACTGTGTGGATGGTACATTTGGTCCATGGCACTGGCGTCAAGAAAGTGCAGATGATTATGAACTTAAGGGGTCGCGCCCTGGATTGGTTCATGAAATTTTGTGCCACACCAGCTGGAACACCACAGAAGACCCTCGAGGAAATCTAAGCTGCAATGATCTCTGAGTTCAGAAAACCCAAATCAGAGTCACAATGTTTTATTGAGATTAAGGAGATTAAATAGGCTCTAGCAGAAACTGTGTGGGATTTTGATCAAAGATTCAAGAGGTTGATGGCTAAAGTAAGCTTCCAAATGTCTAATGTGCATAATAAGGAGTGGTTTATTGCTGCTCTACTACCACACATCCACGGATCGTTGATGCAACAAAATATTGAGTCGCAGATAGAAGCGCTGGAGCTGGCAATGAAGCTAGAGTCATCACCTATTGGTGACAGTGCCGCAGGAATGGTACATATTTAGTAGTAGCTAGCCAACCTCACACTACAACTTCAGGATATCAAGAAGGGCAAGGAAGCACAAGAGGACTTGTGGTGCACAAAATGTAGAATGGACGGACACACCAAGGATAACTGTTCGACCTTCATGAATGATTTCGCATCTGGTGCACCTAACCCATTAAATGGAAAAGGGATACCATGGTGTCGTATATGCCAGTTAAGAGGCCACTGTGATGAAGAATGTGTGTATTCACAAAAATTGGTAAGTACCCTTGTAAAGTTATTTTGTAAATTCTGTAAATCGGTAGGACATGAGGAAAAAGACTGTAGAGCATACCAGCTCTTGAAAGATAAAACAGTTGATACATACTTAATGAAAAATGAGGGGTTCCCTCAGGTTGAACAGGTGCAAGCCCTGTATCAACCTGTGTAGTTCCTAGCTAATCAGTACTAGTAGACATATGCACTTCAGCAGCCATATGCACAACAAAACCCCTATCAGCAAAACTACCAGCAGAACTAGTACCCATCACAGTAACTACACCCTCAGGGAAGGGGTGGTGGAAACTTTAGAGGACAAGGTGGTGGAGGAGGATTTGGTAGGGGGAGAGGTCTAGTTACATGCTATAACTGTGGAAAAATATGTCACTTTGCTAGAGATTGTTTAGAGCCTCCAAGAACATGCTCATATTGTAAGGGACAAGACCATAATGTTGAACAATGTCCCCAGTTGATCGCAAAGTGGCAAGAAAGGACCGTTGTCGTACCCAACCCCCCACCAAAACTGAACCTAAATGCAAATGCAAATGTTCAAATGATCGTGGTTGAACTGTGAGACCTGAACATTGCTGTCATAACTACAGGAGGTGCGATGACTGGAGTAGAACAAGATAACTCACAAAAACAACCATAGTCGTAAGTGAGGTCGGTGGTGCAGAAAAAGGAATAACTGACCGGGCAGAAATAGAAAGAAATATTCTGGGATGTACGATTAGACTTCATAAGCCTTTACGTACCATCAACTTCAATCGAAGTCAAGGACATGCCTGAACAATTCCAACACCTACTGCAGAAGAAGGCTTCACCTGAGGTTAGTAAGCTAAGACCTCTCATATCAAGTTGTTTGATGGTAATCCAAGATAAAGATGCTATTTCAGAACTACAAGAATAATAGACGAGATCCATGTAGTACCACAAATTGAAAAGAAGGTTAACTAGGTGCGCCGAAAATGTAAGATTGGCTGCGAATTGAGAATGAATGCATAGATCGGTGATTATGACATGGAATATATAATTTTAGATCTGGGGTTAGATGTCAATATCCTAACGCACTAGACCTGGGAAAGCATGGGCAAGCCGCACTTGGACTGGTCTCCTATCCAGCTGCATCTTGCCAATCAATTGAAGGTACTACCCATTGGATGATTGAGCAATGTCATTGTCGATGTTGAAGAATTGCGCTCATATGTAGACTTTGAGGTCATCAACATTGTGGATGATACAAATCCTTACCCTGCGCTACTAGGGATAGACTGGGCTATAGACAATCAAACAATTATAAATTTAAAGAAAAGGATCCTCTCCTTTGAAGATGAGGAAATGAGAGTCATCTCGCCCATTGATCCATTTGAGGGGAAAAGATATGTTGAACCTGTTTATAATGAGGGGAAGGTTGACTATCTCGATCAAATCTATAATGTTATAGCTATGCATGAAGATCATATCAGTCCGATGGTAGATGGGAACCTAAGCTGGAAGTGCGCGAGTTCATGTACTTCTGATTCAGGGGAGGCTTTAGAGAATTGGAAAAATAGGTTACATGAAGTCTCCACGAGAAGGTGTGCAAGAGTCACAAGGTCTATGCGACGAATGGAGACTTAGTCAAGGGAGTTACCCACCTATGAGAGTTTCATATACACTTTGGATATGGCGACCAAGACCTGCAATAACTCTGAGCAGCTGCGACAAGGGACCAATCAGGTCACGCATATAGTTATAAATGCTGACAAACACCCTTCAATTCATAATACAATCCAGAAAGAGAAGGGGGGTATAGTCAAGAATATCAATGTTGCTAATGCTCACTAACACATCGCAGCTACTCAGCAAGAAAATATACCCAGGGACACAGAAGATAACTTGACTAACGTCAGTGGGCCGAAAACAGTTGAACTAAGTAAAGATCACAGAGTATTACAAAAACACTCACAGGATGAAGCAGTTGTACAAATCGCAGATCTCCTACAGGAATACCAGACCCTCTTCCCTATAGATGGAACAAAAAGAAGGGGAATGGTGGAAGAATTAGAGAGGATGCAGATACCTTTGCGATTACAGACTAAGAGAATTCCATAACAACTTCTAGCACAACATTATCAATATATCAGGGTGAAGCCATCCATAGAAGGAATACGTATCCTACACTATGACAACAAAGTCTTCGCACACCCACACAAACTAAAGTAAACTTGGATAAGTCCATATACTATCGCAGAAACTAGGGATATAGGCACAACACAATGTCAGAGAAGTCGATGGTACCTGCGTCACGAGATTGGTAAAAGGCAATTGCCTGAAACCTTACTATGACATGTGTGAAAAAAAAACCGTCCAAAAGATGTAAACTATTCTGTTGCAGGATTGCGACAGAAGCAACAAAAAGCATGAACAATAAACCGCCCAGTGGTCACATCGTCGCATGTACCTAAGCAGGTGACCTAAAGTGTGCAAGGGGCAAGACAACTAGGGCCCAAAGAATGCAAAAAGCAGGAATGACAAGCTGGATAGTATTAACCAGTGGATCCATCCCAAATATTTGTACAACTAGAGCATGTGCGTGGCAGTAAATAAATGCAGTACGAGGAGAAAGGTGGTGTATTGTTACCTCTCATCAATCATCTTAGCACTAATTACCATAACTAGTCGGACAAGTACATCCTGAAAGGACAGCTACATAAATTAATGGAGAAAGCATTGGAAAAGGCAACTTGAGAGCGTGATTAGACCTAAAAATTCTATCAAATGATGATTGAAAGACACTGTCCAATATATAAATATTCGTTTCTCCATCAAGACAATTTTATTTTACGCACTGAGAGCACCAGAGTTGAACCATTACAGAACTGCATCCTGTCACCTGTCTTCCATCTTGTTCAATCCCATGGTATTTAACATTCCCAGTGAGAGTGAGGCTTTAGACGCCATTGTCATCTTTGGCTGCCTCATTGATGATGAAGTATAAACATAGTCAGCTGAAGGCCCGTAGCTGCAATAGTCACTAGAGACCGACACAATGGAAAGAACAAGGAAGCCACAAACATTTCCAACCCCTAGTTCGTGTCTTGTGCTGAACCCAGTCCAAGGAATACCCATTATTCCAGGTGAGTCATCTCCACGGCCACAGCTAAGACAAAATAAACGTAAGGTTCTAGACACTCTAGGCGAGCGAGGAAAGATGCTTGCTGCTGACCAGGGAAATGATGATGAAGAGGAAGAATTGCTACCACAAGCAGATCCACAGATAGAACGTGCTGACCCAAAATTTCTAGGTTACATTCGACCAAGAAGACCTGGTGCAGTGCATGCAGATATCCCGGTGAAAATGGTGACCACTTTGATAGCACCGTAGATCCCTGTCGAAATACCCTTATTGCAGGACATCCTCCCCACGTTATATTTTTTGAAGCTCCATGGCTACGACACTTAGCAGCAAGAGGGATTGCAGATAACAGACTGCATGGACATAATCTAGGCCGCTACATGTGATGTCAAGGTAATCAAGCCACAGGAGTGTGCCGAGGGACTAGCCACTGCAGGCCTAACAAACATGCTCTTCATGCCTCATTTCGGCCATAACACACAAGGCAGTACATATGTAAAGCAGTTACTGGTCTGCTTTCATAGAGGATACTTATGGCTGGATCAACCATACCCAGTTAATGTTGAATTGATTGCAAGAATTACAGGACTCCCAAATGAAGGCAAATATCCTCTGCCTTACCTCGCTAAGCATAATACTCAGGCCATTAAGTGGAAGCAAAACCTTCAACGTACAGGATGGGCATACTTACTTGGGCCCATCCAGGACAAAGGTGTCTGGGTTGTTGCAAAAATATTATCCTGTAAAATATTTCCTAAAGTGATACCGACGCACTGTTCGGCAATGGTAATAGAAATTGTAGATTTATGTGCATGGGGAGAAAAATTCAACTGGTCATGGTACTTGTTAAACACCCTGTTCGAAGATGTGATGTTGCCGCAACACAAGAAAGGTCATAAATTCTACTATTCCTGGTTACTAATTTTGATTTCCTTCACTGTCTGGGCCAACCCCCCGGACTATGTAGAAATGGATGTCCCGATAGCTTGTTTGGGGGAAAGATATCAGAATATATGGGAAGACAAGACCGACAACAAACACCAGGAGGATAACAATGTGGTATTATTCTTACACGCAGAGGCACTGCTACAGGTTTTTCGGTAAACCCATAGGATCCGTGCCATAGCTATGCATAGGTACACTACTTTTGTTAAGTTTGAAGCTAATATACATAATATAAATCTACTTCCTACAAAAGCGCCACTTCGGCAGATACATCGAGCAAGATTTATTGTGATCGACGACGACGTGGATGCAATTGTCAAGCTATGTCCTGAGGAATGGCGTGGCCCACTCGTAGAGCCACTACCTGGAGACCTAAATGCAGAAGAACCGCCCATTTACCAAGTTAAAGGTGAAGACCAGGAAGGCGATGATGCCTAAGCGGATCCATCGCAAGAAAACATGGAGGATGATGATGATATGGAGGATTCAGACCCACATCCTTTAGCATAAGCACATGCTAAAGATCAGAAGCAGAACCGTGTGCAGCCTAAGGAAGGCCAATCGTCTCGAAAGAAGCAAAAAGTTGACAAAATGGTGAAAACTACTATATTAGCTAAAGATGAGTTACAAGAACTTGCCAATGCTATTAAGAAATTTGCACAAGATAACCTTCACAATTTGATGGCCCAGCAAGTGCACATTGCTAACCAAGTCCAGGACCACTTAATAAGTTAACAACGACTTTCAGTGATGTCAAGGACACTATGGAGGCCGAAATATATGGATTTGATCCTAACGTGCCACTAGTCACACTATTATTAGTCCCACCGATCAAAGTGCTCATTCAGAAGTAGGCACTTGAAGCGACTGAAAAGGCAAGCACAACTATTGCTGATAACAGTGTTGCTATAGACTTCTCAAAGTTGTTCTTGGAGGAGGTCTATAACATCTAGTAGGTGGCCGCAACTGGAATTAAGCTAAGGAAAAATGCCTTTGCTTTTTAGGTAGCAAAGCACCAAAGCAAGGGCAAACTGCGCAAGGCCCTCTTGCAAGGAAAGGAGCAGGAAATGCAGTAGCGAACCAACCTCCTAGCTGAGAAGGAGAAGGAAATATTAGCCTGGGAACAAATCCATGCCACGTTGGAAGAGTCCATTAAGAATTCCATCACAACATTCCCCCTAGAGGAGGCGAAAGCCGATGAAGACTCCTTGGCTAAATTCATCAGGCTTGCGAATATCGCGTAATATATTCAGTGCCAAGTAGAATATCTGCAAGCCCGACATATACCAAGCACACCCCCCATAGGTGCTGATAGAAAGAATAACATTAGTGTCTGAAGATGCTGACAAAATTAAAGGTAGAGAAGCAATCCTAGCAAAGGCTGCAGACAATGTTGCGAACATTTGGAAAACATTGCTCGAGGATGATGAAATTGAGAAAATAAGTTAGCGTATATGAGAGATAGATGAGCGCATCACTTCTGCGGAGGTGAACATGTGGAAGCTTCCCCTCCAGTGAAAGGCCATTAAGAATGCAGAGATCAAAAGTCTCTAGTAGGAAGTCTAGACCCTTTGCGAGTAGGAGAAATCTAGGGAAGCCAAGGTTGAGGAATTCCAGTCAGAAGCCGAAAAGCTCACAGAACATATTCAATCGATGCAGTAGAAGCTTCAAAGCATACTACAATTGATAGAGAAATACTTGTTGGAGCATGTACAGTTCAACTAGGTGGAGCAATTGGCCGCACAAGCAGAGGAAGCTGTGGTGGAAGTTGCTAATATAGAAGCAATGGTGCAGGAATTCCATGACAAGGTCTATGCTACTGTGCAAACAGATCCGGAACCAACAAGTTCAAAATAATGCACACAAATAAGACCAAGGCACTCGGCTGAAAATAATAATAATAATAATAATTTTTAATTTTGGAGGCAACCATAGTGCCGCGTGTGCGTAACATGAAGCTAGAACTTAAGGCAAAAGTTATGCAGACATGATGATACACATTACAACCACTGCCAAAACCGGTTATGAAGTAAGTGATGGAAAATCTGAGATAGCTGGCAAGTACTGACAGACCCTTAAATGCATCAAGATTCAACAGAGATTTGGCTCTTGGATCAGGATAGCGCTGCAGCTAGATCAAGTGTGTGGATTTATGTAATGGTGATAATCTAGCTCATCTGCATGTGCTCACGACTGTCCATACCCAAAAGTGGTTACGCTGGTAATCATAACAGATCTAAGAAGGAAATTCGATATAGAAGGTGAGGGTCTTTTCCTCATAATGCCACTGGATAAGCCTGCATGAAAGAAGATGTGATTCTCTTCCTATAAGCTCGGGGTTCACTTGCATTAAGAAGACATCACTGTGTTATGCTGCTCACCCACTAGATGTAGTTACAAATGAATTGGAGAGTCTCTTGCTGAGCATCCTTGAGGGCTAAAGCTATTGTTGCAACTTTCAGTATGTCGAGGGTATTCAGAGATAGCAAGAAGAAAGATGGTAATAGTCACGCAGTTGCTTCAACCCATTGACAAGCCTTCGGCGAAGTAATCCTTGGCTATTAGTAGATCAGTAGAGTAGCGGCACTGTTGGCGACACCAGAGCAGACTCCTGTAGGGACCAGAGACCCAACCCATTTTGGCAATCTCTACGGGGTCTGAACCAGTGTCCCTGCCGTCTTTCACAAATTCTGTAGGCTTGAAAGACGACTGCAGCTTCCACCCATCTAGGTGGGGTCTATGGCTCTTAGAAGAATATGCGAGGGCCAATGGGCAAGTGTTGGCCTGTACTCTGTGCTGCTCAAGTGAAATTTGTCAAATTTTGGCAAATCACTTGCCTCCACCACCCATGATAGCAAGGCTTGTCCAGTTTTCAATATGGACAAGTCTTCAAAGTTCATAGATATGGCAAAGAGGGTGGTGAAGACAAAGCTGTAACAGAGAGAAACTCGAAGAAGCATGAGAATGGAAGAAGACCCAAGGCCATGAGGATTGCTGTGTCAGAATGGGACACTAAGCAACCTTGGTGAAATTGGAGGCGGACTATGACAAGATGATGAGAGAGTCCCAGAGCAAAGACAACATTCCTCTTCGTAGGGATCTTGGTCTCAATAAGAAGTGCATAAGCTTACCTTGTCGGCTCAAGTGAACTTTGCCATCGAATCCTCCATTACCCATCCTCTAAAATTGTGCCAAGAAACAAGCTATGTTGGGGTGCTTATCTGACAACAAACTCGATTCTGTCAAAAAGTTTCCTTCAAGGAACCTGTAAAAAAGAAATAAAAAAAATGAAGAAGAGTAAGGAGCGGAAAGTGCAAGCTAAGATGCAGTGGAAGCTGAAAAAAAAAATATCTATATTTTTCAAAAGATACCATGTAGATCAGGATGCTCATATGTCCCTTGCTTCATGGCTTGAGATGAGCCACAGGTGAGTGTTGGGGTCCTGTTGGCCCAGGAAAGGGGAATAAGAAGGAAGCTCACGTGCACAACCACGGAAAATGCACCACGCACGTGATCGAAGAAAAGGAAGATCACAAAGGATGAAAAGGTCCTACGAAGGCAGAATGGAGAAGTGCGTGACAAAGGCAAGGAAAGCGTGCAAGTGCGCAAGGGGAAAATGGTCAGAAAGTGACAGATGCAGAATCTAGATCATGGCCATATAAGGCGACATAATCCTGTAGCTATGCATGTATGAGTAGATATTTGTAAGTCAGGACGATAGTGCCTCGTGTCAAGTCATGATCACCATAGCTGTAACCAGAGTGGTGGCTGATGGTGACGGCTAATGGACTGTTGGGATGTATTTGGCCCTCCATGGACATGTAAATTAGTATAAATAGGAAGGATGCAATGGTTAGAGGGTTGGTTTGTAAGGTTTTCATTGATCCCTATTCAGTTTTCAGTAGTAGTTTGCTATTCAAGTGGTAATCTGTGGAAGGGGATGCCAATTATGTCGTAATGTCATAGTGATCAGAAGAGGAGTAGATTCAGGAAGAGTATGGTAGCATTAGAGGGGATGTTGAGCCACGGATCTGACTACAGTTTGAGCAGACCGCTAGGAGTAGGAGTAGTGTAGGAGAGAAAACCATAGAGCATGAGAACTATGAGTCTGAACTTAATGACATATCTCAAGATCAGTCTGCATCCCACAGACTACAAGGTGTTATATCCTTTCTCATGCTAGATGAAGAGCACCTTGGTGGTTTTTCCCAAACGGGTTTCCACGTTATTTCTTGTGTCTAAATGAATGATTGATGTGGTGAATGTTTATGTGATTGACTACTAGTTGCTTTCCGTATAATGTTAAATGTGCTTCAGTTTTTGCTAGCTTCTTGCAATTGGTAAATGGATGAACATAATGCCTTGCTGAAGTGAAAATGTGTAAATATATATCATGTTGTATAATTCTTGTTATGAATCCTGACTTAAGTCATGGAGCCAATTGATGTGAATCAGCTGTGCTGCATGAGTTGCACCAGCTGCGAAGTGGAAAGGAAAGTTAGGTCATGCGCGATGACATACAGTTGTGCTCATTCATGTAGAACCAACTCCCCCATCCAGCTGACCAACGGTTACCCATCTATGAGATATCTCCGGTGAGACTGTGCCTGCTTCGTAGGTGTTGTTGATGGGGCTTGCTCTATCGGGTCGATATCTCAGGTAGTTGTTGGATCGACGGGATGCATAGAACCTGGGTCACACGAGTGGGGAAAAGTGGCCAACATTTTACTACCTTTAATGAGGATACCTCTATCACAACATGTGATAGAATTTCTGTTAGGGTTAACCTTGACTTGAGATCAAGTCAAAGGTGGTTAGGTCTAGCACATGATTTGGGCACATGGTTTGTTGTATCCCATGGTATTGTCCCATGGTATTACATGTGTTAACCTTGACTCAGGATTGAGTCAAAGGTGGTTAGGTCTAGCACATGGTTTGGGCACATGGTTTGTTGTAGCCCATGGTATTGTCCCATGGTATTGCATGTGATTAAGCCTTTATAAGGCTTAAGGAGGCTCCATTGTAATTGTACTGAGTACTGTATTGTACTGGATGTGAGTACTCTATTGTACTGGATGTGGGTACTGTATTTTATTGGAAGAGAGACTGTGAGAGCGTGAAGAGGAAGTGCAGCGGTTTTGCTGTAGGGTGTATCCCTTGATCTTTCTGGACTGAAATAAAAGGACTGGAAAATTTGTTTGTGGATGTAGCCCATCATTTGGGTGAACCACGTTATATCTGTGTCTCTCTGTAATGTTTAATGTGTTTTTGCATCTTGTTTATTGATTTAACTGTATAATTGTTATTGCTCCGCGGTCTTGTTTTTCTAACAATTGGTATCAGAGCCAAAAGGTCTATTTGGTTTGTAAACTCGCAGGAAAGAAGGGTTCCTGGTTCGAGAGGGAGCAATGGTGGAAGAAGGAAAGTTTAGGGTCGATAAATTTAACGGCCAAAACTATCAGCTATGGAAGATGCAAATGGAGGACTATCTGTACCAGAAAGATCTATACCTTCCATTGGGCGGAAAAGAAAAACAACCAGTGGCTATGAAGGATGAAGAATGGGAGGTTCTTGACAGAAAGGCAATAGGAACAATACGGCTGTGCCTAGCTTCGTCGGTGGCCTTCAATATTTCGTAAAAATAGAGGGTGTGATGAGCGCATTGAGTAAGCTCTATGAAAAACCCTCGGCTTCTAACAAGGTATTTTTAATGAAGCGTTTATTTAATATGAAGATGTTGAAAAGTGGATCTGTTGCTGACCATTTAAATGAGTTTAATACACTTACCAATCAGTTAAGTTCTGTAAAAGTGAACTTTGTTGATGAGGTTAGGGCTCTTCTAATATTGTGCTCATTGCCAGAAAGCTGGAATAGCTTGGTCATGGCTGTAAGTAACTATGTCCCTAGTTCAAACACTCTTAAGTTTGATGATGTTGTTAGTGTTATTCTTTGCGAGGAAATGCGAAGGAAAAGCACAAGTGAGACATCAGGTAATGCCTTGACCATGGAGAGCAGAGGGAGACAAAACGAGAGAGGAAGGAGCCCAGGAAATCGCGGCAAGTCTAAAAAGGGAAGATCCAAGTCCAGATTCGGAAAAATAGAATGCTGGAACTGTGGTAAGAAAGGACATCTAAAGAAAGGCTGCAGAGCACCAAAGAAAAAAGGTGAGAGGCAGCAAGAGACTACCTAGGAAGCTAATGTAGCAAGTGATGTGTTACAAGATGCTTTGATTCTTGCATTAGATAATACTAGTGATTACTGGGTAGTAGATTCAGGGGCTTCATGTCATTCTACACCCCATAGGAAATTCTTTTATGATTATGTTCAAGGTGATTTTGGGCATGTGTTATTGGGGGATGATGAACCATGTAAAATTGTTGGAAAGGGTAAGGTACAGATTAAACTAAATAATGGAAATGACTAGTTGCTAAAGGATGTAAGGCACATTCCTGCTATGAAAAGAAATATGATCTCAACAGGGCAGTTGGGAGATGGCGGCTGTTTGTCTACATTTGGAGAAACGTGGTGGAAGGTTACTAAAGGATCAATGGTAATTGCAAAAGGAAATAGGATAGGTACGTTATATTTATGTCCTCATAACACTGATTATTCTATTTCTATAGCTTCCACAGAAACAGGTGCATCATTGTGGCATCATAGGCTTGGCCACATGAGTGAGAAGGGGATGCAGATTCTCCACTCAAGGAAACTGCTTCCAGATCTGAAGCAGGTAAGTTTGGAATTTTGTGAGAACTATGTTTATGGAAAACAGAAGAGAGTTAGATTTCTCAGGGTTGGGAAACAAAAGAAGAGTGAAAAGTTAGAGCTTGTCCATACAGATGTATGGGGACCGGCTCAGGTACAATCTCTTGGTGGCTCTCATTATTATGTTACTTTTATTGATGATGCAACTAGAAAAACTTGGGTTTATTGAATTAGATAGAAATATGATGTGTTTGATACTTTTAAGAAGTGGAAAGATTTGGCTGAGAATGAGACAGGAAAAAGGTTGAAATGTCTTAGATCTGATAATGGAGGCGAGTACTGCAGCAAGGAGTTTGATAGTTACTATTCACACAATGGGATTTGCAGAGAGAAGATAGTCCCTGGAACACCCCAAGAAAATGGCGTGTCAGAAAGGATGAACAGAACGATCATGGAGCTTGCAAGGTGTATGAGATTGCATGCAGGGTTGCCCTTACAGTTTTGGGCTGATGCTGTAAACATTGATGTTTATTTAATAAACAGAGGGCCTTCAAGCGCTTTGGATGGTGGAATTCCAGAGGAGGCATGGACAGGTAAATAGGTAAAATAATTATTTATGAGAACTTTTGGTTGTGAAGAATTTGTCCATATTGATAAATATGATAGAACAAAGCTTGAAGCTAAATCCAAGAAATGTACCTTTATTGGATACGGGGTTGATGATTTTGGTTATCGCTTATGGGATCTTAAAAATCACAAAATCATTAGGAGTAGAGATGTAGTATTCAATGAAAAGGTCATGTACAAAGATCAGTTGCAGGAAAAGAAAGAAGAAAAGGAAAACACAGAGTACACAGTGCTTGATGAAATCAAAGAAAATGAAGTTCTAAAAGCACCAAAAAATCAAGAGCAGCAGCAGGTAACTGAAACTCCTGCAACTGTAAGAAGGTCTACCAGGTTAAGTAGACCCCCTGAACGATTCTCTCCTTCACTGTATTATTTATTTATGACTAATTCTAGTGAGCCAGAATGTTTTGAAGAAGCAATGCAGGTAGAAACTAGAAAGAAGTGGGAGCAAGGCATGGATGAGGAGATGGACTCATTGGTAAGAAACCAGACTTGGGACCTGGTTAAGTTGCCTGCAGGAAAAAGGGTATTGTAGAATAAATGGGTTTATAGGTTGAAGGAAGAAGAAGGAGGAAAGAAGCGGTACAAGGCTAGACTTGTTGTAAAGGGGTTTTCACAAAAGAAAGGTATAGACTTTGATGAAATATTTTCTCCTGTTGTTAAAATGACTTCAATTAGAACTATTTTAAGTCTAGTGGCGGTAGAATATTTGCATCTTGAACATTTAGATGTAAAAACAACCTTTCTCCATGGGGATTTGGAGGAAGAGATTTATATGCAGTAGCCACAAGGGTATGAGGTCAAAGGGAAGGAGAATTTGGTTTGCAGGTTGAAGAAGAGATTGTATGGCCTGAAGCAAGCTCCAAGGCAGTGGTATTTAAAATTTGATAAGTTTATGATAGAACAAGGTTATGATAGATGTCATTCTGACGACTGTGTTTATTTCAAGAGGCTAGATAATGGAAGATATATTATCTTGTTATTGTATATGGATGACATGCTTGTTGCAGGGTCTAACATGCAAGATATAAATGTGCTCAAAAGAAAACTAGCTAAATAATTTGCGATGAAGGTTTTGGGTGCTACAAAGCAAATCCTTGGTATGAGAATAACAAGAGACAGGAAAAATTGCAAATTGACATTGTCTCAAGGTGAGTACATAGAAAATGTGTTGCAGAGGTTTAGAATGCAGAATGCAAAACCAGTCAGCACACCTTTGGCAAGCCATTTCAAACTAAGCAAGCATATGTGTCCAGAGACACAGGAAGAGATAGATTACATGTCCAAGATTCCCTATTCATCAGCAGTTGGGAGCTTGATGTATGCCATGGTGTGCACAAGACCAGATATTGCACACGCAGTGGAAGTTGTGAGCAGGTATATGAATAATCCAGGTAAAGAGAATTGGAAAGCAGTACAGTGGATTCTCAGGTATTTGAGAGGTACCACTTCTCATGCATTATGTTTTGGAGGTTTAGACACTGTTCTACAGGGATATGTTGATGCAGATATGGTTGGTGATAAAGACAGCAGGAGGAGCACCACAAGGTATGTGTTCACTGTAGGTGGAATAGCAGTAAGTTGGATTTCAAAACTGCAACAGGTTGTTGCACTTTCAACAATGGAAGCAGAGTATGTTGCTGCTACAAAGGCTAGTAAGTAGATGATTTGGTTGCAAAGGTTCATGGAAGAATTGGGTAAGAAACAGGAGAATAGTAGGTTGTACAGTGACAGCCAGAGTGCCATTCATCTTGCAAAGAACTCAGTCTTTCATTCAAGAACTAAACATATAGAACTCAAGTACCACTTCATAAGATCTGTTCTAGATGAAGAAATGTTAAAACTGGAAAATATTCACACTAGCCAGAATCCTGCAGACATGTTGACAAAGGGAGTAACCAGAGAGAAACTGAGTTCCTGCTCGGTTTCTATTGGCCTTAAAGCATGAAGGTGAAAAGAAGAAATTTGCCAAGTCCAAGTTCCAGCAAGTGCAGCAGCGGTAGAGTTGCTGTGATTGGTCACCATGAAGGCACATAAAAATGTAATGGAGCAGTTTGCATGTAAATGGGCATATGGCTGTAAGACCTGGTAAGGCATGCATACCCCTGGTAACTCATCGGTAAATTCAGGAGATAGACCTAGGTGATAGGGGGGTGTATGTAAGATTCCTCGGTAAATACTTGAGGGGAGTTGGTGATTACTCCAAGTCAAATTTAAAGGGGGGATTGTTAGGGTTAACCTTGAATTGAGATCGAGTCAAAGGTGGTTAGGTCTAGCACATGGTTTGGGCACATGGTTTGTTGTATCCCATGGTATTGTCCCATGGTATTGCATGTGTTAACCTTGACTCAGGATTGAGTCAAAGGTGGTTAGGTCTAGCACATGGTTTGTTGTAGCCCATGGTATTGTCCCATGGTATTGCATGTGATTAAGCCTTTATAAGGCTTGAGGAGGCTCCATTGTAATTGTACTAGATGTGAGTACTGTATGGTACTGGATGCGAGTACTGTATTGTACTGGATGTGGGTACTGTATTGTACCGAAAGAGATACTGTGAGAGCATGAAGAGGAAGTGCAACGATTTTGCTGGAGGCCCGTATCCCTTCATCTTTCTGGACTGAAATAAAAGGACTGGAAAATTTGTTTGTGGATGTAGCCCATCGTTTGGGTGAACCACGTTATATATGTGTCTCTCTGTAATGTTTAATGTGTTTTTGCATCTTGTTTATTGATTTAACTGTATAATTGTTATTGCTCTGCGGTCCTGTTTTTCTAACACTTTCCTAGAACCGCATTAGAGAAAGCGATGAAGATTGAGGCTATGGATAACTATCAAAGTACTGCTACTATAGTAGGAGATTCATAATCCTTGGGAGAACTGGCACAAGTGAATTATAAACTGGTGGATAATTGAAAGACTTCAGGACATAAACATACCAAAATAATCTCGTCCATATTTATGGTGCACTGGTTGAATGATAGAAGGACATCATGTTTCAGAATTCCCTAAGATGAGAGGTGGACAAATTCCGCTAGGATGACCATTTAACAGAGGATCATTTAATGTAGGGCCGAGTGTGACATTTGTGTAGGTTTCCACAATGAATCCATTCCAATCTGTAGGATTTCCAACATATCCAAAACACCCAAGTGCTTCTCCCAATGAATATTGCAAGATTTGCAAAGAATTTGGTCATCCATTACGACTCTACCTAATGATACAAAAATAATCCTCAGTACCAAACATAGTATTCTATGAATTTTGTGGATCCAATATACATCATTGACAAGTGTTGAGCGCTAGTTATTTTGACTGAGAGGCGATATTGCTTTATATATTGGTAGTAGACCAACCTATAGGAATGGGGGGAGGATGTAGATGAGGATTTGATATAGGAGGAGGATTCAGTCGCAAAAGCCCCATCAGATTGTACAACTTCAATGAGATTGGCCATCTTGCTTGTGACTATCTATTTCCCAAAATACCCTAATGTACATACTACAAAATGAACACCCACTCCATGGAGGGATGTCTTGAATTAATCACGAAATGGGAAGACCTCAAAAGAATACCAACAAATTTCATCAATTGTGAACCACGAGAAGACTGAAGTGCAGTAGGTTTTCTTGTTACTTGGGTAGGCACAAGAGTTGGGTCAGTTGTAACACCCTTGGTTTGAAATCTTTAGTCTGATGATGACAAGATATAATTAATGTTATGAATGCCTGCAAGTATGGATATATTGTATTTTGCATTTATTAATATTAAAACCCACAACTAGTTGTGCAGAGGTGGTATGTTGAGGAGATCAAGGACTCGCGTTTTCACTAGAGATAGTAAGGGGGTTAAATGACTTAGGCGGGGAAAACTATGCTATAACCCTGTTAAATATTTAAGTCCCTAAATTTTATCCTAAGTCATAAACCCATTTAAATGACTTTAGTTTATATTTTAATAATAAAATTATTTTTTAATTATGATTAAGCGCGACTAAGGGAATACTTAGTTTTAATTAAAAGGGGAAAAAATATGGCTCATGGGAGATCCCATGTGGATAAAACCTTACATGCATTACACTAATGCAGGAAAAAAAATTGGTTCCCATTTGGTGGGGAATCCATGGCTATGGAGTCTAGAAGAAAGACTGGAAAATTTTGTCCCAAGCGTAGAGGGAGATTGAAATTTGATATGAATCCCTAAACCTATGAGCCAAATTGTTGATAATTTCTACTGAAACTCTGTCCATTGTTGCCTCTGGTCATTCTAGTGAAATGGAAAATGGTGTAAGCAACTTCCTTGGTGGAACTTTTAGCACATATGGAAGGGATGTGTCTCATTGTTGTGTAATTAGAAGGAAATCAAGGAGGTTAAGTGCATTATTTTGCATGGAATTAATTCAACCCAATTTTTCTGATTGCCAAGTGTTAATGTTGAAAAAAATTATGGGAATTGGAGAGATGTATGTCTGATGAATGCACGAGTCTTAGCTCAGGGATAGCATTTTTTCTAAGATATTTATGAAATTTTCTTGTCATTTAAATAATTGTGGGAAATCAATAAAAGAATGAAAATCAATGAATTATTGATTGAATTCCTGATGTGAAATTATGTGTTTGGGTAATCATGTTTAATTATTATCTAAAAATTATTTGGCAACAACAAAAAAATACAAGTTTGGAAATGTATTTTCGTGCAATTATTTCCCATTAATGAAGAATTTATAAATTATGGAGGTGTAAGTGATTTCTGGGTAATTTAAGTTTATACTCTTATCAATTCACACAAAAGGGTGTTTCAACATACCCAATACTTGTGTTTGTTTTACATAAAACATTTTGGCATGCCCACCAATTGTGTGTTTATTCATAAAACGTTTTTGTCAAGTCCAATCATTTATCAGTTTTCCAGAAGATGTTTTATGCCAAGTAGTTGTAAATGTTTGAGTGTTATTGAGTTTTGTTTTAGATGACATAATAAATTCTTATTCATAGCTGAAATTGATTATTTAATGAACAATTTATAAGTCATCAAATCATAGAAGAAAGGATGTGATATTCTTTCTCACGCTTAGTGTTTTTGAATATTTTGCGTTTGCAGTTGTAGTTTTTCTTTTGATTCGGTAACTTATGTTTTATTTGGCTCGTTGCAAATAAGATTCATTGTGTGGAATGATATAGGTGCCATAGTTAAATTTGTGTCACAGTTCGCCCGTTCCACAGTTAAATTTGCGCCACAATTTCCCAATGTCATAGTTAAATTTGTGTCACAGTTATCCTACATCACAGTTAAATTTGTGTCATAGTTCCCCTATGTTATAGTTATCCTGCATCACAATTAAATTTGTGTCACAATTCCCTTGTGTCATAGCTAAATTTGTTTCATAGTTAAGATAAACGTTGCTTTTTTCATATATCTCATGTCGCAATCTTTGTGTCACAGTTTCCCCCATGTCTTAGTTATATTTATGGCACAATTAAATTTGTGTCACAATTCCCTTGTGTCATAGCTAAATTTGTTTCATAGTTAATATAAACGTCGTTTTTTTCGTATCTCTCATGTTGCAATCTTTGTGTCACAACTTCCCCTGTGTCTTAGTTAAATTTATGGCACAATTAAATTTATGTCACAATTACCCTGTGTCACGGTTATTATGTTTCACGGTTAATTTTTGTCATAGTTAATTTATATCACAATTCATCTATGTTGTACTTCATTTATGTCACAATACATTTTTTTCACAGTTCATATCTATCACAGTTCATCTTTGTCACAGTTCATCTTTGTCGCAGTTCATTTCTGTCATAGTTAATCTCTATTGCAGTTCATTTCTGTCACAGTTAATCTATGTCGCAGTTCATTTATGTCACAGTTCATCTCTATCATAGTTCATTTATGTCACAATATCCAGTAAAGAAGTATATTGTTATATTTAAAATTATACTAAATCAAAATGTGTTGTGAATTATGGTTTGGCTTGGTGTAATGTATGATAGATCAATTATGTGAATCTATTTTGTTTCGCTAAAATGTGTCTTTTGTTATTTTTTTTTCCTGGAAAAAAAGCGTAATTTTATTTCAGTCAAGGCGAACAAAATTACATTTTGTAGATGCAAGTGCATTACTAGCAATCAGCTCCAGTGCCATAACACACAGTCAAAAAATAGACCAAAGGTCTGTGAAAAAGAAAAAGAAAACTATATTACATCATACGACATAGTAATCAAGGGTTAAAATATGTATCTATTTTCCCCTTTTCCCCCATATTCTTTGATTTCACTTCAGTCTATCCTTCCTGGGATGAGGCAACTACAATCAATTGTTTACCTACCATCTCCCTGGTTGCTAACTAGTAACTTGTTCCTTATCAGAATTATAACTTTCTATTTCATGTGCACGTTTTAGTCTACTTAAAGAAACATCCACACGATTCACAACATTTGTTAGTGTTTCTGCACCATAGTTATTTTTTTCTAATGTTTGTGCATCCACTGATTTAGATTTCATCACATTTTCTGCATTTTTCTGTAGATCTGTTTGTTCTTCATCATCACTCTCCTCGTCCCCATCTAGAGATGGAACATAATCTATTTTTCCATCTGGTTCTTCTTTGTAAACGTTTTAGGAAGAGGGCATGAGTCTTGGAGGTGACCCGTAAAATGACAAAATCTATACCTAAAAGAAGTATTTTCATAGTGCAAAATTTGAATCCAATTGAAAGATTCATGTTTCAGCTATAATCTATCAGGGAGACCTTTGCTGAGGTCTATCTCCACACAAATTCTTGCATAAGTAAACACCCCCTGTTCTTTTCTGTTGCTATCACTTTTGATAAACCTCCCAAGAATATTTCCAATGTCTTCCAATACTAAATGATGCCAGAATGGTAGAGGTAAATTTGGCAATCTCACCCATACTGGTATCTTGGTTACCAACATGGATTTTGCATCAAACTCAGGAAACCAAGGGGTTATGAAGAGCCCAACTCTCCCCCAAAACCAAGGTCCTTGTGATAACATCTTCTGATAATCTTCCTCGGATTTGAACTAAACTACAAAGAAGCCCTTGGAACATAAGAGGATTTGACAAATTGTTTTCCAATTTGTGTAAATCCATTGATGAATATCAAAAGATATGGGCCAAAACCCATTAAAATGACAAATGACAGCTATAGATTGTAGCGTACTAAAAACTTGTTTTACCTATGGATTCTTGATCTCTAGGGTTGGTGTGGATTCCAACTTTTCCACAAAATATAGATTGTTCTGGGAAGAAGATGAGGCGGCTGTCTGGGATCCCTTAGGATGAGCTACTTCCTTATAAGATGAAGGACTGGAGGGTCCTCTTTTTCCTTCCGCTCCCCCCTGCAGATGATGCATAAAAAAATAGTTGAGTTCTTGGAGATCTGATAATCTGTCAGCATAGAATATTCCTGCAACACTTTACCTTCATGAAGAAAGAAAAAAGAGGTTCTAAGAAAACCCTCTCTTCGCTCTAGATAAGGTTTTAGAGTCTCCACTGATTCAGAACCATGAACCCGCACCAAAATCGACTTCCCAGAGGACAATTTAATAAAAAACTGAAACCTGTCTATGTCTGCCTTGACTCTAGATTCAGAGGAGATATTGGAAAAAAAGGGCACCACCACCTGTATGGGAAAAGAAAGAGAAAGTACTAGATCTGTCGAAATATGAACCTCGAGGTAGCTATTTTGGACCAGTAAAACTGCATCCATTCCTATTCTCGTCACATGCTTCAGATCTGCTGGTTTATGTGTTGTTTGATCTAGGGAAATATAAGGAGATAGAGGGATTGCTGAGTACTGCAGGGAAAGAGGAACTGGCGGTGGCACAGTCCAGTGCGTGTAGGTGGATACCCTCTTGTGTTTTCGAGCTTCCAAATCCGGCCTGGATAGAAGCACCAGAGCGCCGAGACAGGTTGTTCTCCCTCCCTGCGCCTGCGCATCTCCTATGCACCCTTGCTATAGGATCAAAATTGGGTGATCCGCGGCCATTGCTAGGGTTCAGGTGCTTCGCGTTCTAGCTATCTTCCATTCCCAAAACATGTCTTTTGTTATGCATGTAAACTTTTATAATTTAAAAAAATTATATTTTAATTCCAATGTAACGTAGGGTGTGTTACATTATCTTAATGACGACTAAAATCCCCAGTAATCAGGAAGGAGGTACCAAATAATACTAAGTATATTCAGGTCCAACATAAGGATATCTATTAATAGGCCACAAGCATGTTTGGTCGAATACCAACATCGCCGGCTTGAGATCCAATAGGACCATCTCACCATTGCAGAAGCATTGACATAATGATTGATGAGAGAGAATTAGGTAATGACAAAACAATGGACTATGTTTCATTTTGGTCCCATTTACTAAAATATATTCTAGAATATGAGAACGCTACTCATAAGTTGCATTGAACACTTCAAAACCTCCACGATGTTGTAGAAATTTATAGTGAGATCCATTGAATTTTAATCTATTTCTAGATATCGGTAATTATTTCACAATGATTTCAAGCATTCATTTCATCCCATAGTTTTCATTGAATAATTGCACACTGTAAATTTCAACTAAAACTGCAGTGGAAACAAAGGATCATAGAGAGATAGACATGCACAAGAGACACAAGAATTTTATTTTTGGGAAATCCAATAGGGAGAAAACCCAACAACTTTCCTTAAAAGAAATCAATCCAATTCAAGTACAATACCATTCATGAAGAGAAACCATAGCATATAATAGATTCAACCTTCTTCACAAGAAATCCAAGTAAGGGTAGTGAATCTTCTAGAGATAATAAGAAACCCCAAAATTACTCCTTGTGATATTCAATAACCCTCCTTGGAAAGTGCGCCCTTGTGTAGAAAAGAATATATTTGATGATGAGAGAGCAAATGAAGTGTGTGAGCAATTTATTTATATTATTCAGTTCACTTTACTTTTTCCTCAATGGGGTCGACTTACACATTTTACAGGGGGGAATTGTTCTTTCTTCTAGGCTAACTTGTCTTTCTGTAATCAATCTTTTATAGGACTTCTTCAATTCTATCTTAGACTTCTTCAATGGTTGAATTGACTACTTGGTTACTTATTCATCATAGAAAATTTGTCTTGTTGATGTTCATCTCCTCACATGCATGTCTATTCACCCATAGAGCTCTAATGTTGATTTGAACCACTCTAAGAAGTCCCTGTCACTTCTTAGAGGTTATGTCAAATTCAACATTAGACTAGACTTGTATATTCCACAAGGGGATGAAAGCCCCTATCAAATAAACAAGTCAAACACTCTAATATAGCATATATCACTCCATCCTGGAGCAAAAAATGTGAGAGCACCCTAGGCCCAATCACCACTAGCATAGGCCCATGAGTGAATGTATCATTCCCCCTTGTTCAAGTTAGTAATACCAATCCATGAAAATTTTATGTCGTTGTTGCAACATGGAGAAACATCAATGAGCTTTGTGCCATGTTACCAGAGAAAAACCTGCAACTGGTACTACAAAGGTGAAGGAATAGGACCAAAGGTGAAGGAAGAGGACTGGTCAAGAGTTTTGTTTGGATGCATAGGTACATGGCTATGATATTAATAATGTGATGTTGTATTTGTGATAAAATGTCAACATCCTACCAAGTAATTCATGGGAAGAAATGGGATCTCAACCACTCGGATACTCTCCCATTTAGTTGAGGATGGAAAATTAGTATCGTATCTTTCCCATTGGTCTGCTAGAAAATGTTGAAATTGATTTGGGAGGTGTCAAAACCACTACAGATTTTGAAGTAATAGATTTCATGGGAGGAAAATATTTTTACCCAACATTGCTTAGAATTAAATGGGATTATGAAAACTATGGAATAATTGATTTGAAGAGAAAAAAAATGAGTTTTGAGGTTGATGGCATGAGAGTAACACAACCACTAGATCCACACAAAGGTCCATGATACACAAAGCCAACCCAAGGAGATATGGAAGACGATGTCCTGGATAACATATATTCTCTAACACCAGGAAAAACAAATGATTATATAAATCCAATGGTAGAAGGATCAGTAAGCTAGAGGAGCATTCAGTCCTTCAACAATGATTCTGAGGAGGCTTGGGACAACTAGAGAAATGGGAGACATAAACTCTCATATAGACATTGCCTAATGCTAAAATTAGTTTGTTGAATTGGAGTATAAGTGCATGATTCACCAAGGCATGATGGAACCAATATAATAGATCAACTCCTTAGAAAAATGGACTTAAATACAAAGAAATATCACATAGATGTTTTAGATACCGCTCTCAGAGGCATTCCCACAAGATGGTAGGTGAAACACAAATATGACTTACTAGAATGGAACACAACTCAACTGACACTAATGATAATATTTAAGCTATCCATGTATGCTAATATGGTAAAATAAATATTCATAGGAGAGTCCAATTCCTACGAGCACATTGACCTGTGTGAGCACCAATTGGAATAAGAGGGATTACACCCACAATTTCGGGTTCATCATTTTTTTCACGAGCTTGGTCCTATATCAAAATCTTGGTACTTACATGAAGAAATAAGGCGACGTAACGAATGCGGGAATATGTTTCTCACAAAACCATGTCAATGTTTTTGTTTTTCAGCAACCAGTGACATTGTGATGGAAGCATTGCAAGCTATTAAGGACACAATATTCACCGATAAGTTGTAGAATGTTGGAAATTTATATGTTTTTATTGGGAATCAAGAATTGAAAAACCTCAGATTCATGATTCCCAAAGTAATATCTCGTCTTTGTTGGGAATAGGTAGACAAACATGGCTCCGACCCAGATGAGCTCTAGAATTTGCGACACTTGAGTTGCAAGGAGTTAGAAGGATCTCAAGAAACAATTCATGCAAAACTTGAGGAGACGAGAGATGTTTGTGGAGCCGTAGAATATCAGTCAATTGTGGGACAATTATAGAAGTTGGGAATTCATGGAATCTTGTGTAGATGTGTCTTAGATAATGAGTGTTAAAGAATTTTGTGGGAATGAAATGTTAGATTTGCAAGAGGACATGTTGGCAGAAAATCCACAGGAAGAAAGGTGGTCTAAGCAGGATTATGGTCGTCTATAGTGTTCAAATATACTAAGGCATATGATAGAAAATGTGATGTTTTCCAGTACATTGGTCGACCATCTCAAAGGGATGAACTTTCATTGCGCCTAGTACAAGTATTGCAACCATTTGAAAACTGAGAAATTGATTTTGTAGGACCTATTAGCTTGCCGAGGAAGCATTCTAAAGCTTGTTACATTATCATTGCAACAAACTACTTGACCAAATGGGTTCAGGCAGCAACTATTCATGATTTTTCCATAGAAATAGTATCCCAATTCATTTATGAAAATATTATTACACGGTTTGGATTTCCCAGGAGTATTACAAGTGATCAACGTAGACACTTTCTAAAAAACACTATTGACTAATTGACAAGTGAATTCCTAATTTATCATCATAAAAGTAGCCCATACCATCCTCAAGCAAACAATACTATTGAGCCTTTCAATAAGATTCTATAGAATGGACTAACCAATGTCTATTGCACAAACAAAGATGATTGGAATGAACGAATTCCAACTGTGTTATGGGCATACAAGACTACTACCAAGAAGATTCACAAGAAGACTTCATTACAGTTAGTTTATGGAAGAGAAGCAATAGTTCCTGTGGAATTTTTAGTTCCAAGTCTATAAATTACACACACAACACATATGATATAGGATGAATAGTTGTAGAATGTCTTGCAAAACTAATGGAATTGGAAGAACCTTGCTTTATCATAGCATCCAATAGTGCAAAAAAGGGTAACAAAAGGAATGGGATGATAGACACATGCAACTGAAACAATTGGCTAAAAACGATAAATTGCTCCTCCATGACAAAAAATTCATGCAACATCTAGGAAAGTTACAAATGCATTGGTTGGGCCCATTCATCGTCGCATAAATTAGAGATTTCGGTGCTATGAAACTTGTGCAACTTGATGGTATCCTACATCTAAGATGGATGAATGGTGCATTCCCGAAACCCTATATCTCTAATCAATTATTTCACAACAGGACACTCCTTCTCTTGGGAGTGAGTTAGTTAGGAGTTAGGATCTTTTACATTTTCTATGCAATGAATTTTTAGTTCCACCCTTTAATTATTTCCTTCATTTTAGTATTCATGTTCAATTAAGTAGTAGTTAGTCCAAACGACTATGGTTGGGGAGGGTCCCATAGTCTATTCAGTTTCTATCGACACCACATTGCAACAATACAATTGTTATATCTAGAAAATAGTAGAATGCTCATGAGAAGTCATAGCCACTCTGGGTCACTTGGTGTGTCATCATCAAAATCCTCTACCATCTCATCCCTGCAAAACTAAATGCCACCCAAACATCTCATCCACATGCTTGTCCTACCACATCATCCATCATTGCTCAACCCTTACATGTATGATCCCCGAATACTATATCCCAAACTATTAGACTCACCTTATCATAATTTTCACCCATCACCATATCCCCAACACATAATTTCCCTATCCAATCCATGTAATGCGAAAGGAAACCCCATAATCATTCCACATCTATATATAGACACACTACCTTTCCCACTAACCTATCACCTTTTGTGCTATTCTCATATTTATGCTAGTCCTTGTGTTAACCTACCTCTTCTATATGAGATTATATCCCTTAGAAGACCATGCCTACTTGTCCTCATGCTCAATACTCCCTCGATCCTTCCCAGTTTTAGTTCGTGTTAGATGAACATTTTGATGAATAATTCTCAGGAGGATATTAATGACTAATGTTAGATGAACATTTTGAAAAATATCGATGTTCTCTTGACTAGAGTCATCCTTGATGTTTTTTCCACACCACACTCTATCATGCCCCCTTCTGCTACCACACAATTTTATGGAAGTTTGAAAGAGTGATGCCTTGTAAGAAAAAATGAACCCACCAACATTGTTTATGTCAGTATCCCTGCTTCATCCTCATTTCTTATTCTCCTTGATGCTTGCACAAATGTATGAGGAATTCTAGTATTTTGTTGAATATACAACCAATGGTTTTCCACGTTTAATAAAATAATTAATGATTAATATTTTGAAGATGAAGCATAGTTTTCCAAGTTTTTTTCCTCTAACACCATAACTAGGTGGGACGTAGTCTTTCATTCATGCATTCTTATTTAGGGAAGTATGCGGTAATATTCTTTGGTGTCGTAGATAGAGAGGTGAAACACCAATGATGTTCAATACCAGAAGCGGTATTCCAATGTTGTTCAATACCAGTGTTGTCTCCTTTGTTTGAGGATCTAGCAGTCAAGGACACATAAATATCAACAACATAACAAATTTGACTCGACGGTGAGTCAACCCTTGTGTTCTGGTCCTTAGCTCCTTCGTTTTGGAGAGGTCTGAAAAGGCACAAAAGGAAAGGACCAAAGAAGGAAAATCAAGGTAAATGAGTCGGAGTTACAAAAAAGGTTCCAACAACCGCAACTATTTGGTACCCACCATTGAAAGTATAAAAGGAAGAAGACGATAAACTAAAGGAGGAGAGGAAAAGATAATAGACACAGTAGGGAGAGATGTGAAGAAGACCTGAAGTAGATCAACATAAGATAGAGACAACTAGATCCATAACAAGGGATAAAGTATCTGTTTTTTTGGGTTTTCTATATATGTTTTATGCCGCAATGAGTAATTCTAGTGTGATTGTAAGGATATAGATCCATGATGTAATGAAGTTCATATGCTGTAATAAAGTAGGATTTTAGGCCCCTCAATTTTATGTGTTATTCTTTTCTGCTCAATGTCAATCTATTATGTTGTTTGAATGTATGATGAGTTATGTTAATGTTGTGGTATGCCATGTAATAAGTAATTCCCTGGTATCTTGGATCAATTTTGTTTCCATCTAAATGATAATCACCTTTCACAACCGTATCCTTACAATTAACCACTCCCTACCACACATAGGTGTACGTCGTGCTTTGGGCGAGACCTTTCCCTTTAGGGGATTGAAAATGCCAACACTCTAGACTATAACAAAACCTTTGTTGGTACATGAGAAAGAATCCAGTCTCAACTTTGTGCCAACACTAAAGTTTAATTAATATTTATTCAATAGAGCTTCTATTTTCTTTAAATTTAACTTCTACTTTCATTAATTTAGATTTTAACATTAACACTTAAAGTGGGTTCCCCATCTAAGGATTTTTAGTTCTAGAATTAGACGCATTAGACCATGTATTGAGGAGATAAAAAATGGGTTGTCTTATGCTTTCAATACACTTAATAACTCTTTTTTTTGGAAAGTATGCAAAAAAGGACCATGTACCCCTTCATCTTGCAAATATTGAGCATATTTTGGGATTACATTTTAGTGGGTTAGTGGTTTGTCTATAGGAGAATTATGTGCACTGGGAGAAAGAGCTCCCACCTTAGTAAGTTTTGAAATGTAGTGCATGGATGGAGTGTAGTATCATGCTACCATATAGGAGATGCCTTGAAATTAATCAAAGGGAGGGAAAAAAGTAAATGAGTGAGGTCGATACTTGGTTGTTGAAACCAATAAGGAATGAAATGGTGAGTAAGGAAAGAGAGTAATTTCCCTAGGTTAATTATTAATATCTTTTTTGATATGTTTCCAAAGAAAAAAAGGAATTCTGGCTAATATATCAATAAAAAAATGAAAAAACACAAAGGAAGGAACACACTTGGACTGAAGAGAGGGTTATAACCTTCGATGAAACAAACCAAAGGTTCATATTCTATCACTCTACACACTACCAATATCTTCACAATTGCACCTAGACAATATATCCAAATAATGAAAATAATCTACTTAAATAAAGAATATTATATTTAGATAAATAATGAATGATAATATAAAATAATAGGTATATCCAACCCTTCATTGTGAGGTTATATTCCAAAAAAGAATACTCTAGTATCCCTCCTTAGATACGTGATTGAATAATTCAAGTGAAAAAACAACAAGGGGGAATTTCCTTATCTAAACAACCAAGGGAGTAAAGGGAAGGAAATAAGAAAAAGGGGAAAACAATAAATTTAAGGAAAATACATGATGTGAAGGTGTGATGGAGACAATAATATAGGTATTCCATGAGCTTGGGTGGAGGTGAAATGAAATCCTATCAAAACTTTGGCAGAGTTTTGGTATAAGTTTATGAAAAATACAGAGAATTCTCTAAATGATAAAAAATTAGGGCTACTTATATATATGACAAGCACATTGGTGAAACATTATACTGCAGGTAATTGTTGAGGAAAAATCAAGACTTCCAAATTCTTATTATTTAGTCAAAGGAAATAATCCATTGATCCTTGATTAACCCAAATATTTTTCATTGAAAATGGGGTTGTTGGTGTCAATTTCACTAACCTAGGTTCTGTCTTCCCTTCCCGTCCAACAAAGCACAAGGCACCGGCTCGACAGAGTGTAACTCCGTTGGAAACACCTACGACACAAGTGAGGTCTCACCTGAGATACCTATGGGGACATCAAGAACCAGGATTTTGCAGTTATGGAAGGGGATTTATTCATGACAATGTTGACATACCACTCAATTGAAATAGAGGGGTGGACAATCGTCAACACATAAATAGAAAGTAAAGTAGGACGATCCATCAACACATTCACAACATATAATTATACAGATATAAAGCATGTCTACCATCATTGTTATCAACATTCCATAGTAATTAGTGCGACAAACTCATAAATATTCATATAAAGGATAGATAGACATAATATACACACATATTTAACATGGAAACCCATATGGGAGAAACCACAAAAGTGCTCTTTATATGGCATGAGTAATATTTAGAATGCTTTTGGTATACGCACACATCTTGCAAACTTTTCTCAATATCTTCTTACAATATATGATTTTTTTTGTCTTTCTCATGCTCTCATGTCTTCTTTCTTATTTTTGTTGTCCTCTTCTCAGGATAGTCTTTTTCCGTTGAGTTCTCTCTCCAAATTGAGATATATCAAGATCGTTATAAACAACATTATAAGATCCATCTGCACACAACTTATGGATTGACCTTATGTACTTTTCACAACTCTTCTTCTAACCGTCGACTAGTTCTCAACTAACAGTTGAATGATTCTCTAACTAACCCAAGAAATCCAATTAAATTAATAGAGGCTTTATCATCCCAATTCACATTCATTTCCATTCCCAAAATATACTAATAGTCTAACTTAAGTCATTGTTTACATTTATTGTTTCCTAAAAAAACAGGCCGAATTCCAGGATTTGACATACTCTTCTCCTTTTTCGTTTCAGCCTTGCTCGTCTTGCAACCAGATTCTTCACATTTATGACAAAAGGTATTATGTCCTTTTCTAGGGTCAACAATCCCCCAACACTCATGTGTGCATATTTCCAAGCTACTTTAGCCAGATATCTCTGTTGCATCGAGTTTATTCTAAAAATCCTGACAGATTTTCATTAGTTCTTCTACTTGTCTCTAAGCATCTTCTTTAACTTTCTCAAATTTACCACAAGTGAGGAACTAATATGTTCTAAATTTTCAACCTCTGTCGCTCCTAGCACCTATTTCACCTACTTGTGGACCATATGGATTTTCCCTGTAACTTTTTTTGCTTTATCCTGGAGCTCGGCGGACGTTGTTATTATGTTCGCAGTTGGCAACTTCCTGCTGCAATGTTTTTAAGTCGGAAGCCTTGATCATTTTCAATGATTTTTTTTTATCTTGATCAGATTTGCCTCTATGGCATGAAGTTTCTATGTGACTTTATCCAATTCTGCATAGTCCATAATGAGGAACTTGTGCATATGCTTTGGCATAAAGTTCCTCTTCCTCCTGAATTTTTTGGACAATCTCGATTACTAACTTTTGTTGTGCTTCAAGTACCTCAGGGGGTGTAATGGGAGAAAATTTTGCTTCTAACTCTATAATTCATTAGTGGAGGTTGGAAGCTACTTCCCCAAGCTAGATAACTTGATCCTCTGAGAGAAATTCAGATGTAATTACCTCTTTTGAGAATTCATGGCATGCAAGGGTGATGTTGTGCTCCAATATTTGCATGTCCTTCTGCCATGTTTGTGTTTTCTGCTCAGTCTCCTAACCTTTGGTATTGATATATGTGATGGTATTATTTGAATGTTTTAGCTGTTCAAATGCCGCATTCTCTCTCTCCTTGATCTCATCTACTACAACCTACTGAATGTTATGTAGTTAAAACATAGGGATCACAGAAAGTTAACACTTACATGAACAATGTCCTTGATCATGGAATTATGCTTTGATGTTCCAAAATCAAGTGCCTTATGAGACACTTGAATATTTTTGTGTTGTCATGGTGATGGTACTTCGACATGTCAATCCTCAGAAGGACCATATTCTTGCGATAGACTTGAATGGGTCTCGACTAACTGGTGCTCTAACTTCTTTAACTGCGACACATAGAGTTCGCAGTAAATCAATGATGCCTCCAGCCAAGTTGGTATTACACAAGTCAATCTTCTCGTGAGTTTCATTATCTAGTTCTACCATTCGATCAACAATGAGATTATAATAATCATCGGTAAGACCGCAAAACTAGATGTTTTGGTGGCCTTCCTTTTCTTGTGAATTTTCTTGGATTCTTCAAATATTTTTCTCTTGTAGCCAAATTCCATATTCATTGGGGTCATACTGTATTATTCATTAATGTCATTGGGGGATATACATGGGATTTATTCTTCCTGATTATCTCCTCCTTGAGTTCCTGACGTTCTTTCCTGTCATGGATCAATTTCAACAGATAGTTGGTCATATGCAATAGGTTGTATCCATTCTTTGGGCCAGTCCTGAACGATCATCTCAATGTATTCATCGATCAAATGAAACTCAGTGGTAAACCATTTATTCCCAGGGTCTTGTCGCAGTTTCAAATATATGTGGTGAGCCCCTAAAAAAATATGATGATATTTCAGTACCATTGTATAGTCTTTGGCGAAATTCGTGACTGGCTCTCAATGTGATGCCTCAGTGCATCATCATTTAAATAAAAATCAATTTGATTTTCAATCCGTCGGCGCAGATTTTTATTCTCATACCATAGGTTCTAGTAGCATGCCCCCCAGCATGGAATAGACATGTCCATCCCCTAGTAATTTGGCATCTCGTCCTGTGCAACAAAAGATATCAGAATTAACAACCATGAATACATAAAGGGATCACCTTTCTCTTGAGAATTGGTACCATCGGCTAATAATTAATTGAATAGATAGGTCAAACAATTCATTTGAACACCCATAGAACACTTCTCTGCTGCAACAATGGTATCGACAATACACTAGTTCAATCAAAATTTTATGAGAATCTTGATGGATAGTACTTTCCCTGTGAACCAAACAATTGTGTCATCGATAGAGGAAATAGAGAAGCCCCTCTTATATCTTTCAAGGTTGTATTTTTCCTTCATCCAACCGACTAAGCCTGGGTCCTATTCCTTTCCTGAAATGAACGATGTTGGGTCAACCCATGCAAGAGGTAGTCCAATGATTGAAGGAATCAAGTCAACATCCATTGAAATTCGACGATCTAGACAGAGGCATCCTCCATGGAAGAAAACCAACAATTGTTTGATGCACATATCAAATTTCTCAATGTGACCAAATGGGGCATGTGAATTAGCAACAGTATGCCTGAATTTTCTAGTCATCATTCCCACTCCATTGGAACTAGTAGAATAGGTCATCCTTCGACCACTTGCATATAGTTCATGCACCATGACATTTTCAGTTAAGGAAACTTCTATAGATCATGATCTACAAATCCAAGCTTCTTCAGGTTTGGTAGAATGTCTATCGTAAAGTGGATTCCTTTAGGGATGGATGGCTTGAAAAATGAATACTTAGAATTCTTGCGAATAACTACATTAGGAGGATCATATTTTCTTGGGGGAATGTATCCAGGTAACATCATCACCGACCCAGATGTTGATGCTTCATCATCATGGGAAAATCTAAATATTTGTTGAGGAATAACACATTGTTCACTTTCTTCTTGGCAGATTAATCAGAATCGATTGTGACACAGCTTCTGGGGCTTCTTAAATATTAGGCATGGAATGGGGAACCTCCATGCCCGATCCTTGAATGGTTCTAGTACTCGACACAGGGACTTCCATTACACAGACAACTTTGGATTCAAAGAGTTTGCATAAAGATAGCTTGGATCAATAAATTTCTCAGTTGGATGCAAAATGAATCAACGAAATTATGTGAGAAGATGAAATAGGTTTCTGCATGCAGGAAGTTTTTCACTCACGTGGGTCTGTAATAAATGGAAAAGGTGGCAGCTAGTTCTGTCACATGGGGGCAATATTTTCCATCATTCCAATAAACCGCCAGTCGAACCATCACTTCACTAACCATAAAAGTAGGTATTTATTATGCTTTAATGAAATATGTGATCATAAAGCATGCTGTCAAAATATCCCATTACTTCAACTTAACTGTACTCTTATTATAACTAGCAATAGAATTTCATCTTGTGACAGATGTATAGTCCGCGACAACATTTTAAACTTGTGACAAAAACTATATATAGAAGAATTCCATTTTTTCCAGGCACTATCTTTTTTGTCGAGTGAAGTACGACTATCCTGATAAGGTTTTAATAGAATTCCATTCACAAACCCATTGACGAGTGTACCATTTAATTTCTTTGACTGGACCACACTCCATTGGTGATACGAATGACAACATATGGTCCCAGCTAGTGTGTTTGGAGATTTCCAAGATGCTTAAAGAATTTACTGTCATATAGGAGAAAAAAAAACCTATCTGAAATTGCTTGAACTTAATATGGTGGTCATGCCGAGACTTTTGTTGCTCCTTCTTGACACACTCGTGATATCTTGCAATGAAGCATTATTCTTCCTTCTCGACACACTGGTGCCTCCTGTGACATCGACATGTGCTTCATTCAACATCGTTGTTCACTCGTGTTCGAAGACACATCGATGAATTATTTTATCTGGTTCTATCTTATATAATTTCCCAGCAATCAGTTGGAAATATGCAACTTTTACAACTAATTACTTATTCTATGTTTTTCTGAATTCTTTTGGTGCACATCATTTATTCAAGAGATGTACAATATCTTTGTAGTGATCATCAATAATTTTTAATGCAAACAATTTTGTGTTGGGAAGAATATCATCAATACTAGTAGGATCTTCTCTACTTTCTAACCTCGACAGATGGCCAAATTCTGAATTCATCCGTCTTGGCTTGACAATAATTTGAAAATCAAATTTTTGGAATAGGAGAAGCCATCGAAATACCACCCCCCCAACACTGTCTTATTGACCAAGTATTTTAATGCATGATAGTTTGTAAACATATTGAAATGACATCCCAACAAATAATGTCGAAACTTATGTAGATCATATACCATAGCAAGTCCCTCCCTCTCTGTTATGGTAAAGTTCCTTTCTCTCGTTGACAATTTGATACTAGCAAATACAATAGGGTGATCAAGAGAACCCTCACCTGGATGTGCAAGTATGATGCTGAGTGCGATAGACAACACATTGACATGTACATGAAATTCTTTTTTCCATTTGGAAAGACCGGTATAGGAGTTGAGACCATCATGTCTTTGAGAACATCTAGAATATTTTGACACTACTCATTTCCTTGGAATTTAACATCTTTCTTCAACAATTTCTCCATTGGATTTGTGACCTCGGCCTAACGCCGAATAAATCTTCTACAATATCTCATATGCCCCGAGTTAGTTCTCAAATGATTAACTACCATGGGTGGTGGTAGGTCAACAATAATTGCAAACTTGGCAGGGTCCATCAATATTCCCTCTCAACAGACCACATGACCCAACAAGAAACCAAAAGGAGCACAAAAAAAACCTTCTTCAAATTGAGAGAAATATAGAACTATCTATACCAGTAGAGCATCATTCTAATATTCTCAATATGATTTTTAACTAGCCCATAGACCGCCCAATCATAAAATTATACTTCAACAAATTTATGGATGAAATGTTTAAAAGAAACTACTACTATTGTAGAAAAAATAGGAGAGGCATTATTTAGTCCACAAGGAATTACTGTGTATTGGAAGCATCCCCATTTTTTTGCAAAGGTTGTCTTGTATTAGATCTTCCTTTACAATTCTTATCTGATGGTACCCAGATAATCCATTAGTAAACGAGTACACTTATTATCCTCCTATGCTCTCCCATACTTCATTTGTGAATGGAGTAGGGAATGGATCATGTAGGAAGACAACTTTGAGTTTCTGTAGGTCGACACAGATACAAAATTCACCATTTTTAATGTTTTGAACCACCATATAGATAATCCATTCATATTTAGTCTATATGGTCGCTGCTTGATAGGCTTTGTGTCGAGCTTCAAAGAAATATTCATTTCTCCCAGATCACCAAAAATTCCCTTCATTTTCGAGAACTTGGTAAGGAATAGATCCCAGAATTTGTGCAATAAGTATGTAATCTTCCCTATTGTCTTATCATACCAATACTCTCCAATATTGGAAAACTTCAGGTTTTCTGGAGAACCAATATTCACCTTCTTTGTTCTAAGGGGCTTCAGAAATTTGTCATTTGATAAACCCGATCCCTCCACTGATTGACTACCCTCAGATTCAGGAATATGTATATCACATTGATCATCATCATCAGGCTCTCCAGTTATGTTATAATATTCCATCCAATTTTTAATTGTTGCACAACTCTGAGGGAAACTTGACATCGAAATAAGGATGTCTTCAAAAATCTTAGTTTTGATAACTTGTAGAGCAACATCAATCATCAGACTGTGGTTAACAAAGATAAAAGTATATGTGAAATTGATAGCTATCTCTTCCCACTCTACACAACTCAACTGTTGTATACCAGTTTTTTTTCTATCATGTCCAAAGTATGTATTAATTGATGAACCCATTCATATCGTGCCGATGTCTTCCATGTTGCATGACAATTTCCAATGTGCTCGACAGGATTTGTTAATCCCGTTTATTTTAGTCCAGTGTAGGACATATTTTTCTTCAAATTTGAACTAGCAGCTGTCGGCATTAGGGCCATTTTGAAATAGATTTCTTATGAGCAACTCACCACCTGGTGGGTGTAGTTTTCAATGCAACGTTGAATACTAGCAAACGTTGAGGTTCCAATACTTTTTCTTCAAAATATATAAGAAATGTATCTAAGTCAGGTAATGCTTCATATGTAGGTATATCACATACCTCAATACCTACCCATTGCAAATATTTCATGTTTCTTGCACACTTCTGCATTGATACTTCATGTAGTCAATTCTGCTAGTTCTCTAGAGCTTCTCCTAAGTCTGACAAACAAGAACTAATATTTCGCCAACTTATTTTACCATCAAATGTCAGGTTGACGTAGTCATCCATTGCAGAGAAATATTGTAAATATTATCTACATATATGTCTTGTCCTTTTCTATTTACTTGCTCGACATATCT
Source organism: Pseudotsuga menziesii (assembly GCA_001517045.1). Taxonomy (NCBI): domain Eukaryota; kingdom Viridiplantae; phylum Streptophyta; class Pinopsida; order Pinales; family Pinaceae; genus Pseudotsuga; species Pseudotsuga menziesii. Next base: position 116,179 of record LPNX010884146.1, on the reverse strand, counting down.
CTAGACTTCTATAGGATCAATTGGATTGACCACCCATAGTTCTGTATCTTCAAAAGTTAATATTATATTTTTGAAATTGATGACTATTTGAATGTGGATGGTGCATTTGATCCCCATAAGTGTGGTATAAGGATTCGTATCATCGAAAATATCTATGACTTCAAAATACGTGTAGGTCCGCGAACATGTGTCAGTCGACCAATAGGAAAGACCTTTGACTAGTTGGATAAACACAACTGAACAAGAGACCATACTAGTCTCGTCTTCCCCATGATTTCCCATGTTTTTCTTGTTAGAATATTAATATCTGAACCCAAATCCATTATGATAAAATCCATATCATAGTCACCTATCTAGGAAGTCATTCTTAACTTGTGACCAGTTTTCAGTCTTTTACAAATGTGGTTAACTTATTATTATTATTATTTATTTTTTTAATTTATTTTTTTATGGTCGCACACTTGCTTGAGGTTCCTTGACTAGAGATAATATTTTTTCCACAACATCCTTATCTTTTATAAGTTCTAAACAACTCTTAAATAAATTATTCAACTTTCTTACCTTATCTATTGGATTTCTTTGGAATAATTGATCAAACCTTTGAGGAATTTCTAGGATTGGCCCATCATCCAATACTGGGATAGTAGTAGATGTCGATGCCTGATTTTTGTCAATAATATCTTCACATGCATCAAATAAGACCCATTTTTCTTTATGGACATCAAACAACACCTTTTTTTGTGACACCGGTTGAACTCTCATATTTACCCATGGTGCTCCTTGATCTCCTACAACTGCAATACCTCCTCTTGTTATGACAACAATATTAGGTTCCCAAGGTTTTAGAAAATTCTTATGAATATTTTTATTTTCATATTGAGGTTGGTTCTAGTTTCCTATGGTTATGTCCTTCCATTTAGCAATAATTTGCGGGCACTCCTTGATAGTGTGGTCGAATGCTTTACAATATAAACACATTGATGTAGGATTAGTGTAGTCTCTAGCAAAATGTCTCGGCTGTCCACAATTATAATTTTTTTTTAACTCCTTTCATGATCAAATCCTTGTCCTCATCCTCGGCTTCTAAACGGACCACTCCCCTTGGTTGAGGGTATTATGCATGAGCTCACTTGGCTTGCATCTATTCATCATTTTTCATCAAATATGTGTTGACCATCTTCTCTTGCTGCTGCTAGTATTCTTGGCAGTATTTATCGTGGTGACCCATAGGTTGACATAATTTACAATATAGGCTAGAAGGTTCACTTACTATCTTTTGTATATACAAGCATTCCTCTGATTGATGGCCTCTTTTCTAGAGAATTCAACAATAGGGCCTTCTTTGTGAATTTATTGGGTTCAATGCTCTTGATACAAGATAATTCAAGAAATATGAACACAAATATTTATGATGGCCTTCAATTATGCATCTTGTACACCATACTTATTCTTGAATTTATTTTCCTTTATTTATATATTGTATTTGCAACATTATACTAGCAAGTTGTGAGTGAATTTGCATCATCCCGCACCAGTTTCTCTAACTAGTGAAGCTTCCAATTTCATAGTAAGCTCAAGATATTTTCTCTTGGATACAATCTTCTACTGCATAAAGGGAACACATATATGTGGAAACATTATGAAAATAAACCATTTTTATTTATGAACGTAAGACATATGGAAACTCACCTTATCCATCAGAGTCTTAAGCCTTTAGTTAATGTCCTAGACACATTCAGTAGACAATTGCTTGATTTATTTTAATTATGTGATACATTGTGAATCCGAATTAGGTTTCTTGAATTCTTCTATCACTTTAGTCCAGATCTAATCTAATGACTTCCGAGGGATTCTGGCGGGAACCATAGAAAATTTCATGTACCAATCAAGAGCATGACCTCTAAAGGTTGTGATCATCTGGGCTCTTTTTATAACTTCTTCCTGGACATGTTGGATTGTCTAGAAAAATTCACACAAGAACCTATATTTTTCAGGGTATTCCAACCCATTCTCATTGAATATAGGTAAATTTATGTCACTCCTAGACATTCAATGTACTTGGGGTATTATTGAATTTGAATTAAAAGATCCACCAATAGAAACTCTTTGACTACTATCTCGACTATTACTGTTACTATGATTTGAAAAGTCACACTTCGTCACACTTTTCGGTCTTACTTAAGATGCTGTAGATGTACACAGGATCGTGGGAATGTCATAGTCCTGGTATGAATATGGAATGTCCTCTTCATATTAAAAAATAAGCCAAAATTATTCCTCTTTTTCACTATATTCTACGTCGAGATGTGGTGCCAAATCATAGTCCCTTCTTCGGTCACTCTGCAAATTCCTATTCTTGTTGTAGTCCTTCTTCTCTTTCCCAAACGAAATATTCTTCCTCTCCTTAGGAAGCCATCCTCCTACCCATTCTCACTATCGACATAGAACATCTCATATTACTCTTGTCCATATTTTCCAAGCCTTTCTTGTGACATCACCCAGGTCCTCCATGCACAATGGTTTACTCGTCGGAATCCATCCTTAGGATCCCCTTTTCACATATCGTCATCTTTATCCATAAATTTAAATATTTTAGGTATCGACCTCGAGGTTCTTGGAAGAACTCTCTTTTTGTCTCATTGTATGATCTTATAATGTCGAATGCAACCTCAATAATATACCCCTCCAAAATGCTATCGACCCAAAAATTTAAATCCTTGGAGATAGGATTACTGACTCTTTTCAACCATTGGATTCGGTGAGGAGTCCACTATATGGGTTCTCTTCCTTGAAATTTTTTGCTTTGATTTTCTAGCTTCGACAACCATTAATGCAACATAATAGGAAATTCACTAAAGAAAATTTCATAAATATATGAGTAAATATACATTTCTAACCATTCTGTCAGATTAAGTCACGATACTTTACTTTATTCTTCTGTAAATCCTCTCGGTTAAAAATCCATACAATCTTGAATCTCTTTTTTGGTCGGGTGCCAAAACATGACCCCTTAAAATGATCCCAGTCCCGACAATGATACCATTTGTTGGTGTTTATTTCACTAAACCAGGTTTAGTCTTCCCTTCCCATCCAACAAATCCCAAGGCACCGACCCGACAAAGTGTAACTATGTCGTTAACACCTGTGAAACAATTGAGGTCTCACCTGAGATACATATGGGGATTGTAAGAACCAAGATTCTGCAATTATGGAAGGGAATTTCTTCATGATAACGTTGACAAACTGCTCAACTGAAACAAGGGGATGGAATATTGTCGACACATACACAACAGGTAAGAAGGCTGATCTATCGAAACATACGTAGAATATAAACATACATATCTAAATCATATCTACCATCATTTTTTTCAACATTCCACAGTAATTAGTGCGGCAAACTCATAAAGATTCATACATAAGATACATAGCCATCATAGGCACACATATTTAATGTGGAAACCCATATGGGAAAAACAATGAAAGCACTCTTCATCTGGAATGAGTAATATTTAGTGCGCTTATGGTCTACACACATAGATTGTATAATTCTCTCAAGATATTCTTACAATAGATGATTTTTTTTTGTGTTTGTCATGCTCTCATGTCTTCTTTCTTATTTATGTTGTCCTCTTTTCAGGATCGTCTTTTTCCATTGAGATCTCTCTCAATATTGAGATATACCAAGGTCCTTATAAGAAACGTTATACGAGCCATCCATACACAACTTATGCATCAACCTTATATATTTTTCACAACTCTTCTTCCAACCGTCAACTATTTCTCAACTAACAATCAACTAATTCTCTAACTAACCCAAGAAATCCCATTACATTAATAGAGGCTCTATTGACCCAATTTACATGCATGCCCATTCCCAAAATAGACTACTAGTATAACTTAACTTATCATTTACATTTATTGTTTCCTAAAAAATAGGTCAAATTCCTGTATTCAAATTACTCTTCTCCTTTTTCATCGCAACCTTGCTCGCCTTGCCACTAGATTCTTCACATTTTCCACAAAAAATATTATGTCCTTTCCTAGGGCCAACATGGGCCTATTTTCATGTGATCCATGAGAAATAGGTCCATATCCATTTGGGTGACCCACATATGGCATGCTTTAGGGAAGCTAGGAAGGGGAAACACAAATTATGACCTTGCACACATTTTGTTTCCTAAAAGTTGACTATTTTCTCATCTAGAATCTCAAGAAAGCTTCTTTAACTAACCTAAGTGGATAAAATCATACACAAAATATGAGGTTAATCCAAGGGAAGTAGATATTTTATATCCAAGAAACCCACCAAGGGATAAATACTAGCATATAATGACCTAGGAAAGAAATGAAAATGGACTTTGTCAAATTATGATGTCAAGGATTTCAATACAAATTATAGTGATTATCCTTAATGATTCTAATATCTAGATATTAACAAAACTTATCGATTGAAAAAACATAGTCACACAATACAAAAAAAATTATTCTAGAAAACCCTTTATACAAAAAAACCAACAAACCAATGAGCTTTATCACTCATCTATTATCAATACTCTAAACCAATATTTACAACATCGATTTACTAGATCACAACAACTCAAACATGAATTCAATACACTCTTACTACTAAAGTGATACAAGTACTATATTGTCATGTTACAAGTGCTTCATATCCTTTCACATTATATCATATTTATATGTGCAATACTGTAATTCATGACAACAAAATTAGTAACAACCAACTACTTCATTAACCGTGATCCATAACTTCCTAACAAATTTCAGTTATTATGTTACAATAGAATTGATTGAGTCAACCTTAGTTGAATTCTAGTAAATCTTCTTGTCATCCAAGTGTTCATCGAATTCCTTTCCACTTTATGCTTGTTGACTTCCGATCTACCAGTCAGGGTTTTCGACTAGAATTCCACCCTCCATCGAATTCTATTACATTTGACTTGTTGACTAGTCAACTATTGACTTCAACGATCGATTTACATGCAAATAATGTAACATACCCAACATTTTCCCAGGCTTGCTTTTTTCTTTCCATACACAAGAGATTTCAGAACTTTAGTTCACTTAACCAAGTCTACCAAGCCCATTGATTCTCTACACCAAGTAAAGTTCTTGGTGTTCACAAACTTGGTTAGTGAGTCTATAGTATTGTTCACAGTATCTACATTTCCAACAACACTTTCTGGTTCTCCACCATTTCTCTCACAAAATGGTACTGTACATAAATTTTGGTTTTTTTTCATGGTATGTTGGGTTATTTTCTAAGAATATTTCACTTTGACTATCACAATTAAATCTAACAACTTGTTGTTTAAACCCAACCTCTGAAAACAATCTTTGAAACCATACTACCTCCTTTATAGCATGAGTAGTTTCTATGTATTTTTTTCTAAGTAGTTGATAGTGAAACAAATGACTTACTCCTACTCATTCAACTAATTTCCCCATGGAATGATTTGAAAACATATACATTGGTCAAACTTCTACATTCAATATATCCAACCCAGTCATATTCGACAAAACCACGTACATTTATTGTTTTATTAGTTTCAATTTTCCTTGTTAGTAGATTGGATAATATATTGTGCCTCACAAATATCTATATACTCTTTTAACAATGGTCTAGTGCTCTTTCCTAGGTGTCAACATGTACATACCAAATACTCCACTACATGGGAAATATCAAATCGAGTATAGACCAGTGCATACATACTACTAACTACAAAACAAGCATAGGGGACATATACTATGTACTCTATCTCTTCCTATGTCTTTGGACAATTTTCAATAGATAATTTAACTCCTACAGGAATAAGGAACTTAACTAGTTTGCACTCCTACATGTTGAAGCATTTCAAAACTATCTCAACACATTTACTTTGATTTAACTAGAGCCTTCTATCAGCTCGATCTCTTCTAATTTCCATTCCAAGAATGAAATAAATTGCACCAAGACCCTTCATGTTGAACTCAAAGGACAACTACAATTTCACCTCCCAGATAAGATCCATGTTGTTTCTGACCAACAACATATCACCAACATAGAAATTACCTATATAAATTGATCACTAACTTTCTTTCTATACACACAATGATCAACCTAACTTCTCATAAAACCCAGATGATGGATATACATATCAAACTTTTGGTACCACATTTGGGGTTATTGCTTTACAATATAAAGTGACTTCTTGAGCTTACATGCCAACTCATTCTCCCCTTTCATTATGAATCCTTAAGGATACTTCATATAAATTTATTCTTCAAGATCAGCATGAAGAAATCTTCTCTTCATGTCCATATTTTCTATTTAAAGATCAAATGTTGTGGCTAAAGACACTAGTACCCTGATGGAAGTTAAAATTGCAAAAGGAGAAAATGTATCACCAAATTTGACTCCCTTAGCTTGGGAGTATCCCTTCACTACTAGTCAAGCCTTGTACTTCTCAACTTGACCTAGTGAGTTCAATGTTTTCTTGAACACCCACTTATTTCCAATGGGTTTCCTTTCATTTGGTAATGCAACTAGATCCCATGTTTCATTATTCTGTAAGAATTCCATTTCTTTTTCCATGTCCTTTTTTAGAGTTTACCTCTGTTAAGTTTACCACTTTCTTTATCGACCTGGGATCCTCTTCTATGGAATTTAAGGCAAAAGCAAAGAAAAAATATGGTGCACTATACCCCTCAAGTTGTTTCTTTTCTTGACTAGGCATCCTAATGACTAGATTTTGTTGTTTCACCTCTTCTTCGAATTCAGTTGAATCATCTAAATCATGACTTTTGATGTTCCATTCAAAATCTATATATTTTTAGGTTCCTTTTCTCTTTTATCCTGTTTAATATTGGAAATACCTATGACTTCTCTGAAGATCACATATATACTATAAATTATCTTTGTTTATACCAGATTCCATATCTTATACCCTTTCACTCCATGTTTATACCCAATAAAGATTCATTTCTAAGACTGGTTGTCGAGTTTGCTTATTTTCGCCTCAAGGACATGTACACATGCATGACACCCGAAGAATTTGAGTTGTGTAAGGGAGGGAATTTCCATATCCAATGCCTCATATGGAGTCCTTTTTACCATATCTATTGATGATGATGTTTTCACCAGGTAACATTCCTTGTCGGCTTCCTCCACCCATAAATATTGCGTGATTCCTGCACCACTAACCATGCTCCTTGATTTTTCCATCAATGTTCTATCCTTTCTTTCAATAACTCCATTCTACTGAGGCATGTATGGAGTTGTGTTTTTTCAATATATACCATTCCCTGTATAGATCTAGTTGAATGCCTTACCATAGAAATGTATTCCGTTACCAATTCTAAACACCTTGATCCTTGAACTTTTGAAATCTTTCAAAAACCTCATATTTCTTATTGATGTATTTGCAACTTCGGAATGTAATCACTTGTATATCTTATGTCTTGTACCCCGATGTTTATTCTGGGAAGTGTTTATAATGTATTTGAGTCATATCATGCCTCGATGTTCCTATCGGGAGGTTCTATAATGTAAACAACTCATGTCAAGTCATTGTGGGTAACCCTCCTATTGTTCAAGGGTTAAAGTCCCCACAGTTCTGGGGCACTAGGGTTATTAGACTCTCTTAGAGAAGTCGGCCCTAGCAATTCATTGTCAAGTCAAGAATTAGTATAAACAGAGAGTGAGCCTCTCTATTTATCACACTCACTCACACTCAGTTGTAGCGCATAGCTGAGGAAGAAGAAGTTGCTGGGGCTAGAAAGAAAGAGGCTACTGCTGTCAGGATATCATCTTACTGTTTTTGGGGCTTTGTTATTTGGTGTTGATTCTATCTCTAAGGAAGTTGAGAGGTTTTCTCCTTTACAGTTTCCCTAAGGAAAATATTTATGTTCATTGTCTTATGTGTTTGATTGTTGTGCTTGTTATTCTCCCAGTTAAGATCCTAAGTTAATGCTAGCTTAAATGATACAAATCTAACATGGTATCAGAGCTAACCTGAGAAGAAGACACTGTACAACTATGGGAAATAGTGCTTCCTAATTTTTGGATCTCTCTCCACATATTTTCAGCAAAATAAGGTTGGGCTAACTCTCCTCCCAGGGTGCATCTTTCTGTCGAAGCAAAATCTGATTCTGAGCATTTTTAGTTTTTGACCTGACACTAGAGACGAAAATTAGGGCTTTCCACATAAGTGGAATTTTTGAGTGAGCCTAGGCCTAGATTGATCTCCTCCTCAAAATTGAAGTTTAGAGATCAAATTCAAAGCATTTGGTTGGACAGAACTCAGGAAAATCCAAACCCTAATCTGCTTATGAACCAGCACTACAGAAATTCAGCTCCAGATTCAGATCCAACATCTTGACCTAGTAAGATCTAAATATTTGGTATTTCCATTTGAGATTCTCAGTTAAGATGCCTCATCATACAAATCTTGATGAAAATATTGAGGGAGTTGATAACTTCTGAGCTTGGAAGTATAGGATCTCCCTGGTCCTGGAAGAAAATGAGTTGGACTCCTACATCAATGAGGAGATTCTAGTTCCAGAGGGAGATGAGGCTAAGGCCTTACATAAGAAGAAGTTGGTTATGGCTAAGAGGATTATTGCTGATTCAATCAAGGATCACCTCATACCACAGGTGTCCTCCCTAAAGACACCTAAAGCTATGTTTGATTCCCTAACCAAATTTTTTGAAGGAAAGAACGTAAACTGGAAGATGACCTTGAAGAACCAATTGAAGAATGTGAAGATCCAGAATGCAGAGATCATACAGTCATACTTCACAAGGGTCTCCCAGATCAAAGAACAACTTGAAGCAGTAGATGAAAAAGTGGAGAATGCAGAGATTGTAATGACCACCTTGAATGGTCTTCCAAGGACATGGGACTCTTTCATTCAAGGGATCTGTGCTAGAAAGAAGTTAGTCAAGTTTAGAAGACTATGGGAAGAATGCTCTCAAGAAGAATCTTGGATAGCAGCTCGAGAAGAAAAGATGGGAAGTGAAGATCAAGATCTCTCAGTACAATCCAAGAAAACTAGATCTAGCCACCACAAAGGTAAGTACTCTCACCAAAGGAATAACTTTAGAAATCCTAGAGACAAGTCCAAGTTCATTTTATATACATGTGATGAAAGAGGACACTTTACTAGAGATTGTCCTAGAAACAAAAGTAGCTCTCACAAGAAGAAGGGAAACAAGAGAAAACATCATGATCATGCTGTAGAGGATGATGAACCTTCCATAAAGAGAAACAGACAAGACAATGATGATTCTTCAAGTGATGAAGAATATGTCCCGATTTCTGCTCTCACGGCAACTATCACACATGGCAGCAATTATTGGCTTATAGACAGTGGTGCTTCCAAACATATGGCAGGATTCAAGGAATCCTTTGTGAAACTATCTGAACATGAATCACCTCACAAGGTGAAACTCAGAGATGACTACTAGTATCGAATAAAAGGTAGTGGTGAATCCTCATACAAGCTAGACTCTGGAAAGTCTATCAAGATGAAAGATGTATTGTTTGTACCTGTACTAAAGAAGAACCTCCTCTCCATATCTGCATTGGATGCAAAAGGAATGAGGGTTGCATTTGTAGATGGAAAAGTCATCATGTGGCCAAAGGGAAAGTATTTCTATGATGCAGTAGTGATTGGGGTGCAAGAAGGAGGACTATACAAATTGAAGGGCCAACTAGAACAAGCTTTGGTTCATGACTTGGTAGAACAAAATGAGCTTTGGAATAGAAGGCTTGCACATGTGCATTACAGAGCACTACCACTTGCAAGCAAAGCTGTTGAAGGTCTCCTAGAAATGCAGACAAAACATGAAGGTGAATGTAAAGGATGTGTGAAAGGGAAGAACACAAAGAAGACATTTCTAAGTAGCGAGAGCAAGGCAAAAGGAATCTTGGAAATCATCCACTCTAATGTATGCAGTCCAATGTCATCCAGTTCACTAAGTGGGTATGTATAATATGTTTCTTTTATTGATGATTTTTCTAGAAAGGCATGGATATACTTTATGAAGAACAAAGATGAAGTATTCAGCAAGTTCAAGGAATTCAAAGCCTTGATCGAGAATCACACAGAAAAGAAGATCAAGACCTTTCGATCAGATAATGGCGGAGAATTCACATCAAATGAATTCAAAGAGCTATGCAAAGAATCAGGGATTAAGAGGGATTTATCTACTCCATATAATCCACAACAGAATGGGATTGCAGAAAGAAAGAATAGAATGATCATGGAAGCAACAATGGCCATGCTTCACGACCAAGATCTTCCCATGCATCTATGGGCATAAGCGACCAGAACAACGGTGTATGTACAGAACCATAATCCACATAGAGTACTCGAGAACAAGACACCTCAAGAAGTGTTCTCTAGAAAGAAACCAGAAGTTATCCATCTCAAAATATTTGAGTGTCCTGTATACATACACATTCCGAAAGAGAAGAGGACGAAGTTAGATCCTTCAAGAAAGAAGGGTATATTTGTGGGATACTCTGAAAGCTCGAAGGATTATAGAATAGAGTTCCCAGGGTTTAAGAATATTAACATTAGTAGAGATGTAACATTTGATGAAGATTCAGCCTACATTAGATCCAGGAAGAGACCAACTGAAGAACTTGAAGAAATAAGAGCACCTAGAATTCATGATACAACCATGAAAGAAGAAATTCAAGAAGAAGATCGAGAATTAGAAGAACCTCAAGAACCTGTAGATCCACCTCAGGAGAAGAATCCTCATAAGAGGAAACCTACTTGGGTACGTGAAGTTATCCAAGGTGTAGAAAGATATGGAGCTTCAGAAGAAACACACAGAGGAAGAAAGAGAACCAGGTCATGGTTCAGTTATGTAGCCTTTCTATGTGACATTATTGATAAAGAACCTTCCAACTATGAAGAAGCAGCATAAAGTAAAGAATGGAAGGAGGCTATGATCTAAGAGTATCAATCGATCATGAAGAATGATGTTTGGGATGTTGTCCCAAGACTAGAAGGGAAGTCCATTGTAACTTCCAAATGGATCTACAGGATCAAGCATGCTGCATATGGCAGCATAGAGAAATCTAAAGAAATATTTGTGGCTCCTGGCTTCTCCCAGAAAGCATGGCTCGTGGCTTCTCCCAGAAAGAAGGAATAGATTATGAAGAAAATTTTGCACATGTAGCCAGATACACTTCCATCAGATCAGTACTTGCTCTGGCTGCAGTGATGAAATGGAAGATACACCAGATGGATGTCAAGACTGCTTTTTTGAATGGTGTAGTAGAAGAGGAGGTGTATGTGGAGCAGCCACTCGGTTTTGAGACACATGACAGGGAGTCTCATGTGTGTAGATTGAAGAAAGCCTTGTACGGTTTGAAACAGGCACTCATGACATGATACGGTAGAATTTATGGCTTCCTATCCAGTTTGGGCTTTACCAAGAGTAAAGCAGACTCCAACCTTTACTACAAGTTTGAAGATGGCAATCTAGTGATACTCCTACTATATGTGGATGATCTGTTTGTAACATGTATGGATGGGTTGATTGCTGATACAAAGAGGAAACTTTCCGCCGAGTTTGAAATGAAAGACTTGGGTATGATGCACTATTTCTTAGGCATGGAGGTGTGGCAGAATACTAATGGAATCTTCCTTGGACAAGGGAAGTATGCATTAGAGATTCTGAATAGATTCAAGATGATGGATTGCGAGTCCATAACCACACCTATGGCATCGAACCCAAAGCTATTGAGTGATGCTTCATCAGAAGAGGTTGATGCTACGATGTATCGTTAGATGATTGGGTCGTTGATGTACCTGATGAACACGAGACCAGATATTTGATTTGTTGTGAACACCTTGAGCCAATTCCTGACAGATCCAAGACATGTTCACTTTATTGCTGCAAAGCATATTCTGAGGTACCTGAAGGGTACAGTTGATTATGGGCTCAAGTATGAGGCAAATCAGAAGATTAACTTGGAGGGTTATGTTGACTCAGATTGAGTAGGTAGTTCCATCGATAGAAAGAGCACTTCAGGATGCTGCTTCAGTATGGGATTAGGTATGATATCTTGGTTTAGCAGGAAGCAGTCCTATGTGGTACTGAGTATAGCTGGAGCAGAATATGTCACAACTTGTTCAGCTAGTTGAAAGGCAACGTGGCTAAGAAAGCTATTATCTGATTTATTTGATCTTGAGTTGGATGTTACTTATATATATTGTGACAAGCAGAGTTGTGTGAAGTTGTCAGAGAACCCAGTGCTCCATGACAAGTTGAAGCATATCGAGATCAAGTATCACTATATCAGGGATATGGTGCAAAGAGGACCAGTGAAGCTCCAATATGTTGTGATGGATGAACAGATAGCTGATGTGTTGATGAAGCCATTGGAAATAGGAGGTTCCCTCCAAGGGGAAATTATGAGACCTAGAGCCATTCTGACAGAGTGAGAGGATTAGGTTCCTTCCATGGTCAGATGTAAGGGCTGAGACATTCTGTCATGGTGAGAGGATTTGGTTCCTTCCATTTCAGATGTGAGTTCATTCTGATGTGACTGTAGGATTGGTTCCTACATGATCAGATATAAGGGCTGAATGCCATTGTTGGAATGGAGGCACCTATTCAGTTACCATGAATACTCAGTCTAGGGCTGAGGACCATTCTGATATGACTGTGGGATGTAGTATTACATGATCATATGTGAGTGCATGGCCATTCTGATGTGATTGAGGGATGTGTTCCCACTTGATCAGATATAAGGGCTGATGCCATTCTCTTGGGGAATGGAGGCACATGGTCAGTTACCAGGAATCCTTAGTTGAGGAATGAGAGCCCTTTCGATGTGATGTGTTTACACATGGTCAAATGTAAGAGCAGAGCCTTTTTGACAAGATGAGGTCAGATGTAAGTGCTGAACCATTCTGGCGCGATGTGTTTACACATGGTCACATGTGAGTGTTGTGCCTTTCCAACAAGATGAGGTTGGATGTAAATGCAGAGCCTTTCCAACAAGATGAGGTTAGATTTATGTGCTGAGCCATTCTGGCACGATGTGTTTACACATGGTCAGATGTGAGTGCTGGGCCTTTTTGACAAGATGAGGTCAGATGTGAGTGTTGGGTGTGCCTTTCTGACAAGATGAGGTCAGATGTAAGAGCTGGGTAGGCCATTCTAACTTAGGGTTAGATATAAGTACTGAAGACCTACATGAAGGGTAGGCCTGCAACCAACATGAAAAAGGGCTGGCTCTGTAGAACTTCCTGTGTCGAGGAGAATTGAGAGACAACACCATTCTGAGATAGCACCGATGATGATGATCTAGACTTGATGATGATCCAGATCAAGTGATGATCTAGATGTGATGATGATTTAGACTTGATGATGATCCAGATCAAGTAATGATCCAGATTTGATGATGATACAGTGATGATGATCCAGCAGTTGTGATGATCTAGATCCCGTGATGAAGAAGACTTGAAGAAGAAGATGTCTTAGAAGAAGACTTGAAGATGAAGGTGACTTTAATACTTGAAGACTTGAAGACTTGAAGATGAAGACAACTTGAAGATGAAGATGACAAGATGATCCAGTTGATACAGAGAAGAAGACCAGTGCTGAAAATTGTGTCGAAAGAATACCTTCCTAGTTAAGAGAGAGTGTTGATGTATTTGTAACTTTGGAATGTATTCACTTGTATATCTTATGTCTTGTACCTCGATTTTTATTCTGGGAAGTGTCTATAATGTATTTGAGTCATTTCATGACCCGATCTTCCTATCGGGAGGTTCTATAATTTAAACAAGTCATGTCAAGTCATTGTGGGTAACTCTTCTATTGTTTAAGGGTTAAAGTCCCCGCAATTTTAGGGCACTAACGTTATTAGAATCTCCTAGAGAAGCCGGCTCTAGTGATTCATTGTCAAGTCAGGAATTAGTATAAATAGAGAGTGATCCTCTCTATTTATCACACACTCACTCACACTCAGTTGTAGCACATAGCTGAGGAAGAAGAAGTTGTTGGGGCTAGAAAGAAAGAGGCTACTACTGTCAGGATATCATCTTACTGTTTTTGGGGCTTTTCTATTTGGTGCTGATTCTATCTCTGAGGAAGTTGCGGGGTTTTCTCCTTTATGGTTTCCTCGAGGAAAATCTTTGTGTTCATTGTCTTATGTGTTTGATTTTTGTGCTTGTTATTTTCTCAGTTAATATCCTAAGTTAATGCTAGCTTCAATGATAAAAATATAACATTTCTTCCCTACAAAATACAAACATGTCATTCTATAGGAATCATCTATGAAAGAGACATAATACTGGGATCCCCCTAGTAATGGGATTGGAACTAGTCCAACCACATCACTATCTATTGACTCCATTATTTCCTTGGCCCTTGTGGCTCTAGATGGGAAACTTACACAACTCTATTTACCATAAATATAATGTTCACATAAGTCTACTTCTAAAGTAAAACCAACAAATCCTTTGAACATACCTTTATCGTGCATATCATGAAGACATTTCTCACCAATATGTCCCATCCACTAATGCCACAACATGGTTAATTTGACTAGACAAGAAGATGCGTCGTCAGATCCAGGAAAATGTATATTCACACATCAATTGGTATCTATTCTTCCCAATAACTTGTACAATGTTACAATATGAACTCCTCTCATCAGTACCAACTCTTCTCAAACCATTTTAAATGAATATTTCTCAAGCATAGACTAAACACTTGCATTTCCCATATTTCTAACAAATATCAGGTTTCAATCCAAACCTCATATGTGAAACACCCTTGGAAGAGTTCCTATCCTTCCATCTTCTAGTATCAATCAAACTTTACCTTGCCTGACAATCCTGGTCAGTGAATCATCTCCTAGAAGAACATCTCTGCCATCATATTTCTCATATTCATAGAACCACTCTCTATGTGGTGTCATATGATATAAAGAACCAAATTTGATAAATCAAGATTCATAAATTGACTATGTACTTGTTGATGCCAAATACACATATCCTTTCTCTTTAGTTGAAGGCTTCCTTTTAGTCAACTGCACTTCCTCAGATCCTTTTTTCTTCTTAAATCCTTTTGATTTATAGTCTCGCTTATAATGCTCGAATTTAACACAATACCATCATTTTCTCTCTGTTGGTCCAGGGTATCTAGACACAGTCTTATATCTACCCCTCAACTTTTATTTTCTATCGGAGGTTTTAACTTTTACCTTTTCCTCTATCTACTGGTTGACCTCTTAATGTTAGGGAATCATGGGTCTATACTTACATGTTCTTCTTCCTCATCTCTTCTGATAACAGAGATGAAGCCACATCGTTGATCTTTGGTGTGGTATTATTTATTCCAATATCCAAAACCAGGATATCCCATGAGTCTAGAAAAGGACACAATATATTGATACATTTCTCCTCCTCTATGATTTTGATATCCACAGACAAAATTTGATTGACAACAATGTGGAATTCATTTAGGTGCTTTATTACTAGTCACCATCTTTCATATTCAAAATATATAGTTTCTTCTGAAGAAGCAACTTGTTAACTAGATATTTCAACTAGTACAAGTTCAACAAATGTTTCCATAGTTTCTTTGTAGTGTCTTCTCTTGAGACACCCAACAATACAAAATTTAATAAATAAAATTGAATTATACTCCTTTCTTTCTTGTCATTTTTTTGTTATTCTTTCAATGACATACCTGTCATATTTTTTATGTGTTTGACAACAACCATTGCTATCAATCTACAAGGAAATCCTCCATTTTGAGAATCCAAAGCTCAAAATTATGTCCATTAAACTCTTCAATTTCTATCCGTGAACCACTCTACAAGGACATCCTCCATTTTGAACACCCAAAGCTCAAAATTATGTCCATTAAACTCTTCAATTTCTATCCGTGAACCACTGGACAATTTTACTTAGAATCAATTTTCTAGAACTCCCATGAAACTAAGTATTATTGTGGTCTAGGATATCTATAAAAAAAATTCAGTCACAAATGTGACCCCTTGAATCCAAATATAACTATGATACCATATCAAGGATTTCAATACCAATTACAATTATTATGCATAAAAATTCTAATAGTTAGATATAACATGATTTATCAATGAAAAAACCACAGACACATAATACACACAAATTTATCTTGGAAAACCATTTATAGGGAAACACCAACAAACCAACGAGCTTTACCACTCATCTATTATCAATAGTCTTAAACCAGTGTTTACAACAATGATTTACTAGATTGAACAACTCAGGCGTGAATTCACTACACTCTTACTTCTTAACTCATACACATACTATAGTATTATTGTATTGTCATGTTACAAGTGCTTCATAGCCTTTCACATTACATCATATTTATAGGTGCAATTATCTAATTCATAAAAATTCCGAATTAGTTACAACTAATTTCTTCATCAATGGTGATCCGTAACTTCCTAACAACTATCAGTTATTTTGTTGCAATCAACTTGACTAGGTTAACCTTAGTCGACCTCCAATTGAGCTTCTTATCGTCAAGTGTTCATCAAATTCCTTCCCTCTTTATGTTCATCAAATTCCCATCGACCAATTGACTATTCTAGTCGAATAGTCAACTAGACTGCCACCATCCATTGACTTCAATTTCAGTTGACTATCGACTTCGACCATTGATTTACATGCAAAGAACATAAAATACCCAACACATGTGAAATCAAATGGGGAAAACAAACCAATTTATATCTAGACATAGGGAAAGGTATATTCTAGGGATTGGATGGATATTTTATGATATGGTAATAAAGGTCAGTTTCAAGGATCCTAGAAGATTGTATATTTGTAGAGATAGAATATGAATAAAAAGAAAATAAAGAATGGCCCTAAAATTGTTTATCTTTTTGAACCTGAAAAGATAATGTATATTCCAATTTCAACTTTGAAATATCGAAAATAAAGTTTTTAATGATTCAAAAAGAAAAGATAAACAAAAATGAAATAATTAATTCCATAATTCATGAGTTTGGGATAATATGTGTAGTGTAAATAATTAATATATGACCCATATCTCATGAGTATAGTCGCAACTGAGAAATTTCTCATGGTTTTGAATATTTCGCTTAACACTAATTGCATTAGGTGACGCTCATATGGGTGGATAATTGGGATTGCGACTAGTGAAATGAATTGCATAGCACCATTCATCACTTTCTATGCTTGTACATAGTAACCAAGACTTCCTAGGAGGTCACCCATCCCAAGACTCCTCTAGTTCAAGTGCTCTTAATTGTAGAGTGTTCCTCAAAATCAAGCCCACTCATCTTATTGCCCCATTTTCAAAACCTTATCGAGTGTTAATCTTGATGAACTTTCCAGTTAGATCTCCCTTGACTCGTTTTATTTAAGTATGGAGGGGTTTTCATATTCCAACATATGGTATATCATTTTTTGGATCATCTACAAAGTGTAAGTGATTAATCTACGAATTCATTATTATATGACCCATATTCAATGAGTATAGTCACATCTAACCAATTTCTCATGGTTTTGAATAGTACACTTATCACTCATTGCATTGGGTGATGCTCATAGGGGTGAAGAAGTGGGATTGATACTAGCGAAATGAATCACATAGCATCAGTCAGCACTTCCGAGGCTTGCACCTGGTAACTAGGAATTTTTAGGAGGTCACCCATCCCAAGATTCCTGTAGCTATAACATACTTAACTGTGGAGTTTTCTACACAATCAAGCTCATTTGGCTTGCTACCCCATTTTCAAAACCTTAGCAGGTTTTGTGCCTTATGTACTATTCAGTTAGATCTCCCTTAACTCTTTTTATTTAAGTATGGGGGGAGGGTTGCATAGTACAACATATGAAAATCTCATAATCATCTTTAATATTTGAAAAAAAATATATACACTATAAATAATAAATTCCCAATAGTTTATAAGCTCATTCCTTAATTTAATTATTACTAACATTGATACATCTTGAATCTGAATCTACCGAGCACCAAGAGGTTTCAAATTTCTTAAGATGTAATTTTTTTCTTAATGTGTAAAAAATTTAAGATAAAATTTACACCTCAATAAATTTGATCCCTCTGGATGCTTGGTATATCCATATTTAAGATGGACGTATGATGGTTTAAGTTTCTTATAGATTTTGTAAAATTTAAATTTAAGATGGATAATAGCTTGATTGACATGCTATTCTTTTATAATGTGGGTTATAGTTTCCACATCAGCATTACCCATGTTAATTTTTTTGGTTCAAACCGATATTTACTTTTTAGAACTATTTTTATTTTATTTTTGGTAACGTTATGTTGCACCCTTGTAACATCTCCCCCATACAGAATTGTAAAGAACCTTGCTACTCACGATGCAATCGTACCAATATAATATATATAGTCATCTACATTACAAGTACATTTTCATGTTTTAAATCTTGTACTCACTATATTCACCTCTCCCTTCCATAATAACACAAGTTTTATATTCTATCAATAATAGCCATAACCTATGCAAGATATGTTACTCCAAATGGTAATCATGATGATAATAGCTTAACATGGTCACACATATCATTCCATTCGTATTGTTTTGAATGAGTTTATCATCCATCCATATTGTGTTTTCAAAATGATGGGTTTGGATATGAATATGGTTAAAGATCTATAAACAAATAGTTTCCTAGATGGTTTCGAAGTGGAGAGCATGGATCACTAGTGATAAACAAGATCAATTGACAAAAATAATTTTTTCCAGGTAAGCCTGATGGTGACTCTATAGTCATTTTGCATGTTTCACATGAGGATGAAAATATTGGAACATTGCATGTTCATGATTTTTTTTAGCCACTTTGATAGATAAGTGATGATGATAATGGGAAATGTTCACAAAATGATTTTTTATTTATCTTCTATTGCCTCTTTAGAATTAGTTTTACATGGATCATCAATCAGACCTATGATTGTATATGTTGAATCCCTTCCTTCTAAGAAGTATTTTTTAGGTTTTCTTGGGGATCGTATGCATAATCAAAATACCATATCCCACGTAGATCAAAATTTGATCCCATATACACCATTATTTCCTTTGAATTAATTTGAACCAACTCGACATCCTCTTTCCATGGGAACTTCAGATGCACTGAGTACTCTTCCCTGCTTGTTGAAGCATCATGCAGATGATAAAATTGTGCCCCACGTTTAAGTGTATATGTTATAAGTGTATCATCTCCCTCATTAAATTTCCACCTATGGAGGTTTCTACTTATAGTCCTATGGGGTTGATCCTGGATAAGGCATGTTTAAGCCCTATTGGGAAGATGGATTTGGAATGTGGGATCTCATCCCTTAAGATTTCACAAGATGATTTATCTGAGTCCTCTCCCACATCATACTCTCAGGTAAGCAATTTCCCTCCTTTGGTTTCATATGCCCCCTGTAATATCCCTGATTTGATACTATATCAGAATACTAACTCTGGTGCTGATATGAAATAAAATGTGCAATTAAAACTTTACAATAAAATCATTCACTTCTTTGGGCAGGGAAAAATATAGTCAGTACTGGTAAATTTGAGAATGGAAGTGGGATAATGGAAGAGACCAAGAGAAAAATTTGGATAGATATATTTCTTTCCCTATGCACTTGGATGTTGGGTCCTTTTAGGTTTCGAAATCTGCTCCCCTGAAGTCTACTCCCACGCTTTTGGGTGTCCTAACTATGCACATTTGAAATGGACCATCACCTCCAATAAACTAGTGGATAAGGAATATGATATAGCTATGAAATAAGGTTATAATACAGTAATCAAAGCTCTATGCAATTTTATAACAGATCTAGGATGTTTACGAAATTGCACAGGAAAAAATAGTCTTTTGGATTACACTATAGGCTTGATTTCTGGGGGTTCCAAACCCATGAAGAGGGTTTATAACTATAGTTTAAGAATTGGAAGATATTTAATATGATGTTAGAGAATGATAAGACCTTAAATAAATAATATTTTAATTTTTTTAATCCACTAACTCATTCAAAACCTAAAAATAGTCATATTTTCATGCAATTCAGGACTGGGTATTGAAAGGCTCCACAAAACTCAATCTAAATCATTAGAATATATGACATAATTGAAGAAAGGGAATAATACATTAATAATGAAACTTTAATACATAATTTAATTTGACATCAGTCTCATATCTTCATCCATTAATATAGAATCCATTACAAGAGGAAAAAGACTAGAGTTGAGATAGATTTGGAGTGACAAACTACCCGAACTCTGCAAAAGATTTGGTATTGTGCTGAAACTGATATCAGGGAATGATAATAACCAACATTAATGTCTGATATACATTAAAACTCTCCTCATAACTTCATCTTAGCAATCTCTCAGAAAAACAAGAGAAATCTAGGAAGAACTTTGGGATTCGAGTGGAAAAGTTCCCAATCTCTGTATTAGACTTGTAAATGGAATGGAAAAGATTCATGACCAGCAAAAACACTCCATTACTGGGTGAAATATTCTCTCAGGTCATGAATAAAACTCTAGGTGGTTTCTCCTTAGGTTTTGCATAACTTGAAATGAATATGGGGAGAAGAGAGGAATATAGGAGCATGGGACTTGGGGCACATCACATAAGAGAAATGAGGCTCATCACTTAGTATTGAAGCCAAGATTTGCATAACATAAAAAAATAACAAACCAAAATGAATAATGGAGTTGGATATATCCTAAGTAGACCCTGGGTGACTTGTTGAACAAGTCCATCACCTGTTGAGCAAGTTTCCACTTGCTAAACCCTAACCCTAATAATGAATTCACCCTCCTTGAGTAAAATAACATGTATCATTCATGTATCATGTTTCCTTGTCATTAACACTTCATCAAAATTGAAATTGTGCCCTCCTTTGGACCATAGTTTCCCGCTATTACCCTGATTGCTTTTCTTGCACTTTCTACTTTTGTAACTGCTCATCAGGATAGAAACTGCACCCTCCTTTGGCCCAGAGTTTCCTACTTTTACCATGATTTATTTTCCTACACTTTCTGCTTTTGTAACTGCTGGATTTTCTTTGCTTTTAGTTAGTTTCCCTATTTTTCAGACTACTTGATTTTGCCAGTTTCTATTTGACATCTTAGGCAATTTGACTTGCCCTAATGCGCCTCCTTGACATGGCAACTAATTCCCACATATATTATTTACATATTAATTAATAATGAAATAAAAATAATTCATAATTGGAAATTAACTTAGTACATGCCTCCTAAGTATGAAATATTCAAAATTCTCTAGGTAAATTAATTAATTAAATTTTTGAACCCCTAGGTGCTTGACAAGGTGAAAACTTTCAATGTCCTTCTAGTAAGGGACATTACACCCCCCTGCAATCTTTCTCTATAAGTTAATATGGACTCTCCTCCTTTCATATGGTTACCCCAGACCCTTGACATCTATCCCATCAGTTGTGATTGGAGTCCATGGACTATATTCTAATACTGGTAAGTTTATATATAACCTTCAATCCAAGAAGGGTGAAAGTTACCTTTGTGACCCTAGTCAAAGGGGAGGAATATACCATTATTCATACAATTTACCAACTCATCATCTCAGAGGGAGGAAATCATCCTTGGAACATGCCATACCATAGGATGGGAGGCAGATGCCCAATCAAGGGATTCTTAGAGAAAGACAATCCCTAATGAAAGTCCCTTAATGTTACTTCAATTGTAGAGGATTAGTGATACCATCTAAGAATACAACAATTAATAGGATGGTTAATGTACATGGCCCCTCTATGATGATGCTTAAGGAATATCTTGCTTCTAGTGATGCCAATTCTGATGATCTGTGTGCCTTATTTCCTAGATGTGAGTTTCTTACTGTCAATGTTGTTGGAGGATGTGGGGGACTCATTTTGGGTTGGTATTATAAGTCATTTAGATACACTAACAGTTTGTATGTGCCTATAGTTATCAACATAACACTCTTTTCAGTGGAGATTGGAATGGAATTCACCTATGTGAATGATATGGCCCATATCATGACAAAATATCCTTTTGTGAAAGACTATTCAAGACATGTTTACTAAGGATGGGTAAGGTTATATTGGGTGGGGGGGGGGTATCTTAAATTATCTCTCTCAGAGAGGCTGAAACATGGAGACAAAAGGACAATAAGGATAGTTTGGTAGATTACTTTCTAAGAAATCTAGAGGAACAAAAATTAGTTGGCAGTGTCCAAACTAAGATTATACCCACATAGAGGAACATGAGATATGGGAATGATAGAACCTCTAAGAGAATTAATAGTTTTTTATTAAATGAGGATACCCCCCAATCCATTTTTTTGGTTAAGAAATGGGTTGTCTCAGGGTGGGGGGAATCTGATCACTTCCCTATCCCATTGAAATTGGAATTAGACCAAGATAAACCCAAAAACCAATATAAATTTAATGCTTTCTAGTTGGATGACGAGGAGTATGTCCAATTGGTAAAATCTTAGCAGGTTACATATCATGATATCCATGGAAGAGTTTCTACTGGTCTTCAGCTTCTAAACAACTTAAAGTCTTTAAAAAAACTGTCTATCACTTAGGAAACTAAGAGAAGGAGGAGAATAGATTAGGAATTTGTTGATACAGAGGCAACTTTGGAAATATTATATGAACATGAACCTATTGGTTACATAAATGAGACCCGGAGAAAGTAGATTAGTTTTTTGGAACTAAGGAGCAGGAAGATATTGGAAGAAAATGAGGAATTCTGGAGATTTAATGGTAGGTCTATTTGGTTAAAAAATGGAGATAGGAATACAATATATTTTCCCAATTTTTTAAAGCATAGAAATAATACTAATTATATATGGAAGTTAGAATTAGAAAGTGGTAAGGATGTTACATGATTAAGAGATCTTGCTAGAGAAGGTGTTATAAAAACACTTTTTAAAGAAGATAATCATGATTCGGCGTTTGAGATGGTTAGAATCACTTCCCTTCTACTTGCTTTTGTCAAGGAGGAGGACGACAATAACTTGATGGAACCCGTGCATTTAAAGGAATTTAAAGAAGCTATAGCTAGTCTTCAATTTGATAAGATCCATGGACTAGATGGTTGGTCAGTGGAGTTATTCAGAGGCTTTTATGAAATTTTTGAACATGACCTACTTCAGGTGGTAGAGGAATCTAGAATCAATTGTAAGGTTTTAACAACTTATAACTCTACTTTCATTTCTCTCATACCTAAGTCTGGCTACCCATTGAGTTTTGATGAGTATAAATGCATCTACCTATGTAACTATATATACAATATCATTGCTAATATAATTTCCAGGAGGGTTAAGGAGATCTTATCAATGTCCATCTCTAAGGAATAATTTGCTTTTAAGTATGGGAGAAAAATACACGAAGTAGTCGGTG